>JAXBDG010000024.1:0-412271 GCA_036320915.1 Linnemannia elongata
ACCCTAAAAAACCCTAAAAAACCCTAAAAAACCCTAAAAAACCCTAAAAAACCCTAAAAAACCCTAAAAAACCCTAAAAAACCCTAAAAAACCCTAAAAAACCCTAAAAAACCCTAAAAAACCCTAAAAAACCCTAAAAAACCCTAAAAAACCCTAAAAACCCTAAAAAACCCTAAAAAACCCTAAAAAACCCTAAAAAACCCTAAAAAAACCCTAAAAAACCCTAAAAAACCCTAAAAAACCCTAAAAAACCCTAAAAAACCCTAAAAAACCCTAAAAAACCCTAAAAAACCCTAAAAAACCCTAAAAAACCCTAAAAAACCCTAAAAAACCCTAAAAAACCCTAAAAAACCCTAAAAAACCCTAAAAAACCCTAAAAAACCCTAAAAAACCCTAAAAAACCCTAAAAAACCCTAAAAAACCCTAAAAAACCCTAAAAAAACCCTAAAAAACCCTAAAAAACCCTAAAAAACCCTAAAAAACCCTAAAAACCCTGAAAATCCTTAAAAAATCCCTAAAAAAATCCCGAAACAACCCGAAAAAACTTCATTCGTCACTTCTTTGGAGGAGCTCTTATAATATTTGCTGCAAAGTCAGTTCCATTTTCAGTAAGTGAAATGCGACAAATTATTTATTTCCTGATATTGACACGGTTAGTTCGCGTACTGTAAAACACCTTAGGCAATCCTCCACATCCTTAATACATGAGCAAGGCAATCGTCCACATCCCTAATACATGAGGAAGCACCATAGGAGTGGTCGATCGTGTATAATATCAGGCAACTTTTAAAAACCATGGATACAGGAGGCAGAGGATTTGGGAGTCATCCGGGTCCAGTATAGAGAGGCTTTACATGATGTGTGAGAGTATGGTGCATAGATGAGCCTATGTTTTAAAAAGGTAGTACCGGGGATGGATGAGTCCAGGATAGAGGGGAGCGTACAGTAGATCTGGGTAAAAGAAGAAGGCTATGGGAGGTTGTGCTGCATGAAAGACCTCGAGGGGGGGGTTGTAGCTTTACTCTGGCTGATGCCCTCAACCCCCCTTTGGTGTTATCCATTGCCGATGACCTACGGTATATGCATGATGTAAAGGTAACGAATGACAAATGCGGTATGGTAGACCAGGTAAGTACAGGATATACAAAACAAATATGTCAAGCGGCAACGTTCCCGAAAAACGTCAAGATTTGTTCAGGGCGATTATTCAGGAGGAGTGGACCTTCTTGGATGATCCCTGGCCAATGTACCCAAAAACTCGTAGGGCACACCGGTCTGAGTTCAAGGTCATCAAGGGTATGCGTCACATGAAATTAGCCGTTATGTCCAAGCTGGGGGCTGTTGCGGTATACTTCTTCCTGACGGTCCTGTGGAGTAAAGTATACTTCCCCGGTCCGTATAAGGCACTTGAAAAGGGTATTGCCTTCTTATACTTTTTTGTCTCTGGAGAATCCATGGAGTCCATGTCGGTGTTCATGCCCCGGTCATCCTTCTACGAGATCTTTCGCATGTTCTTCAAGGAGGAAAGGAGCCTGTTCAACAAGGAAATGGCAAGGTGCTTCTCAACCATGTTTTCCACCCCTGAGATACGCATGCGATCGGCCAGATGGAGCAACCCAAAGATGTTCAAGCATGTAACACTGCTGCTGGATGGCCATGACACACGGGCAACCTATGGGGAGTTAAAGTCGGAGATGTACAGCTTTAAGTTCAGGAAGTCAGGCCTACGCACACAAGTATGCATAGACGTCAACAACATGGTGGTCTTTGTGTCCAAGTCCGAGTCATGTAAGAAACACAACGATGGTACCATGCTGGTTGACATGGGTGTGGCCAAAAGGATTCATGAGGTGGACTGCATTGGCCTTGATGGTGGATACCCACAGCATATACCCAAGCTCCTGGAGAAAGAGGACACCCTGGATATTCGCAACTTTTGTTTTCCCATACGTAAGCGCAATGGAAAGCCCTTGGATGAGGATGAGGCTACCTTTAATACGATGTTCGGAGGATTCAGGTCTATGGTTGAAAATACCTTTGGTGAGCTCGGATCCACCTTTGCCAAGTTCAACCATAAAGACGCCATCCGTACCACCGACAAGAGGGAGGTTAACATGATGTTGCGGTTGTGCTTTCTGCTGCTAAATGTACGTAATATGTCCAACAACCTCAGCCTGGATATACTACCCCACCATATGGAATGGATCGAGGATGGATTCGACTATCCAACCACCAATAAGCCTGTCCTGCAGAACTCCGAGGTAGAGACTGTCCAAAATAGGCTACAGAATGGATCTGAACTACAGGAACTCCAGAACGCCTTCTTGGGAATGGACATGTCGGAGGATGACGAGGAACTGTAGGGCCTGATTTTTGTGGCAGCATGTACCAAGTTTTTAAAAACCTTACCTTACGTTACTCCTGGACCAGCTTACACTTCATGTCGTTCGTGCCTTTGGAGCGGACTATGCGTTCTGCAAGGAAGGTCATCTTTGGCACATGGTGGATTCTTACTTGGCCATTCGTTCCCCTATATTTTCCCCGCCACCTTTCCCACAGGTTACAGAGGGACTTACCGGCTCTAACTCTGGTACCACAGTCCATAATTATATCCCAGTACAAAGTCCCGCGAAACTTCTTTAAGCATGCTGCAGCAATGGTATATATGCGACCTGGCTCAAGCACATTGTAGCCGGTTCCAAAGGCGGATGAATGTATACTCTGCATATGCTTAACATACTGCCCATCATCGGATCTGCGCTCCACAAGGACAGCTAACGGTGCACTCTCCTTGTGGTGTCGCCTCTTTGGCCATCCAATGCGGATGTTGTCCACAGATACAATACCCATGTCGGCAAACTTATATACTTCGCGGTCGAACAGTGCGTATGAGGGGAACATACCCTTGGAACCACCTGGTACCAATGTTTTGGCCTTGCAGCCTGGCTCTCTCTCATACATCTTCTCCTTGGTGACCTCCACTGTACCATTCTCGCTAACTTTGGCCTCCACATAGTAGATGGGACGGTCGTTGAACGAGTAGTTGGCAACCAGGTGCATGGCAAGCGGTGCTGAAACTTTGGACCACATATAACCGTACTTCTTGCGGGTTGTAGAGTTCCACCAGTGGCAGTATGCAAAGACCTTGCTTCCAGGGATATACACCGCGACCATGGCCTTTATAAGCTCAGCACGTTCTATCCAGTGCTGTTCATAGCTGTAGTCAAACGTGGTGCAGCCGTCCAAAAGCCTACGCGCATCATCCATCCTATCTTGGTATACCGCCAAAGGGTGCAGCCTTGAGCCATAAAAGGTTAGCTCCAGCCGTGAAAGGCCATGATCCCTATGGCGCAATAGAGTCCTGGTGAACTTCTCATCTGGATTGGCAACTATATCCTCCATCCTTGAACCGAGACTCTTTCGCACATCTGCGCTTTCGAGCATCTGGACCAGCTTGTTATAGACCTTGCACCTGATATTTTGGGCATTGTCTGCAGATGCAAACCAGGTCACACAGTGGTCACCCACCCGTCCGCGATCGTTAACTATCGTTGAAATGCCCTTAGCCTTCAAGTGCCTCTCCAAATAGGTCCGGGTTGATACATACCTGCAGTCATGAGTCATGTCGATGTCATGCAGGACAAGGTACCGCTTCCGAAGGATAGGCAGGATGGCAGCCATGGCCATTACCACCTTTTTGGCACGGCAGTGGTATAGAGACACCTTGATAGAGACAAATCCGGCAGAGTATGGTCCATTGCTGTGCTCTTGTGCATGTGCGGTTTGGATGTCAGCAGGGATATACTCTTCGTCCAACAGAGTGCCACTATGCAGCGACTTGATGGAATCGTAAGGTAGATCCGCCTTGCCAAATGCCTCACGTAAGTCAGCCATATATTTGCCAATGGACTTGCCCTTGACCTTTTCATCGGCATAGTTGACCGGAGCCCAAAAGACCATACTGTCACAGAACATCTTGGAGAACCGTGTGAACCCCTTGCGTTTGGTACCTCCAAGACGACCAAGGGGATGTACACATTTGCCAACGTCGGCAAGGTTGTGCGTGTACTTATTGAGGATCTCGTTGATGATAGCTTCCTTTGACCGTGACATGTTGTTAATAGATTCTTGCTTTTTAAAAACTCCCTTAGGTGGCCTTCAACTCAGTGCGCATAAGGTACTCACCAGCAGCTTCGTTGGTCAACAGTCCTTTCTCAGAGAGTTCACGTCGGATACCCTTGTATACCTTTTCCAACATCGAGTAGATAGTATGTGGACACCAGGTTTCACCAAAGTCAGGAGATTTAGCGCGGTGAATATCCACGAATGCATCAAGGTACACATACATACAGGTCTCTAAGCGATGGTCCGTAATAAATTCAGCGACGACATCCTGTTGCAAAGATTTCTGTGTAAGCGGAATAGGCATTGTTGTTGTCTTTGGGGCAACTTGTCTACCATACCGCCGATTTGTCATTCGTTACCTTTACATCATGCATATACCGTAGGTCATCGGCAATGGATAACACCAAAGGGGGGTTGAGGGCATCAGCCAGAGTAAAGCTACAACCCCCCCTTCGAGGTCTTTCATGCAGCACAACCTCCCAGAGCCTACTTCTTTTACCTAGAACTACTGTACGCTCCCCTCTATCCTAAACTCATCCATCCCCGGTACCGCCTTTTTAAAACATATGGTAATCTATGCAGCATACTCTCACACACCTTGAAGCGCCTATCTATACTAGTCCCGGATGACTCCCTAGTAGAGGGTAGAGGAGCAAATCCTTTGGCAGGGGGTTGAGACCCTTCAGCCAGAGTAAAGCTACAACCCCCCCTTCGAGGTCTTTCATGCAGCACAACCTCCCAGAGCCTACTTCTTTTACCTAGAACTACTGTACGCTCCCCTCTATCCTAAACTCATCCATCCCCGGTACCGCCTTTTTAAAACATATGGTAATCTATGCAGCATACTCTCACACACCTTGAAGCGCCTATCTATACTAGTCCCGGATGACTCCCGTAGGAATAAAAGGTAGACATCCATAATAGACCATAATGTCCAGTTGTAATGGAAAAAGAAACGGTAACGAAACAGTCCTAACGTATTTCCATTTGTTCACGCTGGTTAAATCAAGGCGTAAAGGGGGGGTGTAGTTTCAGAACGGCCGATGGTCTGACCCCCCACCTACAGCCTTTTCCATTACACATACGCACTCTTGTAAAAACGTTCCACACCAGGCATTATCAAGGGTGTAATTGACGTTATCATGCATGTTAAACCGCTGTCCTGCATAAGTTTTAACATCATGGAGACAACATTTGGAGACAAGCCCATGCCAAAAAAACTTGTACGACTGTTTGACGGTCTACTGGAGGATGAATGGGCATTCCTTGATGAACCATGGCCAATGTGCCCGAAGATCAAGACGTTTCACCGTTCAGAGTTTAAGCAAATCAAGAGAATACAGGACATGAAAGCCGTGTTGATGAAGCGACTTGGTCCCATCCCGGTGTTTTTTTTCCTGACTAAAATATGGGGTAAGCATTATTTCCCTGGGCCATTTAACTTGCTGGAGAAAGGCATTGCATTCCTGTACTTTTTCGTCGCTGGAGAGACTATGGATTCCATGTCGCAATACATGCCAAAGTCCACATTCCATGTCATATACAGCACATTCCTCAAGGTGGAGCGTGCGATGTTTAACAAGGAGATCAAACGCTGTTTTGCATCCATGTTTTCGTCTTTGGAAATTCGCATCCGAACATCCAACTGGAAAATCCACCAATGTTCAAGCATGTTACAATCATGCTAGATGGTCATGATTCTCGAGCATCATACGGAGAGGATAAAGCCGCAATGTACTCTTTTAAGCTCAAGAAATCAGGTTTGAGAACACAAGTGGCTATCGATGCCAATGGAATGGTACTCTTCGCATCCAAATCAGCACCATGCCGCGATAACAACGATGGCAAAATGCTGCTAGAGATGGGCATTGGAAAAAAGATCGACAGTATGGACTGTGTTGCCCTTGATGGTGGATACACACTGCACATACCTGATCTTCTAGAGAAAGAACAGTTGGAAGAGCATAACGTTTGTTTTCCCGTCCGCAAGAAACGCATGCAGCCACTTCACGAGGAGGAAACTAATTTTAATGCCATGTTTGGTGGGTTTCGATCCATGTCAGAGGATACATTTGGTGACCTCATGAAAACATTTAAAAAGTTTAACAACAGGGAGATTGTACGAACAGCATGCAAAACGGAATTTAATCTTGCTTTTCGCCTTTGTCTCCTCTTATTAAATGTTCGCAACTTTGTACGTGCACTGGACATCGAGGATATCCCAACTCATCGTGCGTGGATGGATGAAGGAGTAGACTATCCGCGCGAGAGGCAACTTGCTCCAGAATTAACACAAACTGTCACAGTACAATACAAACTGGAAAGTGGTTTGGAATTGCAAAGAATGCAAGAAGAATTTTTGGGATTGGATGTTGCCTCGGATGATGATGAACAAATGTCGAATGCAGACGACGATAACAGTAGTGTAGCCAGTCTATGAAACAGACAGACTCATGCATATATATATATATATCTATACAAATTTTTAAAAACTTGTCAAACACGCTCGCACTTGATATCGTCTATGCCATGTGAACGAGATTTCCTCACAGCACGAAATGTCATGAACGGAACACCATCAACTCTACCAGCTCTCTGTGTACCATCAACATGTTCAGCCCGCCATTGTCTCCAAATTTTGCCCAAAGATTTTCCAGCGCGTACCTTTAATCCACACTCTGTGATAAAATGCCACCGATGTTCACCACGATATTCCCTGTAACCAGCTGCCACTATGGTATACTCCGTATCAGGCTCCAATATTTGGTAGTCTGCGGTATACAACGACACATGAATGGCCTTCAGGTGCAACACATTTGTGTCATCGTCATCATCATCATGCTCGAAGATTTCTGCCAACGGGGCACTACTCTTGTTATAAAGGTGTTTTGGCCAGGCAATCGAGATGTTGTCAACTTCCACGATTCCCACTTTGCAAAACTTACGCGCACCATTAGGCGATACCTCCCTGGATGGGAACATGCCTTTTTGTGAACCAGGAACTAATGTAATGGCAGTACATCCTGGCTCGCGCATGTATGTTACAGTATCGCCAATTTCCACATTACCTTCATCGTCCACACTTGCTTTTATGTAGTATATAGGTCTATCGTTAAAGGAGTAGTTAGCCAGCAACAACGGCACAATGGCGGGGTCAACCTTCTTCCACATATATCCATACTTCTTGGAGGTAACGGAGTTCCACCAATGGCAATATGCAAACAGTTGCTCCCTTGGAAAATGTACAGCCACCAACGACGTAATGCATTTCGCTCGTTCCTGCCACTGTGCTTCGAAAGAACATTTATATGTGCGGCAATCTTGTAGGAGTGCTTTAACCTCATCCATTTCATCCTGGTATTCCCAGAGGGGTCTCAAAGCCGGACCATAAAAGGTAAGTTCAACACGAGTATAGCCATACTTCCTGTATCGTTTGACGCGCTGTGAAAATGTGGTTCCCTTCTCCACCAAGTCCTCCATGCGAGAACCAAGACTGTTTCGCACCTCGGCACTCTCCATAACCTGTACAAATTTGTTATACACCTTGTATCGGATATTTTTTGCGTCCTCTGCCGTGTTCCTCCATGAAATGCAGTGGTGCCCAACTTTGCGTAGATCATCCACAACTTCCATCGTATTGGTTTCTCGGAGGAGCTTCCGCAAGATTGCACGAGTTGTATTGTACTTGCAATCATGGGCGAAATCTATGTCGTGCAATACTATAAAGCTCTCTTGTAAATGAGGCAAAACATTCGCCAAAATGGGTACCACTTTCTTTGCACGGGAGTAATCCAGTGACACCTTTATGGCAATATATCCTGGTGTAAATACTTTTCCATCAAACGATCTTTTATAGCGTCTAAGCATCTGTCCCGAAAAGTATACATCTTCGTCACACTCTCGTAATTGGCCAGAGTGGGTTAACTTCACAGACTCAACGACCAATTCTGTATGGTTTAATGCATCACGCAGTTCAGCAATGTACTTTCCAATCGCCGTTCCTTTCGTACTGTCATCGGCGTAATTGTACAAGCCCCAAAACATCATGGAGTCACAGAATAGCTTAGAAAACTTGGCAAACCCGGTTTGTTCCTCGCTGCCTTCTGGTACGGACTTGAGCGTGCCAACATCGGATAGCAAATGTGCTACCTGATTAAACGTGATGTTGATGAGAGATTCGTGCGAGAGCATTGGTATGTATGATTTGTCTTTGAAGTTGTTAAACTATAATTTAGCTTTTAAAAACGCCGCCATGTGGCCTCTCACTTCTTTCTACGCATGTATTCACCAGCTGCCTTCTCAGTGAGCAATCCATCTTCGCGTATTTTCTCACGGATGGCCTGATACGATGCTTCAAGTAATTTCTTTATACCGTCAGTGCCGAACGTTGTGGCATCTTGTGGAAAGAGTTTGCGATGGTAATCCAGGAATTCATCCAAGTAGACAAACATGCACATCTCCAGTTTCTTGTCATAGATAAAATCGGCAACAACATCTTGCTGGCGTGATTTAGTTAAACGTGTTGACATGATGAATGGGTGAGTGATGATTTATGCAGGACAGCAGTTTAACTATATATAATAACGTCAATTGCACCCTTGATAATGCCTGGTGTGGAACGTTTTTACAAGAGTGCGTATGTGTAATGGAAAAGGCTGTAGATGGGGGGTCAGACCATCGGCCATCCTAAAACTACACCCCCCCTTTACGCCTTGATTTAACTAGCGTGAACAAATGTAAACATGTCAGCACTCTTTCGTTACCATTTCTTTTTCTATTACAACTGGACATTATGGTCTATTGTGGATGTCTACCTTTTATTCCTACAGTCTTTTTAAAATCTACAACCATTTGTATCACCACCAGTTCATACAACATCTGTGGATATTTAATGGGTTATACGACCATTTGGACCCTGGACGATTCCCATGTCTGTCGTGAAGTGCGTCTTGGTGAGGACTTAGATGGTGGTAGCGTGGCATAGGTTTTTAAAAACTTGGACGTAGGTGGTAGCATGGCACAGATTTTTAAAAACTTGGCTCAGATCATCTCATCCTCATCTGACAGATCCATCCCAAGGAATTCTTCCTGTAGTCGCAACAGCTCTGCACCGCTCTCCAGCCTGTTTTGCACCGTGGCTACCTGTGACTGCATCAAGACAGACTGCTTGCGTGGATAGTCAAACCCATCCTCTGCCCATGCCATATGGTGGGGTTGTACCTCAAGGTTAAGAGAATTGGACATATTACGGACATTCATCAGCAGGAAACATAGCCGCATCATCATGTTAACCTCCTTCTTGTCTGTAGTACGTATGGACTCCTTGTTGTTGAACTTTCTAAATATACGCCCAAGATCCCCAAATGTGGCCTCGATCATGGACCTGAAGCCAGCAAACTCGGAGTTAAATAAGGCCTCATGCTCATCCAAGTCCTGTCCCGGTTTCTTGCGGATAGGGAAGCAAAAGTTCCTTACATCCAGAGAGTCCTCACGTTCAAGCAGGGTAGGGATATGCTGTGTATATCCACCATCAACACCTACACAGTCCATCTCATGGATCTTGTTTGCAAGGCCCATTTCTACCATCATGCTGCCGTCGTTGTTGTCTTTACATGGAGCGGACTTGGAGACAAAGAGCACCATGTGGTTGATGTCTATGCACACCTGGGTTCTAAGGCCAGACTTCTTAAGCTTGTATGAGTACATCTTGGCCTTGGTTTCGCGATATGTTGCCCGGGTATCATGACCATCCAGCAGCAGGGTAATATGCCTGAACATCCGTGGGTTGCTCCATACGGCGGACCTCATGCGGATTTCAGGGGTGGAAAACATGTTGGCAAAACATCTCGTCATCTCCTTCTCAAACAGCCTCTTCTCGGTCTTGAAGAAAGTTCTGTAGATCTCATAGAAGCTAGACCTAGGCAAAAACACAGACATGGCCTCCATAGAATCGCCTGAAACAAGATAGTACAGGAGGGCGATACCTTTCTCCACTGCTTTGTATGGACCTGGGAAATACACCTTGTTCCAAAGAGTTGTGAGAAAGAAGAACACACCAATGGCTCCTATCTTGCCTATGACCTCCTCCTTCATGTGGTGCATGTTGTTAATTGGCTTGAGCTCGGATCGGTGGAACTTTCTGGTGGTAGGGTACAATGGCCATGGATTGTCAAGAAACCCCACTCCTCCGCGAGTATTGCATTCAAGCAGGCGTTGAGCTTCTTTGGGATTTTGGGCTCGGACATTGGGTATGTTGAAGGAAGGCCTCCACAACCTGCCATACCCAGACCATTCAAGATGGGCCTATGATACCAGCAAAAGCGGGTTCCAATACATGTCAGGGGAGGTGCTCAGAGACTGCACTGCATAGCCAAGAGACATCTCCAAATACACCTCGAATGGACCAAAGGGGGGGGGGTCGTAGCAATCGGCCAGTGGAAAACTACAACCCCCCCCCCAAACCTCCATAGGCCTCTCCTTTGCACCACCACCCATATTATCCACCTCCTCTTACCCACCATTACCATCTATACAAATCCTCTGCCTCCTGTATCCATGGTTTTTAAAAGTTGCCTGATATTATACACGATCGACCACTCCTATGGTGTTTCCTCATGTATTAGGGATGTGGACGATAGCCTTGGAGGTACCAAACGCAAGGGGTTCACACGGTTCTCCAAGATGTTCTGTGACAGTATGGTTTTTTGGGCTCCGGTCAACTATGCCGATGAAAAGGTCAAGGGCAAGTCCATTGGCAAATATATGGCTGACTTACGTGAGGCATTTGGCAAGGCGGATCTACCTTACGATTCCATCAAGTCGCTGCATAGTGGCACTCTGCTGGACCATGAGTATATCCCTGCTGACATCCAAACCGCGCATGCACAAGAGCACAGCAATGGACCATACTCTGCCGGATTTATCTCTATCAAGGTGTCTCTATACCACTGCCGTGCCAAAAAGGTGGTAATGGCCATGGTTGCCATTCTGCCTGTCCTTCGGAAGCGGTACCTTGTCCTGCATGACATCGACATGGCCCATGACTGCAGGTATGTATCAACCCGGACCTATTTGGAGAGGCACTTGAAGGCTAAGGGCATTTCAACGATAGTCAACGATCGCGGACGTGTGGGTGACCACTGTGTGACCTGGTTTGCATCTGCAGACAATGCCCAAAATATCAGGTGCAAGGTCTATAACAAGCAGGTCCAAATGCTCGAAAGCGCGGATGTGCGAAAGAGTCTCGGCTCAAGGATGGAGAATATAGTTGCCGATCCAGATATGAAGGTCTCCAGGACTCTATTGCGCCATAGGGATCATGGCCCTTCACGGCTGGAGTTAACCTTTTATGGCTCAAGGCTGCACCCTCTGGCGGTATGCCAAGATAGGATGGACGATGGGCGTAGGCTTTTGGACTGCTGCACCACCTTCGACTACAGCTATGAGCAACACTGGATAGAACGTGCTGAGCTTATAAAGGCCATGGTCGCGGTGTATATCCCTGGAAGCAAGGTCTTTGCATACTGCCACTGGTGGAACTCCACAACCCGCAAGAAGTACGGCTATATGTGGTCCAAAGTTTCAGCACCGCTTGCCATGCACCTGGTTGCCAACTACCTGTTCAACGACCGTCCCATCTACTATGTGGAGGCCAAAGTTAGCGAGAATGGTACAGTGGAGGTCACCAAGGAGAAGATCTACGAGGGAGAGCCGGGCTGCAAGGCCAAAACATTGGTACCGGGTGGTTCCAAGGGTATGTTTCCTTCATACGCACTGTTCGACCGCTAAGTATATAAGTTTGCCGACATGGGTATTGTACCTGTGGACAACATCCGCATTGGATTGCCAAAGAGGCGACACCACAAAGATAGTGCACCGTTAGCAGTCCTTGTGGAGCACAGACCTGATGATGGGCATTATGTTAAGCATATGCGGAATATGCACTCGTCTACCTTTGGAACCAGCTACAATGTGCTTGAGCCAGGTCGAATATATACCATTGCAGCAGCAGGCCTAAAGGAGTTTCGCGTTACCTTGTACTGACATATAATTATGGACTGTGGTACCAGAGTTAGAGCCGGCAAGTCCCTCTGTGACTTGTGGGAAAGGTGGCGGGGAAAATATAGGGGAACGAATGACCAAGTAAGAATCCACCATGTGCCAAAGATGACCTTCCTTGCAGAACGCATAGTCCGCTCCAAAGGCACGAACGACATGAAGTGTAAGCTGGTACGGGAGTAACGTAAGGTAAGATACGATAAGGTTTTTAAAAACTTGGTACATGCTGGTGCTACAGCAACCAGGCCCTACAGTCTCTGGTTCGGTGGTAAAAGTTACCTTGGCTCCACGCTTTGCGAAAAGGAGTTTTATCCGCTGAACAACATGCGCGTCCAGTGCCAGGTAAGTATTGTTACCCACCCCTGGACCCGGATGGAAGAAGATAACTTTAATGTTAATGAGAGAAATCTCGTCAGTCTTCATTTATCGACAGCACTTTATCATCACTGAGGCTCTGTAACAAAGTCCTATCCGCAATAGGCAGACTGGCGGACTGGCAAAGGCAGCGATCATCCGCGTGTGCGGCTAGCAGAGCGACCAGCAGACAAACTCAGGTCAGATGGGGACCAGTGCTGCCTTCCTTCTCTCTTCTCACTATCAAACAAAAACGTTGTTCGCTACATCTATCCGAGAGATAGGTACAGAAGTGGAGTAGAAGGGGCAGAGAAGACGAAGAGGAAGAAAGGGGAGCCTGAAGAGGAAGTGAGAGGAAGGCGAAGAAAAATGGCGTACCGCGGTGAGGCTGAAGGTCGCGCAGGACGACATTCGGACTAGCATTTGTTAGGTGCATAGGATCGGCAATATGCACCAGGTGTACTTAAACCCCCTGAAAAGGAAGCCTTAAAAAACCTTAACTACCTGAAAAGAGTTGTGACATAGAAAGTTGCGGAGGAGGACATTCGGACTGGCGGTAATTGGGTGCACGGAACCAGCAAGATGCGCCAAGTGTACTTAACCCTAAATAGAATACTCTAACTGTCTGAAAAGTAAAGTTTTAGGGTTTCTTAGTTTCTTTATGAGTTTCCATTGTTGTCGTCCAACAATCCAACATGCAACATGATCTCAAAGAACATGTTCCGTCCCTCATTCCCCACGTTTTCGCCAAAGAAAGTGCAGTATGAGCAGCCAGGAGAGAGGAGATGGTGAGAAAGGATCTGGGGTCTTCGTTGATGCCTACGAAGACATATATATGAGGACTGACGACTACCACCTTTGGTGGATAATAAAGAGAGTGGACCTGCCACTGAGATGAAGCCCTGCGAACAGAACGTTTTCTCCAATGAATCGTGTCTGATAAAGTAGAGCGCTTTATGTTAAGGTTACGCCACCTTCACCTCCTTCTCACTCAACTACCTGACCCTTATTATACTATCAACGCCTCGTATCTACACACGTGTAATTACCCAGGACTTCTTGTAATCTCTTTTACCTTCTCCTCTGCGTGGTGCGTTTCACATCATTTGAATGAAGTCCATAACTCTTTCTCTTGCAACACCTTCGCTCCTTGAGCATCTTATGGAAGATGCATGAATGGCCACTCTTCTTCCGTCTCGCAGACAGTCGCACGCTCCCAAGTCTTATGCACTATGCATAATCGATTCAACTCGCTCACTCATGATCACAGTGCAACCGCATGCAAGTGCCTTACCACATGCTTTGGCTCATTGCATCCCTTTGTGTTGTTCTTGGTATTTCTTCTTATAGCCCTGTCATCATGCTCTTTGTAAATAAATAACACTTCTGTCCTCAACCTTTGGCCTTCAAACATACCCTTTCTCTCTTGCACCTTTTCCTTACTCTCGTTTTAATATTTTATCCCTTTTCAACTCATATTGACCCTGAATGTGAGCAAGAAAGCATGTCTACCTCGAAAACTAAGAAGCAAGTCGCAGCCATCGAAGCTTCAGCCATCGAAACCGCAGCCAAAGAATGTTTTGTGAACGAGAGCGAGGTTGCCGTTTCTTTATTCATAAAAGCGCTCCAGAAGCGAAATGTCAACACCCGCAAGAAGCTCACACGGATTATTACCTCCACAGACTATCTCCAGTTGACGAGTGACAACAACGTGGTGGTGCTGACAAGCAGTACATTCTCAGCAAAGTCAGCTCCTTCTCCAGCTGGTCGCCCTGTCGCACCTCCGGTCGCAACAACGCCAGCTCCTCCTCCAGCTACCCGCCCTGTCGCCCTTTCGGTTACAAGCGCGACAACGCCAGTTCCTCCTCCAGCTGCCCGCCCTGTCACCCTTCCGACCATAAGCTCCACAAAGTCAGTTCCTCCTCTGACTGTCAACTGTGACACCATGGCAATTGCCGATATTCTCGGAGACATTGCAAGCAAGCATCTCGATTTGGAGGACAGCGCGGTGACGGATATTTTTCTCGATGTAGGATCCAACATCTCCGTCAAGATCAACGGGGAGTGCGTTCAGTTCGAGAAATCAATCGACCATTCCGATGTATCCATGATATTAGAGCGACTACCAGGAGGTGGTCCTGATTTCAAGCAAAGCAACCGTGTGATCTTTGGACACACCCTCCATCGTCTGGCAGCGGTGACATACGACGGTTCCATTACGGGCATCACCATCAGGGTCGGTCGGAATGTGTCGGGACTGTTACCCGTATTCGAGGGAGTTATTGAGCAAAAGAACGTGCTTCTGTGCGGCGCACCTAATGTTGGGAAAACAACGACTCTTCGCGAGATTTGCAAGTATCTTTCCCGCGGCAAGTGTCTTTGCTTGATCGATACTTCCGGTGAGGTGTGCGGAGAATCAGGAAACAGGCGACATATCGTGGGAACGTCGCGAGTCTTCCGGCCAGTAAACCCTGCCAAGCAGTACGCAACCCTACTCGACTGCGTGAGAAACCATTCGCCCGACGTCATCGCAATCGACGAGCTGAACACAAAGGACGAGGTGGAAGTATGTCAGACCATTGCACTGAGGTCCATCCAGATGGTTGCCTCTGTCCACGGAAACATCCAAGACCTTGTGTTCAATCCGATGCTGAACAAAGCGCTTGGAGGATCGACACAGGCTCTCGTTTCGGACAGGGTTGCGATTGACGGTAGAAAAGTTGTTGTGCAACGCAGTACACGCCCAATTTTCGACGTAGTGATTAATATCACGAGGACATCGCAAGGACTCGAATACTCATTTATTGAGGACGTTGCCAACAATGTCAGCCGCATCATGGAAGGGAAACCAATTCATATCCGCAGGAGACGTATGGTCGATGACGAACTGCTGGAGTCTAGGGAAGAAGTCTTGTATCCCCGCGAATGATAGATGGCAGGTCGACTTATTCTTTCAATGAATGACAAACGTTTCATCAACATAGGTCTTTCATGTTGTGCGTGTTCTGCAAGGCCCAGTTTCGACGCCTTTCCAACATGCACTCTCGCTGAAAACACAGTCGCGCAAGGAAACGTTCAAGGAGGCATCTACAGGATAAACACTTACACTCGCAGTCCTTTGCCTGTCTCCAACAAGTACCTGCCCCTCTCTTTGCCTTGTCAACAAAAGCGCAAGTTGCTCTCGACGCTCGTTTTGACGCCTGCTTGCCCAGTATCTGGTACCATAACATCCTTGCAATGTTAAGGGGCCTTCTCCTTGTTCCCGTTATTGTTCATTCGATCTCGTCGAATCACGGCCTGAATCCTTCCCTTCTTCCTTTTCGTCAGACATGTCGTTCTTCATGCCTAACAAGCTTAACCCTCAGGGTCAAAAGTAATCACCATTTGTTTTTGCGTTTACTTCCATCTAAGATCATCTTTACATGTCAGTGATTCCGTTCAAAGCGCATCAAGTCAATGCTACACACTAATAACCTTTGTCCACATATCTGCCTACTTAAACGACAAAGGCTCTTGACTATCATTATCGCCCTCCCTGTGTTTGTGTCGTCCACCTACGTCCTCTACAAACGAGGTATGTCTCTTTATGCTCAATTGTTCATTGCAAAAATATAAAATCCCTCCTTTTGTTCTTTGTGGATAAGAGTTGACCAAGTCCGATTTATCGCACGGTCAAATAGTTGTCTTGGAGGAGGATCCTCGTCGACATGTCCCACATAGGAACGAAACAAATGATCTCCTAGCCCAATTCGAAGCAGATATGGAAAAAGAGCGCAGGCAACAGCAGCAACATCAAGAACAGCCTCGTTCATAGCTTAGAAATGCAGGGTGTTAATAAACAAAATAATCGTGCGTTTGTTTAATGTTATTTTTTCATGAGAAAAAGGCTACTTGCAATTAATATGTGGAGGTCATAAACGTAAGATGTAAGGACAGGAAAGGTATGATATGTACAACGGAGAAAAGAAGGCAGTGACGGATAAAAAACAAACTTAAAAAAAATGGGGATAAAAACGAAGCAACATAACCACTGTTACTTGCCAGTGTTGCTGTCTCCGCCACCACCGCTCCAAAGTCCTTTGATCATGTGGATCAACCCGGCCCAACTGTCCTCGCTCTGGATCTCGGTCTTTTCGCTAGGGGCGAGATTAAGATCCGATGGGGCGATACCCTTGTTGTCCTTGGTGGTTCCTGACTGTGCCCCGTCCTTCTCAGTCGATGAAGATGCTCCGACAGAGGTAGAGCCAGGCGTTTTGGAGGGCTTGGCTGTCTTCTGTTGTCCGACTCCTTGTAGTGTCCTAACCAGTCCTCCACCTCCAATTGATCCGCCTGGAATGCCGGTCATGGACGGTGTCGATGGAAGGCCACGGTGTCCAGCTGGCGGAACAGCGCTGCCCCAGCCCCATGTACTCCTCGTGCGCTGCTCGGTACTCCTTGGTGCGGCTGTTTGTGGGTTAGGGTTGCCCTCGTCACCCGAAGGAGGAGGCGACGGCATATCCGCCTCGTTGAACAATGGCGAAGCCTCGTCCAAGAAACTGAGCCAGTCAGGGTCAAGCTCTTCATCGGAGAGACCAAGAGCCGTGGTTAACGGTGAAGGTGTGCCACGTTGTGACCCATGAGTGACAGAGGCTGTCGATTCTGGCGAAAGTGGTGTGACATAGGGTCCTTCGGTCTGGGTCGCCATTTCGCTTCTCTGAGGAGTAGGGGCAGTGACCGTTGAAGTCGTTACATCCATAACCATTGGGCTGTCCTCCACAAAGGTCGGGAAAAGCGAAGGCCAGGCTGTGGGCGCTGAGGTCGTAAAATGATCGCTGGCCGAGAGGTAACCGAATGGTGAGGCCAATGCTTGGACCAGGTTTCCGTACGCGTCGTCTGTTACTGGGGAACTGGTAGTGGTTGTGTTGACAGGCGAGACGGGGGTTTGATGCTGCTGGTGTGAGTGCGGCAGTTGTTGAGGGATAACAGACTGGGCAAGGAGGGTCTCAAGCGACTGGTTGGTGATTGCCATGGGGCAGAAGGTGTTGGAGGCCGAAGTTGAGGTGGCTCTGATCACTATTCCAGAGTTGTTAAAATCCAGCAAACTATTTAATGGCGTAGTGTCGAGAGAAGAGTTTGTATCCGTGGGAGTAGAGAGTAGCTGTGTTGTAAGGGCAATAGAGTCGTCCTCCATGACACCACAGGAGGCCAAAAGCTCGTCAATGCTGGAGACACCCAGTAGTTCTTCGTTCGACAAGACGCGGTTGGGATCAGAAAGCAAAACGTCGTGAATGGTCGAGGAGCCTAGAAGTGATGCTGCGGACGAGGCACTCGTGTTACTGCTGTTGTTGTTGCTGCTTGTCAGAGGTACATCCATGAGAGCCGCCGTGTGAAAATTACTGTGTTTGATTGTCTGGCTTTGGAACAAGGCGTTCAGGGCGATTTGATATGCATTGTTGGGGATCATCGAGTCAGGATTAAGGGACTGTTGACCAGCGTTGTTGTCTGCGAGTCCCGGGATCGTAGCCTTGAAGAAATTGAAGTCGGTGGGTCCCCCGACCAGGTCCAGCCCAGACGAGAGTGGTTTAGAAGGCGGCGGGGAGGGTAAGGATGCCATGGCACGATGCATGGCACTCGTCAATACGTTGCCGTTTCCGTTATGATAGTTATTGTTGCTGCCGCTGCTGCTGGCACTGCTTGTCGAGAAAGCGCGTTGTTTGATGGGGGAAGAGAGCGACGAGGTATCGGAGACGGCGCCTGGAGAGGAGTCACGCGAGCTGGTCGAGTCGAAGGAGCGATGATGGTGTTGGTGGTGGTGGTTGTGCGGGTGCCCACCGTGGCTCATGGACTCGACAGTCTCGGCTTCTTCCCATTGGAGGCTAACCTTGACTGGGACGTTGTTTGACTTTGAGGAGTAGTGCTGGCTGGGTCTGATCTTGTGGGCAATGGCCTTCGGGTTTGGCGTGTCAACCTTTTTGATCTTTGTGCTGTTCTTCTTGCTTGTCCCGTTAGCATACGGTCTCCATCGCAGCTTTGCGGGTAGAGGAGCAGGCTTTGGGTCGGTGTCCATTGTCTGGATGGAGTTGTTGTGGTGACGAGTGAGAATAGGATGAGTTGGTGGCAAAGGAAGAATAAGAATGCTGTGTGTGTATATTTGTTGAGGAAAGAGAAGAGGGACAGGAAGAAGAAGAAAAAAAAAAATAAAGGGGCAGTTGAGTGAGAGGAGAAAAGGTCAAGTGGAGAGCATGCAAGCAGACGGCCCTGATATGGGTCAACAGATGGGATACAGCCAAGTGTGCTCACAGAGTGTGGTGACGAGTGGGGTGGAAGACCACTAAAAATACGACGGCGTTGGTCCGTAAAAGGAAATTTTCAATTGCTCCAAAGCAACTATCAATTATGAACACTGCTAAACAGCAACGTTTTGTTATTTGTCGTAACTTCACTTTTTATCTTCTTTTTCTTTGTCCACTCTAATACACTTCTTGGCTTATCAAATAGCGCTCAGTCTCTCTTCTCCCGATTGACTTCGCCCCTTTTAATTGCTGACATTAGCGAATGAAAGCTTGCTTGGCATGGAGAAACTAAATATCCCTCAAACACAAACAAATTCCTCTAGATCTCGCCCGCCTGCTCGGCCAGCCGGTAGAACAAAGACTCCTCCCTCCGCAACAGAATAGACGGCCTATCAAACTCTTCCACTCGACCTTTCTCCAATACCAAAATCTTGTCGCTGTCCATCACAGTTTTGATCCGGTGTGCAATCGTCAAAATCGTCCTGTCCGCAAACTCCTTCCGAATCGTTTTCTGAATCAGCTCGTCCGTCTCCACATCAACCGCCGCCGTCGCCTCGTCCAAAACCAAGATCTTGGTCTTTCTTAGCAATGCACGCGCCAAGCATATCAGAGACCTCTGACCCACAGAAAAGTTGTCGCCGTTCGATGACACCTCAAACGCTAACCCCCCAGGCAACCCCGATACGATGTCCTTCAAATGGGCTCGCTCCAGGGCCTCCCACAAATCGGCATCCTCTAATTCTTGAAAAGGGTCCAGGTTGTCTCGTACCGATCCAGCAAACAAGGTCGGGTCCTGAGGAATGATCGCCAAATGCCTCCTCAGATCCTCCAATCCAACAGTTGAGATGTCTACTCCATCAATCTCTATAAAGCCGCCGCACTCCTCGTCGTCTGAATCATCCGTGCCGAGAATGCCGAATGATGCTGCGTCAGCAACAAGGGACCGACTATTATCACTCTCCTTGGCCCAGTAGCTGTTGGCAGCCTCGATCAAACGGAAGAGAGCAAGGGTTAACGATGACTTGCCCGCTCCTGTCCTGCCTACGATCCCGACTTTTTCTGATGGCAGGATGTCAACAGACACTTTCGTGATCACCAAGTCTAGCCCTTCACGGTAACGTGTCGAGTAGTTCTTGAAGCTGATGCGGCCCTCCGAAGGCCAATTAGCAGGGAGGAGAACGTCCGTTGTGTCTGGCGCCTCCGTCTTCAAGTCCGTATATTCGATGATCCGCTCCAATCCTACCAATTGGTTCTAGTGTATCGAAATAAAGGTGTTAGCTACAGGACAAGTGACAGCAAGTCGAGATCTCGCAAAAGTTTAGCAGCATATGTAATTATTTGGAACGAATAGTGCTTACCTGAAGGTCACAAAAGTTGCGTACAAGACTTGTCACTTCCTCTGTAATCGTCAAGGCAAAGCTCAAGGTTAGGCCTACCAGACTCGGGTCCATACTGTCCCGCTGTAGGACCGCAAAGAGAGCAGCGCACAGTAACACAATTGTGCTTAGAATCCGAAGTTGAACATCCAGCCAGCGTCGGCTGCCCATGTTGGACAAAAAGTTGTTGGACATCCTGTCAACCATGGCCGCATTCTTCTTAATAAATCGTTCTTGGATCCTCATGGCCCTGATGGTTGATACACCGCCAAGAGACTCGTGGAAATGCTGGTAGACAGGCGACTTGGAGATGACATAAATCCGTGCCAGGGTCCGAGAAACGCTCAGGAAGCACTTTTCGACAAACCAGTATCCGATGAGCAGGAAAGGCAGAATCATGACAAAGGACGGTGTCGTAAAGACAATAAGCAAGAGAGTACTGGCGACAGAGATACCAAAGAGGCAAATGTCGATCAACTTGCTTGGGATCCTCACATCGACCGCAAAGATGTCGGACGAGAAGCGGTTGATGATGCGACCGACAGGAGTGGTGTCGAAGAATGCCATAGGTAATCGGAACACCTTTTCGAGGAGATGACTGTGGATCCGTTCCGAGGCTCTGATTCTTGCCACGGCAAGCCCCAGCCAGGTGATGACCATGTAAAGCAGCACATACACCAAAGTCAAGAAGGCATACACTCCTAGGAACATAAACAAGGACAGCCGCTCGTCGTCTTTGGCTTCCCTAGATATTTTGATCCAGTGCTTCAACCACAGGCTTGTCGAGACGAGACAACCTTGAGCGAGAAGAAACAAAACGACTATTGTCACCGTTATGCGGTATGAGCTATGATGATTGTATGGATTTACAATATGTTAGTTGGTATTTTAGATCGTTCAAAACCTGTAAAGACTACATGCGCGGACCAAATTAACGGCTAATTGGTAACCTACGCTTCCTTGGCATAGTAGAGAACAACGTCAAACCCAACGTCTCCCTCCTTCATCTTTTCTGCACCAATGAGAACCGCTTTAGTGTTCTGGCTCTCAGTCTTTTGCTCCCGAAGTGGCTCTGTGGGCCCTTTGGTTTCGTTGTCAGAGGAATCCTGATCCGTGGCAGCCTCTCCCGCGGTGCTTGGATCCTCCGAGTCGTTCTCCTCCCCTGTAACTGACACGCCCTCAGCCGGAGTGTCCTTGCTCTGGCGCCTCTTAATTATTGCATGCGACCTTCTCCTCTCCAAAACCGTGTACTCCTTGATCAAGCGGTAAAAGTCCTTTTTGGAACCCATAAGGTAAGAGTAGTCCCCTCGCTCCTGGATAGATCCGTCCTTGATAACCACAATCTGATCCATCTCACGGAGGTGATGAGTGCCATGGGTAACGAGTACTCGAGCCTTTCCCTTGAGCAGTCCTGAAGGCCCTATAAGGTTCTCCCAGAGATGGTGGTCGACGTGGGCATCGACGGCGCTCAGAGGATCGTCCAAAAGGTAAATGTCGGCATCATCGTACGCCGCTCGGGCTAAGGATACGCGTTGTTTCTGACCGCCAGAGAGGTTGATCCCGCGCTCGCCGATCTCTGTCATATCACCTCCGGGAAGCATCGCAATGTCGGGCTCCAATCCACAGGCAAATAGGACCTGTCGGTACTTGGCTTCGTCGTATTCGTTCCCGAATAAGATGTTGTCCTTCAGAGTAGCATTGCAGATCCAAGCTTGCTGAGGGACATAGGCGACTAGTCCACAGAGCTCCACCTGCCCCTTCAGCTTGTACATGTCTCCGATCATTGCGGACAATAACGACGACTTGCCCTGACCAACTCGACCGACAACGGCCGTTAGACTACCTCGCGGGACCGTGAGCTGGATCGACTGAAGTGTCGGAACTAGGAGATTATCTGGATTGTCGTTTGTCGCTAGTAAGGCAGTCCGTTCACTTGGGTCTGGTCGAAGCTGGTGCTGTAATGGTGACGTCCATGAGAAAGAGGAGTTCTTGATCGAAATGACAGGGTCGAGTGGATTTCTCGGAAGGGATTCCGAACGAACAACATCGGCTTCGTTGACTTCTTCCTTGAGCAGAAACTGTTGGATTCTCCTTGTGGCCACAAGAACAGCGATGGTTGAAGTGGTTGCTTCCGAGAGACTGGCGATCGGTCCCTTGAGCATAGCAAACAGTGTCATGGACACGAAAACTGTCTGAGGTGTGAGTGTTCCTGGAGTGAAATTTGGTCCGCCCCAAAGAGTATAGACAGCAAAGGTAATAAGACTGATAATGAGGGAGGACGAGATAAAGATGATCGACATGAAGGCCTCGACAACTCCGATGCGGCGGAGATATGCCAACTCTTGGTTCCGGATCTTGAGGATGCGGCGTAGAAAAGCAGTTGACCAGCCGTAGAGTTTGACGATCTTCATGGACGAGAGGACTTCGGTCGTCAATCGCATCCGCTCGTCCATGGCCTTGAGCTTGCCACTTTGAATATTCTGGAAAACACGTGCTTGCCAAGCTTGCAGGGGTAGGAGAGATAGCATAGCGAGCACTCCCGCCAGCATGGACCAGCCCAAGAGGTTGTACAGCATCTTCATGGAGATGAAGAGCGCCAGGGGAATCTCGATCCACATGGAGATGTACACGATCGCGTTCCACCATTGATCGGCGTCAACTGACATGTGATTAGCAATTTTTCCACTGCTTGCCTCGTTCCTCGATCCTGCAGAGAGACGGAGAGCCTTGCGATAGATCATTGATATGAGTGCCGAGCGACTAGCAACACCGAGGATCAGCATCTGGTAGCGGTTGTAGGTGTTCAAGAGCGAAGCAAATAAGGACGCGGTAAACATGCCGAGGGCTAGAGTGATTCCGTAGGAGACTGGTTTGGACTCGTGATCCTCCAAATAATCGAGGAGCTCCTTCAACAAAACCGGCAGCGTGTAGGAGAACAATACAATGGCGACGCGACTCAGCAGGACTGGTATTAACATCTCCCAGCTGTTTTTGAGAACCGTCCAGAACAGTGATGGCGACAGTTCCTTTGAGGAGGTGGATGAGGATCGCCTGTGTCGTTGGAGTGCCTCGTCCCAGGCGCGTGATAGTCGTTTGTATCCAGTGTATGCTGCTAGTGACTTTGGGAGTTGGCCTTTGATATCGTCCGCCGTAAGGATCCGATTGAGTCCGATAGAGATGATGGGTGTGAAAAACCAGAATGTAAGACGTGAGAGGAGGTTTGCCTTGCCATACATGCCAACGTTGCTTGAGCGTTGGATCTGGGTGTTCCCACGAGGCCAAGCCTCAACAAGGAATCCTGCAGTCAGTACTAGGGTGAAAGCGACCAAAGGTGTGACAGAGTAGTCGGTTCCTGATCCTGGACTCAATGCTGTTTGAAGGATGGCGAGAGCGCCACAGATGGAGGTGACATAAAAAGCGAATATGGCACTACTCGATCGAATCTCGTAACGATGCTCATATTTATTTAATATGGCGGCAGCGACCTATCCAATGAATATTGCCATTAAATTAGCGCTTAATATGTTTTGTGGCTACGAAGTCACTACAATGAAAAAAGGGGAGACTTACCCAGGCTACTCCCATGATTGTGCAGCTCCAGGCAGAGACGACCGGAAAGTCCTTCATGTAGAAAAGTTGGTATGCTAGGGTCCAGATGGCGACGGCTGCAACGATCATAGAGATCTGGGTAGGCCAGTAGATCCAAGCTGTTCTTCCTAGGCCATGAGGTTTGGCGTTATGAGTCAGATAATGAACCCTGGCCAAGAATCCCACGATAGCAACGGTTGCCATGCCACAAAAGAAGACACTATGGATGATGATGGGAATCATCGGCTCTGCCGGTTAGATAGATAGTCCCAGTGCTTGGGCGTTTAATATACGAATGATTTATACGGTTCACTGGCGTACCTGTATTCGAAGCATGGTGTCAAGTCATATCGATCTGGACTCAGAGGACCCTATGTTGGTAGTGACCCCGATTAATATGTGAGGAACGTTTATTGGCACTAAGATGCGCGATATGATTCGAATACAACCTTACCCATCCTTCGTGGTGATTGCAGAGACCGGCCATGGTAACGATCGGCCCCTATGGAGTCCAGGGCGTGTCCGAGTGATTAGGCAGAGTCGCCTTGGTGGTCTGAAGGCGGGTGCCTTGAGGTCAGTGCTTGTCGCTGGAAGATAATCGTGTAAGTCCAAGAAAGTGATCTGGACCGAAGAGGGGAGGGGTATAGGGAAAAAAAGTGGAAGAGGTGGAAAGTAAAGAGAAACCAAAGAACAAACGGTTTATCCGAAGGAAAAAAAAGGATGGGTATGTGTGACTGCTTACTGGATACTGATTGCGAGAAAAAAAAGCAATTTGAGGGGAATGGAGGAGTTCGCGTGCGAATAAACACGTGCGGTAGCAAACGCACCATACCAGGTCTCCTCGACCAGCTTCACGCCTAGCGTCAAGTCTATATTCTTCCTCACGCGCTGCTCAACAATACTTATTGGCCCTGAGTTGGGATAATAATTCACCTTGATCACAATGGCGGGCGAAGGTTGAAGCGACGAGAGAGTAGTCTGCCAGCCTTGCAGACAGGACGACTATCGTGACCCTGAATAAGTTTTCGACTCTACCATGCCCAATCGTTGTCACCATTCATCTGCACACATATCCACATGGATCTGCCAAATTACGAAGGCTCGCCTCCCATGGCGATCGTTCTCCCCTTCGCTTTCTCTCTCTGTCTCTCTCTCTCTCTCTCTGTCTCGCTTATCATACTACGTCGAAAAAGGGCAAAGGCAGGGTAGTCCAGAATCCATCTTCATCTCTCGCATCCTAATTCTATTGATTCTTGCCAGGATAAAAATAAACAGTGACACCCTAGTTGTGGATAACAGAAAATATAAGCTGCCAAAGAACGAACTGGAGAAGTTATATTCCGACAACTTGCTTGCGTGGTCAAGCCTGATCGAGCCCCAGAGCAAGTGATAAAGACTTGGAGTTCTTCCCATGCTCATTTTATTTGGGTATGTACATGGGTAGTTGTCAAAAATATCCTGGCGGGTAAGGATCGCTGTCAGGGTCAGAAAGAATGCAGTGCATTATACAATCGAGATAATCTATCCGACAACGCCTTGCAAACTTTTCACGACAGGATCCCCGTCGACGGGCCTGCTGGCAGGCTAATATGGACCTCTGGTGGCAAGCGTCACTTTGCGCCTGGCATCCGTCTTCTGTACATCCGCTGTCGTCTATCCGTGCAATATGGTCGCCTACAGCGGTGGTTATACCATTTGTTGCTATTGCTGCGTGATTGCTGTCGTCGTCTTTGATGGTATTGGGAAGGAGTGGTTGGATTTGTGAGTGTTGATATTGTAGGCGTGGCACTGATTCCTGGCGTATTGGGTCCGGTTTGTGATGCTGTTGCTGTGGTTGCTGGATTAGTTGTTGTTGTGGAGATAAATGCGAATGTGGTAGTGACGATAGTGATAGCGGTGGGGGGGAGAGGCGCTCTGTTGATGTAGGGGAGGTAGAGAAGGACTCGTTTGCTTGAGGCAGGACTGAAGTAGCTGAGGGGAAGGCGGAATGTACAACGAGGAGACTACCAAGGACGAGGCAGGTGAAGTGGTGGAAGAAGAGGGTAGAAAGTAGGCTTGAATAGGACCTCATCAGGGGAGATTTACAGACAATGAACACAGGCAATTAACAAGAGAAAGAAACATGTAAAAAGACGACTCTCGCATCAATTGACATAACAACGATATAAAAAGGGGAAAGAAGAAATGCGTTTTAGCAATGTGCAGGCATTTTTTTTTTTTTTTTTTTTTTTTTTTTTTTTTTTCCGCGACAATCGTGATAGCAGGAATATCCATGGCAGTGGAGAGCGGTGCAGTCCTTTCACCCAAAGCCATTCAAGCACTGACAACAACAGCAGCAGGAACAAAAATAAATGAAAGGTCAAAGACGGTAGAGAGAGTCCAGCGCGATCTCAATCTATGCTGAGCTCTCCACCTGCAGGTATGATGAAAATGAATGAGCCGTCATGATTAGGGCAGCAAAGGATACATTTATTGTAGAGTTTACGAGTTTTTAATGAAACCGGCGTCTGGAGAGAGAAGTCTCTGCAAGAGCTAAGATGGTCCCTACACCAGAGGTCGATAGACTAACGCTCTCGGGGATGTACCGGAAGACCTGGGGTAACATACAGCAATTCTTCATAAGGACAGGTTGGTGACTGACGTGGCTCACCACGGTCTCAACAGCCTCCTTGGCCAGTCCAACGAGACCAGGGTTAGCAGCACGAAGGTTGGCGGCGAGGGTTTGACTGAGGAAATAGGTGATAGCAAACTTAAAGACAAAGTAGGAAAGGCCAGACGTGGTCTTTCGGGAAAGGAGACCGGATGGCTGGGTCTGGTCGTGTTTGTGCAAGCGAGATCGGTCAACGTTGAAGAGTTGGGAGAGGAGGGTAGGGATAGCAAACAGGGCTCCGTAGTATGCGAAAAATGGCTTCAAGAAGTTGGGCCAATTGGTCAAAAGGTTCAAGGACGAGAACCATCCCTCACTATGCTATATGTTCAGTGGAAGAGCAAAAGAAGGAGTTGCGTTAGTAGATTGTCCATGATATATATATATATATAGAGAGAGGGAGAATGAGAAAAAGTGAGAGAGAAAGAGAGAGAGAGAGAAAGGTACCTGGCTGTTCTGAGCGAATGCTGACGAGAGAAAGACTGTCAGCTCGAGAAGGAGGGTGATCCAGACAAAGCCCAGACTGTTTGAGCCCAGATCATGTAACGCTTGCCACTTGTTGGATGTGCAGGAAGCACAGTTAGCGAAACGGTGCTTTATCATGCTACAGACTTTGCCATAAAGATCCACACGCTCCTCCTCGCCATGCCGGCCGAGGCGGCAATGGCGGCTGTGGTGGCTGTGGCGATGGTGATCGCTGTCTTCCTCTGCGTGGGAATGATGGGACACGCGATGGACTCTCTTGCCCTTATTGCCCGACACAGCTCCAACCACGTCCCCTATAGCGTTAACTACACCTGAGGTCAAATCCTTGGAAGCGCGCCTAATGGTCGCCTGTCCAGACTGCAGCTTTTCGTGGAGGGTATGTTCTAGCGAGCTTGCAAACTCCTTCACCTCCTGGATATCGGTTTGTAGGTCGCCCATGAAGTTGCGGACCTGATGCTCCGACAATGGATCCTCAGCACTCTCAGAGTCGGAACCACGTCCAGATCTATTCAGTCAAAAGAATGACATAGTCAGACGCCTATGAGCAACCGCTGGTGTATAGTCAAATATGATCGACGTTAGAAAGAACAATAGCTTGTTGACTCACTTGGACATGCGAGTAGCAGGAACATGCATGCTCGACTTTTTGGGCGACGAGCGCCTTGAGCGAGTTCGAACACCCCCATCAGAACTATCGTCGTCGTCATCGTCTGCGGCAGAGGAAAGACTGGCTAGACGGCTACTTTCGATTGAGCGGCGACCGCTCGCTCTTGGGCTCTCCTCGCGGAAAAGGTCACGAAGAGAAGGGTCACTGGCGCCATGTTTGACAACATGTTGTCTGGAGAGAGCGACAAAAAGCAGATGTTAGGTCAGTTAGTTGATGCTCCTCAACGCAGTAATGATATGTAAGAGTGAAGAGTCATTACCTAATTCTCTCGACGAGTTCTTCTCGAACGCCTTCAGAGGAAAGGCCCAGACTTGAGGCCAGCTCTATTGTGGACGTAAGGTCAAACGTGTAAGTGGGTAACACTGCATAGAGCTGTGGCAATTATTATACACTAAACAAGTACCTTTGAGCTCGTGCTTGCGACGTTTTGAAAGTGCACTTGACATTTTTTTAATTTTTTTCTTTTTTCTTTGGTTGTTTTCGAATTTAGAGGAGGAGGGTTGGAGGAGAGACGGTTAGTGGGAATAATGAGATGATGTTAACAACAGAAAGAGAAGAGGGGTTGGAGGGGGGGAGGGAGAGGATGAAAATAAATAAAACAAACAGTTAAGACAGCAAGGCGGCATAAGTTCGTGTCAGTCTGTTAGTGGTTGGTGAAAGGAGTTTTTTTTCTTGTGTGGATGAGACCCAGGCGAGAAGAGAACGAGACAGATCGAGAGGGAATAAAACTGACCAAGCCGTCACGAAACAGGATCATGCATTTGCCACCAAAACGTCAAGCTGAAGGTGTCAGTCACGTGCGCGTTGTCAAAAGCGAGGCCAAGGTTGCGAAAAGGTGTTTTACACTCAGGCAACAAAAGGAGCAACTGCAACAAACAACAATCCATTCGCACGATTCTTTGCAGACCATGGACGAATTCGACTCGCTCACTGACGTATGTTGCCACCCCTATTGCGCACACAAGTGACATATCTGAACGCAGCTATATGAACATTGGGTTGATTGTCACATCAGGGACACTGTTCAAAATCGAATCTAACATCTAGAAACCAACTACAATGCACCGCTTCTGTCGCCTGCTTTCCGACAACTTTAGGGCGTCTTCTTTGTCCCTCCATCGACTACCGGGAAGACAGCAGGAAATAGTAAAACAAAGCCAGGGAAAGCAGCACAGTTGGGTAAGACCCTAGACACCAGTGTCCGCGCTGGCACCCATTTTCAGAGGATCAAGGCAGGCACCTAATAGTCCTTACCCTACACCAATCAATATGACATAGAGCATTTCAAGCTGGACGGCTTCCAACAACTCAAGGATGTCAGCGAGCCGATAGAAGCTATGGAAATCAGGCGCACCCTTTTCAACCGGGAGTGGGAACTGATGACTGGGAGGATCGAAAATGTCATGCGCAACATGAACACTATGGTTCTATCCGCCATCTACAACTTTGTCCACAACGCCTACTCTCGTCAGTATAGCAAGTATGTTTATATGTCATGCAGGGACTTTTGTTTTGTTGACTAGCGATATTTCAGGACTATTTACTAGTGTACATGTGAAGAAAGCGCTTATTAATTATGCGCTTTCTTGCTTTTTCTCCAGTGCTGTTATGCCATTCTTAGAGCTGCCCACAGGATTGATCTTTGCAGGAATAAATGTCCCGGATCATGATCTCCTCTTTCAGCAGATCGCTCAGACAATATCATCTTCAACGCCACCTTCATCAGGACCTTTGGAAGCAGATGATATGGAGCAGGACCACAATACAACAACTTCTGTAAGATCCGCGAGCCATGTTGTTATCCTGCAGTCAAAGGATTGCACCAATCTTAAAAGTGCCCAAAAGTCCATGATCGAGCAGTTCCTTGGGCTAGGAATCGCAGGAGCCACCAACCCATTGGAGGTACTTCGACCCTTGCTTGGACCTCGTTTTCTTAACACAGTGCCACATGGGAATGACGCGTCGTTATTTTGGTTGCTTACTGGTTCTCCCTTGGCAAATCTTTTAACTAGGGAGGAACGAGACTGCAGAACTACGACATGCTTGTCCTGGAACGATGGTATCAGTCATTATGCGAATCCAACGACGGTGCGAGCGAAGAAAGGAAGCAGCCGACGTTGGTCGTTATCCTGCAGGACTTTGAAAGTTTCGACTACGATACCCTCCAGGACTTTATCACGATATGCAGCAACTACCAGGACAGGATACCGTTTGTCTTGCTGATGGGATTGGCGACATCAATTGATGCTCTCCACCAAGGGTTGCCCAAGGCAGTGCTGAGTAGACTGCAAACCAGGAAGTTCCAGATGCAGCAGTCGTCCGAGTGTCTGACAGCGATTATCGAGGACTTGTTTATCCATGCCAACGTGGGATTAATGGTCGGGTCGTTACCTCTCAAACAACTGATCGACCAGTTCATCCACTACAATTTTTCTGTGGGGGGCTTTATCTCCAATTTGAAGGTAGGTGCATTTCTAGATTTATAGTTTGATGGGATTTTTGGACTGATGGACCCATATATTGACGCGATTTGCTTTTGCTGTTTGCATGTATAGTACATTGTAATGCATCACTTTTACGCCAACCCATTGAGTATCCTGTGTGACCGGTCACTCACAGCGCAGAGCAAGGCACTTGATCTTTTAACGACAGGCCACTTTGATCACCTTCGAATGCTTCCTTCATTTCAACAGTAAGATAGTAATTTCATCCACCGACAACGTACGAAATTATACTGCCAATGACACGTCATGAACGTTCCCTTTTTAACAGTGGCTATTTACTCTGGGTACGCTAGGTACGTGGAAGGCAAGTTGGAGAGTGACCCACAGGAAGCGGAGATGTTGCTCTTGGACGACGAGTTCTTAGTGCAGCAGATTCCAGATTTGGTTCAAGGCCTGCGCGAATATCATCAAAACTTCGGGATGATCTTTGACTTTTTGTGGTTCCTTCAGACTCGGTTCTCGATTTCATTGCTCAAGAAACCCAAACGAGCACTCTACTTTATGGCGCTCGAGGGTAGTCTTATCAACTCGAGCCACATCCCCTTCTTACAAAGTCTTGTCCGGTAATGATATGCGTTATATTATTAGCAACTCCCACATGTCATGTATCTTCCTGATGACAATGATCTAACGTCATAATAGCGTTTTTTTTTTTTTTTTTTTTTTTTTTTTTTTTTTAAATAATAGTAAACTGGACTCAAACAATATGATGATATTTGTCGAGGATTGGCTGCGACTGTTCAAAGAGTCGCCACAATGTGTACCAAAGCAATCGACGGCATTGGAGAATGCCATGGACAGAGAACTGGTTGTTGTGCAGAGTATTCGGGACCGGATGACAGCTCTCTTGGACAACGTCAGCGAGGACTCTGTCACCAGCAGCAGTGAGACTGAGGACATTGGCGAGGACATTGATAAATCCTCCAAGACTTTGGATGGAGGATTTGTGAAGAAGCGGAAGCTGGTCAGCTTGAATGTGTATGCACACGAGACGGACGGTCGACAGACTAGGATTGCAAAGAAGACGCGTGAGACTACCAGGATACCCAAAGGTGCTCTCGGTGCATACACGTTACTGGTCAAGGAGATTGACGAGACCATTTCACGACTTTTCAGGTATCATTCTTCGCGCGGTCTGGAAGGGGGGTTTTTTTTTTGTTGTTCATCTTGAGGATTAGTATGACCGCCTTGTGCTAAGGCTGACATGATTCTTGTTCATTATTTTAGAACATACTTGGTGTGTCACACAAGCATGCCGTTGAATGAGATTTATTACTACTCGCAAATCGCTATCCAGCAAAAGGTATAACAGCAGATTCGTGTGCTATGTTTTAACTTTTGAATGTCCTACTAAGCATCACCCATTTTTATCTCAAACAAATATAGGCGTTCTTGCCACAGCCACGCGCTTCGGTTCAGACGGCATTGGGTCAACCGGAGGTGTATCTTAACTGCAACTGCTGCCGCCCACCTTCTGGGAGCGCAGACCAGAGCCTGGCGGACATGGTCCTCCCAACGCAGCACGACACTTGCATTCTCTACAAACTATATGTGGAGTGTGGGCGAATGATTAACATGTACGACTGGTTCACGGCATTTGGTATGATCCTTGAGCGTGGAGAACAGTCCGCTGGTGTGGAGGAACCGCCAGCCAAGAAACGAGCAGGGGCCAAAGGTAGCCGTGTTGGATCGAAAGCGAGGACCAAGGAAATCGTAAACACGAACAAGCTAGACCAGAAGGACGTGCAGGCAAGGTTCATTAGCGGAGTGGCCGAGCTGCAGTTTATGGGGTTCATCAAGTCAACCACTCGGAAGACGGACCATGTCATGCGGCTCACTTGGGGAAATATATAATGTCCGTAATACATCATGCTTTTTCCACGTTGCATTTAGTTTTATTTGTTCATTAGTTTGCTAAGTAGTGCAAAAAGAAGGTGGCAGAATACGGTTCGGTTCAATGTGCTTTTTTACATGGCAAGACTACCACGAGTACGACGCATGCCGGGGAGTTGCTGCTGCTGTTGACCCTTGACGTGCATGTCTGTCATATCAAAAGCCGTGCTGACCCAAGGAGCAGCGACAGGCATTGCAGCCATGGCATTAGGGTCCTCATGCAGGGGTTGCCCGACCTTGAGTTCCATATGCTTGATGGGATCAAGGACACAGAGACCGTCCTCGTCAAAGATGACGCGGGATGTGCGATCATAATGACCCTGATTCTTCTTCCGTTCATTCTCGGCTTTGGTTTTCGCATCAGGGTTGACCTTGCTGCTGACAAAGGAGGTTGCAGAATCGACGAGGGCCCCAAAGGTGTTCTTGCCGGTTTTGATGCGCGTGTCCCTAATGGAAGTGGCGAGGGCCTTATCGCCTGAGGTGAGGGCTTCTTTGATCTGAGTCTCGAGCGCGTTGGCAACGGCCTTTTTGACGGCTGCTTTGATGAAGGGATGAGCGAACGCGTACAGTGCACTAGTTTGAAGGTAAATGCCAAGGTTAGTAAAAGGAGACAGTACCAGGAGGGTTAAATAATGAAGCGAGGATGAGAAGGACTTACGGGTGCTCAGAATTGCGCATCTTAATGTTAAGTGCGTTGATCTTGACTTTGACGCTGTCAATGGTAATTAGAGAAGGGGTCTCGACGGTTTCGGGAGTCTTACGGCCCATGACCTTGATGTCCAAACCCTTCTTATTGATCAAGATATCCGCAATACCGTGGTCCTTAAACTTGAACCCTTCTTTGGTGCGGACAAAGTAGTCGACATCGCGGATATTGGCCTCCAGGCCCTTGATGATCATGTTGAACTCATGCTTGCTGACATCCTTGGACCGGTCGTTCTTGTTGGCACCGCGGGGGACCATCCGGAATTGGTTGTTCATATTAACCTCAAGCAGGCGCGGAAGGAGGTCGGTGCTGGTGAGGATCATATTGTCAAACATAAGGTCGACCTTCATATCAGAATACTCGATGCGCGGGATGGGGATGAACTGGAAGGACTCGAGCATTGCCGGCATGACGACATAGCGGAAGTCGTCAAACAAGTGAGGCTTGAACTTGAGCTTCCCGCGGCTAAGATGGTTAAATGAGAGGATGATGTATTGTGTTAGTCAACACGCAAAATCGACTGAATTTCAGGGAAAGATAATGGTACACTTCAGAGCATACCTATCATAGAAGAGATGCTTGGCAAACTTTTGAAAGTTGGCGGCAACCTCTCTGGCCTTTGGGTCGTTGTTAAGTTTCTCTAGGAAGATCTGGCCTTCGTTAAGGACAGCTTCTGTGTCGGACTTGTATTTGACACTGAGGAGGGCACGGCCGTCGTCGATGAGGGCCCCGGCATCAGCATTAATGTTCTGTGAGGTCACGTAGTTGGGCTCACGGACGGCTCTGGAAATAAACGCGGACAGGTTGTTGGCGAATTGGTTCAACTCTGGGTCGACCTTGGTCTTTGTCCATATGTTTTGGATTAGAGCAATGATAGGATCAAGACTATACCCTTGGGCCCAACGCTGGAGAATGACTTGGAACTCGAGGATCGCTGCCTCCACATTTGGATCTGTGCAAAGACAAAGAGTACAGTGTTTAGTATGACTTTTCAAGCTAAAAATTAAGGGATGAGGAGCAAAAGGGTGATTAAAAATATACCTTGTATAACCTTGTTGGCTTCAGTGGTAATACTGTCGGTGGGTCTCTGAGCACGCTGGCGCCAAGTACCGACCAAGTTTATGATCGAGTTGATAGCATTTTGGTACTGGGGGTCAGCTTGGATCTGGCCAACAACAACCTTGAGACGCTCAATCAAAGCGTGGCGCTTCTCGGCGGGCATCTTGGAGTTAGCATAGGCCTTGGCGTCCTCTTGAGCCTGGGTGGCCTGAGCCTGGGCCCTGGCCTTGAACTCGTCGGTCTGCTGAGCAAGGTGTTGCCTCATGTCAGCAGCTCGCTTCTGGGCATAATCCTTAGAGGCGTTCGACTGGCCGGCAATGTCCTCACGAGTCTCACGGGCGGTGTTGATAGGATCCTCTTGCGCGCTAACGATGCGATTCTGAACCATGTCGGTGGCCTTTTGGATTTCGTCCTGGAGATTAGATCCACCAGTTTGGACGGCATCGGTGGCGTTGGCGGAAATCACGTTCGTTTTTGCGGAAAGTTTCTCGCTGGCCATGTTGGCAGTCTGGGCGATCTTTTCGGTGCTGTCGCTAAAGATCTCCTTGGCGAGCATGAGAAGTTCTTGAAGAACGGCTCGAAAGTCAGCGTTAGTGGTGACCAACTTGGCGACGGCGACCATGCTATCGAGAGTCTCCTTGCCCTCCTTCTTGGCCGTTCGGGAGTTGACGCCTACACTCATGTCGGGGGCTTGAACATTCTGAGCGCTGACAGAGTCTGAGGCCTGGGTGCAATGGTAGATAAAGTTCTGGAAAAGCTCTTGCTCATTCTTCTCGTATACGATCCCTCGAGTGGTTCGCAAGAGCTCTTGAAAGTCCTTGTAGAGGGACTGGCCGTCTGCTGAGAGCATGTGGGCACGAGACTCGAGGGCGGTGGAGGACTGGGCCATGGCGAGGAAGTTGTCGATTTGGTCATTGGTGGGCAGACGGCCCTTGACCAGTGCTTGGAGACACTCGAAGAGCTTGAATTTTTGATTGCGGTCGACTTCTTTGATTTGCTGGGGTATGTTAGCACCACTGTCCGAGATCGGGACGTTGTTGAATGAGGACTGGCCTTCGGGGGCGTAGGTGGTCATTACTTTAAGAGGGGGATAGGGTTGACTGGCGACGGCGCGCGAGAGAAATGGAAGCTGGGTTTGTGGAAAGAGTGTTGTGCTAATGTGTAGAGCGTAAAAAACGATCAGTCGGAGTGAGTGAGTTGGAACTGGTTCGGGCTCGTTGCGACTTTAAATACGCGCACGAATGACCCTCACTGAGTCCACATGAGGTCGGCGGATTTCTTCTAACGTCAATCGACCTCGGCCTCGATCCTTCTGTCGCTATTTCCGCTTTTTTCTGCTCTTTTCTGCTCATTTCTGGGTCATATTCGCGACAGCGATAGCAACCAATTATCGACATCATAATGAATGACTGATGACCGCGATGATCCTGCCACTGCATAACGGTTTCTAGTTGTCCCAAGCTGATAGTTGGCTGGGTTCCAGTCGATTTACTTTAGCCATTTCCCGCTAAAAATGACTGACATGCAGGTCAATGCACCGGTGTCGAATGTATTACGGCTTACCTTGAAATGGGAATAGGTCAGTGCGTAGCGCCGTGTGACGAAGAAAAGCAAGGAGAAACGCTAGTGAGCAGGGAGGACGCGGAGTCCAAGGTAGGAGCTAGGAGCGAGGGCGATGGTGATGGGGAAAGAGAAAAGGTGTGAAGGGGTGGGGAGGGTTGTGAACGGTGGGGGTTAGAGCGGAAAAAACGATCCTTTTTCATGGTTCTTAAGTAACCCTTATTTATTTTATTTTTTTTTCGTGGGCGGTTATCCAAGACATAGGTTGTCTCTGCCTGGTGTGAGGTGGAATGCGTATGTCATGCCTTACTCTTTCAGATTACGTAATATATCCTGTTTGCCTCCTTTTTCTTAATGTTTTGAGATGTGCTTTCTCGAGCAGCGACTCATATTCCAATTTCGCGGGAATATCAAAAAAAGAAAATAAACGAATAACAAAAGCAAAGAGTGTGAGTGAGAAAAGCAACTCAAAATTTTAATGGTAGGTTATCTATGCGTAGTTGAAAGTGCTGGTGGCAGTGGCGAGAATAAAGAGAAAGAGAGAATTAAAAGTGGATGGGCTTGTCGTGGGTGGCCATGGCAGCCTCCTTGAAGGCCTCAGAGAGGGTAGGGTGGGCGTGGCAAGTGCGGGCAATATCCTCGGATGATGCGCCATACTCCATGGCCAAGACACCCTCAGCAATCATCTCTCCGGCGTTGGGGCCCATGATGTGGATTCCGAGAATGCGGTCGGTCTCCTTATCAGAGATCATCTTGACCATACCCTCAAAATCGGCGTTGGTGCGGGCACGGGAGTTGGCGGCAAAGGGGAAGGTACCGACATTGTAGGCGACGCCAGACTTCTTGATCTCATCCTCAGACTTTCCGCACCAGGCGACCTCGGGGTGAGTGTAGATGACCGAGGGGATAACGTCGTAGTTGACGTGGCCGTGGCCTCCGTTGATGTACTCGACAGCGGCAATACCCTCCTCCTCAGCCTTGTGGGCCAACATGGCTCCGTAGGTGACATCTCCAATGCAGCGAATGTTGGGAACGGAGGTACGGAACTCCGAGTCGATGGGGATACGTCCACGCTCATCGACCTGGATGCCGACGTTCTCGAGTCCAAGACCCTCAGTGTAGGGCTTGCGACCGATCGAAACCAAGACAACATCAGCCTCCAACTATGTTACAATAAATGATCAAAATGATTGTTGGTCAATGGACACTGCGCATAGTGCCATAACACAAAACGCAACTACAAACGAAAGAAGCAACTTACAGTCTCAGCATTGCCACCCTTGGCAGCCTCGACCTTGACACCGACACGGCCGTCAGCAAGCTGCTCGGTTCCGATAACCTTGGTGCTCAACTTGAACTTGAAGCCCTGCTTGGAGAGAGTGCGGTGGAAAGCCTTACTATAGGTAGAGAAGAAAGACAGCTCGGTTGCATGAGTAACGAATGACACGCGCGTCCTGAGGATGGCTTCGATAGTATATCAAACACGTCGTCGATGACAACTGTGGCAGACTTACGCCATGTCGCTATCCATGCCGGCGCCGACGGCGCCGAGGTACTCAACAACGGTGACCTCAGCTCCGAGACGCTGCCAGACAGATCCCAACTCGAGACCAATGACACCAGCACCAATGACAACCATCTTCTTAGGAACCTCCTGGAGATCCAAAGCACCGGTCGAAGTAACAATCTTCTTCTCGTCAATCTCAATTCCAGGGAAGCCCGAGGGGACAGATCCAGTGGCGATCAAGATGTTCTTTGCCTTCAAGGTCGAGACGGTGCCATCGTTGCCGGTGACCTCGATCTCGTTGGCGTTCAGGAACTTTCCTGCTCCCTTGTGGTAGGCGACCTTGTTTTTCTTGAACAAACCCTCGATACCCTTGGTCAAGCCAGTGACGGCGGTCGCCTTTGCCTTCAACATAACGGGAAGGTTCAATGCAACGCTACCGACTATATATGTCGATTAGTCAACAGTAGAGGTATGAAACGGTTAGTTCTCTTGAACATAGGCGACCAAGAACAATTAACCCACTTGATTGATCTCGGGCCAAATCTAGTCAGCCCTTGAAAGAAGGTGCAAATTCCATTTGTGTCGCCGATCCTCAGCAGAGGAGCGTAAGAACAATGGTGGTTGTGTATAAACTTGCCATCGATACCGCGGGCCTTGAGATCGTGCTGGGTCTGGTGGTAGATGTGAGAGTTGTTCAACATGGCCTTGGAGGGAATGCATCCGACGTTTAAGCAGGTACCGCCGAGAGCGCCGCGCTTCTCAACACAAGCAGTCTACACAGTAGATGGATACAGAGTGGTGAGTGTCTCCTTCTACTGGTGATGACGTTCATCCGTGTAATTCCTTACCACCACTAACTGCGATCTAGGTGACAGCTATGGCCGGATCAAACACAACAAGATACAACAAATGCTCGTGAGTTCCAATATTTTGCAATCCTTCCGTTCGTTACCTTGAGACCGAGCTGGGCAGCCTTAATGGCAGCGACATATCCTCCGGGGCCTCCTCCAATGACGACCAAGTCCAACTCCTCTGTTGTTCAAGCAGTTATACAAAAAGAAAATGATTAGCATTGTATTAAGTTCGTAGATTTGGGTTCTGAGCAGTTTTTGCAATAATATTTCTCACGGTGACCCGTCACCCCTCCCGTCACACCCCAACAAAAGCGACTAGATGGACGCGCTCAATCGTTATTATTGTTGTTTGTTGTCTTTGTTGTTTCCTCCATATGTTGATGGTTCCTTGTTCCTGGCCGCTGGTTCTCTGGAAGCGTATTGACTTACCAGTGGCAGTGGAGTAGAGTCTGGGCATGGAAGTGAAGGCTGGGGCACGGAGGGTGGGCACATGGCGAGTGGCGATCTATTTCATATTGATTCCGGAAAGAAGAGAGCAAGTGTGGGTGAGTGAGAGATCAAGAGTGTGAGAAGGGGGGTGAGTAAAAAGTAAGAGGAGGAGAGAAGGTACCTGTGCGAGGGGGGTCTTGCTGGAGGCCAGGCGAAGCATGATTGTTTATGTATGGGTAAAGAGGAGGGGAGAGTGATGGTGTAGAGAAGAAGAAAAAAGAAGAAAAAGGTGCAAAGAGAGGGTGAAGGAAAAAAAATAGAGGAGAGATAAGGTAGGTGATACGATATGCGGGTGGAGTATGAAAAATAATATACGAAAAAAGAAATTCGAAAAGTGTAAGTGTGTTGTACTGGTGATGGGAATCAAAAAAAAAGGAACAGGTTGTTGATGTGATCCAGGGGATGCAAGGTTGCCTTTTTATGTGTTTTTATTTTGTAGTATTCTTTCAGTCATGGTTGCCCGTTGGGGGATCTCAGGTTCACACCCTGCCCCTTCCGCGAGCAAATACTCTTAGAGCACCTTCATTCGTAATGCTATTCCACCGAGTCAGTCGCCATAAAAAAAACCGTATTGAGTTCTTTTTAGAGCACTACACTCCAGTACGTTGTGAGTGTGGTCCGTCCTCTTCCCCCTTTCTCCACAACCTTCTAGTGTGCTGGGGGTCAACAATCAAGGAAAAGAAGCTGCGCTCTGCCGGATTCACCCATTTGGGGAAGTCCATTTTGCCCGCTTCCCCCGAAAAAATCACATCATCATCGTATTTGTAAGCATCGCATGTCCTGCGCAAAGGAGAGATCAAAAATTCAGTGGTTTTGTATTTTCGCTTCCTCTTTTGAACGTTTGCTGACAGCGGGATACCCTTTTGCATGTTTTCTGTTGTCAGCGCCGGTTGGAGAATTATCCTTTACCACCAAAAAATCACTGATCAACCTCGACATGGGTACGCGTTACCCATAAAATATCATCTCCATCAGTCAATCTCACACAGGACCATCAACACCCCACCATCAGTAGCCAATGGTAACCATTATTTTTCCTACGATCTCCCTACAATACCTTGAAAGGAGTCGAGAGTCAAAGTTTATCTCGATCTTCAATCCGCGGCAGAAACAGAACACGATATCCGGTTTGTTCGTGCATTAGAAGTGTGTTCGACAAACTGCATTTATGGAGGACAAAGAGGCAAAACAGGCGAGGGCTAGGCTCGTCGGCTTAGATAAACTGATGCACATCGACTTACCCCGCGCCTTTCTTATATTGCAAAGCCAATAACGAAACTGCCTTCTTTCTCTCAATTGACTCGCTTCCCTAGCACTGCAGTCTTTTGGAAAATACGGACGAGGGAGCCTCTGAGGAACCCCTTTCAATAGACGTATTTATTCCTAGCTCTCCGTTTCCCCCTTCCTCCTCACTCATGATTCTATTTTTTTCATAGGGCTGTGCAAGGTCAATTTAGAAACATCTCTATCTGTTGATGTCGACAAACGGAAACATGTACATGGCCGCTCTAGCCGCGCTTGTTCTTGTTTGCTTGATTGTTTTTGGATGCCTGCGCCATGAAGAGCCTAAACTGTAATCAATTCCAACATACGAGAAGTAAAACGAGTATTTCGGTTGCAAGGATGGTGAAGAGAGGGTTGATGTTATTGATATTGTTTGAGTTTGTTGGCAAAGGTGATGATAGTTGAGGGCGAAAACGACGGAGCGAATCAAGCCTGACTGACATGGCCAAAGATGAAAGCGAGCGAAGGGGAAGAAGAGCAGGAGGGCTTAGGGGGGAAAAAGTAAAAAAGTGTCCGAAGTAACAGTAAAAAAAAGAAAAAAAAAAAAAAAAAAAAAAAAAAAAAAAGGCGGTGCAAGGTCAAAGTATCCCTTGGTCTATAGTTGGCTGGTTGACTGCAGAAATAGGCCCATTGGATGGACGACGGACAAAGAAAGACACAACGAAAGTTGAAGGGCCCATGTCCATGCTCGCTCTGGACCCCCGTCTTGTTGACCCTTCTCTGTACTGTCTTGCATGTCAACTCAATTGTCAACACACTGACCCCTGTGCCATCTTCCCTTTGTTGTTCGACCCTCCTCTCTCTTTGTTCGACCTTCCTCTCTCTCCTTCGACCATCCACCCACCCCCTTCCACCCATCCTCCCTTTCCTTCTTCGCCCTCGTTCAAAGAGTAAAAAAGCCCTTGTTCAAAGGGTAAAACAACCGCCGTTCTCGTCCCTTTTCATATCTTCTGTTTTCCTCTGCTTTCCTCTTCTTCCTATCCTTTCCTCCCCTTCACCTTTTTCTCTTTCATCTACCCCTTCCTTTGTTCTTTTCCCCTCTTTCCATTCTCATTCATAAACTCTTTCTGCTCTTTCCCATCAACCCAACCCGCCTGCCTTCTACTCGTCTCCTTTTTCATACCCAGCCTTGCCCCCACCCTTCTCCTAAAACAGGAAGCGCGTCCATATTACACCGCTCCCTACAAACATTCATACAGGAGTAAAGATCCTACCGGCTCCTCTTCTCACACGTTACAACCTCTATTATCAATCTTCTTCTCTCCTCCCCATCCTCTCGACCATCTACCCCTACATATTCGCTTCTTTCATATCATATCCTATTGTCCTCCCAAAGCATAAGCACTCAATCAATGCGCTTCATTCTGAGAACCCTTGTGGTCTTTGCACTGACTAGCGCTCACGTCCAGAGAGCTCTCGGGCAAAAAACAGCTTCGAATCCGGTGACACAACCACAGAGTACAACAACCGACGCGCTTTTAACGACGAAACCCGGAGCTTCCCCAACAGGACAACCTAGCAGTTTATCCCCAACTCCCGTGGGAGGGATGGCCTATGCATTTGATGGAGAATACCTGTTCATTCTAGGGGGACAGGCGAACGGCAGATACGTACCTCAGTTCTTTACGTTGGACTTAAGGTCATCTTGGCCAGTAGACAAACCAGCCTGGACGAGTCGTCCCATGCCTCCAAATGGGACTGTAGGGCTAGCTGGCGGTCTCTTCCCTGACAACCGTTTCCTTGTAACGTCAAACAGCACAAATAATCTTTTCAACTTCAACGTTTACGATGTACACGCTATGCCAGTAGCTGCATGGAGTGCGCAACCCCAGAGTCAGTCCTTTGTCGGCATTTCAGGACCTGTACTGGCTACCAACCTTGATCGTAGAACGGTATACATGTACCTTCATGACAAGAACGATAGCAGCAATAGCTCCACGGGCAGATTCCATGTATTTACGCCTTCGGATCCGAATTCGTTAAAGGAAAATAGTACCATTTCAATCCCAGTCGGCTTTTCACCTACGGCAGCTTCCTGGTCCATCTCCACCAACAACCTCCTCATGACCTATAGACAAGACGGCAACGCCAATTTGCAAGTTGGTGTAGTTCCACTTGACAACACAAACTTTAGGATCTTCGATGTCAATGGGGTCCCTCCCAGCAGCAGGACTGGTCACTGCTTTGTTCCAAGTAAGCTGTTACCCATCCATGTCGCTTTCGCTCTTTCGAACAATGGATGATAATTAGTACTAACAAAGACAGTTGACATGTTGCTTGCGAAACAGACGCCAACGGATCGATTTACTACATCGTTGGAGGTACCACCGTTGGAGGTACCACGGGTTCAGGAATCTCCAAAGAAGTTATTTCTTTCGATGTCGACACGCGCACATGGACTCCGCTTAACACTTTCCCCAACGGCCTAGGACGAACAGATATGGCCTGTGCTGTACAGAAGAACACGCTTGTCATCTGGGGAGGTAAACACCAGCAGTGCCATCATTGACAGGACATGCCATATTTGCGCCTATCTGCAATCATTAGACCGAAGAGAAACTTGAACGCATCCAATGTCTAACAGTTTTATTTTATGAATTGTTGTAGGAAATACTGACCCTGTCGGGTCCATAGACAGTAGACCGTTTTTGCTTGATATAACCAGCAATCAATGGCTCGATTCTCTTCCGACTCTAACCCACACTGGACCTGGTAGCCCTAGTCCAGCCATTCCAATCGAAAAGAAAGATGATTCCAATCTGGGAGCCATTATCGGCGGAATTGTCGGCGGTCTGGCGGTAGTCGCCCTGGTGGCTGGGTTCATTGTCTTTAGACGGAGAAGGGCCCGCAATATGAAATCTGGAGTCTTAGTGCTTCCTAGAGGCGCACCACCTCCACCGTCGTCGAGTGGGAAGAGTACCGGCGGACAGGTCAATGTGCCCATGAATGAGTACACCACCATTCGCTCACCATTTGTCGCTGATGATGACACGAGTTACCAGGGATTGACGGGGGGCCCACCGTTGTACGGTGCTCCTGCGCTTCAACCTGTCAGTGCGCCATTGTTGAACCAGAATCAGAGCCAGAGTCAGAGCAAGAACGGATCGATGCTTTCCCAGCCAGTGCAGCATTATTCGATGCCCTTCCAGGCGCCCCCGATTCCTGTGCGACCTTTGTCGGGATCTCCAAAGACCCCGACGATCCCGTCTCCGTTTGAGGTGGGGACAGAGTCGAGTGCGCACTATCCTTTGTTGTCACGATCGTCTGCTGGGCCAGTATCAGGTAATATTGGTGGGAGTGGAGTTGAGCATTACCCTGTATCTGCTTCTGGACCAGGAGGACCATTTTCTCCTTCGATGGATGCGGTGTCGGTGGATTTGATTCCGTGTGAGGCAAGTGAGGCGGGAGACCATGATCACTCTAGGTCGAACTCGATTGTGTTGAGCCGAGCGGGTCCTCCTATTCAGATTGGATCGCTGAGTGGACCGATGCGGGGAAAGAGCGTCAGCCAGGGTCCGAGCCAAAGCCATATAAACAGCCACAGCGATGGCCAGGGCAATGACAAGGCAGAGCTGGTTGAGGATGGGGCGGACGGTCGGCGCGACTCTACGGAGACTCTAGAATACTTGGAGATCTTGTAGTCGAATAAATAATAACAGGTCACCTGCTTTGAATCCTTCGTCAATTTTTTTTTCTCCCCTTGTATGCCTTGTTCTTTTTTTCCTTGTTCTCGTTCTTTGTTCCTCTCCTTTCCATTCACATCACATCACATCATACCCACACCCACACTTACATCACACTCACACTCACACTCACTCAAACACAACAGACATCACTCCTTAAACTCTTCTTCACTTCATAAGACTCATTATCACTCGTTTTGTCACCGAAACCATCCTGCGCACGCACTTGGTTCTGCTCTACTTTACTCTCATTCCCATCACTCGTACTCATATTCATATTCACATTCATCCCTCATACACACACACTCCCTCTCTTCCTCTTATAACACCTAGTCTCTCTCTTTCCCTTCCCCTTCCTTCAACTGACAACCAACCAACTGGACAAACAACACACTCAGAAATAAATAGGAGAACAAGAGCGACAGGGACCGGATATGAACAGGAACGGCAACGCCAACAGCCTGCCTTTCCACTTTGGCACAACCTCCTCCAGTCAATCACGCACCACCAGGCCACCTCTCCTCTCCAACAACTCCTCCACCTCCATCCACGCCGCCATATCCAGACGCATCAGCCCCCTCAAGTTCCTCCTCCTCCTCGCCCTCTGTGCCTTCTCCCTCCTCGTTCTCTCCCGCCCTTTCTCCTCTACCTCTACCGACAATGGCCATCCTATTACCTCTACCGACGATGAACCTCTACCGGATAGAAAGGACGCTACACCATCAGACCAACAACTAGAACGAGAGCTTTTCGTCCAGCAGATCCTCGACTCGCGCAAATCCGCCTACAGCTTCGATGACTTTACCGAACAAGGGCTTCTCCTGCCCCAGAACGAACATCTCCTGCCAGCAACGGCCATTCTCCTTGGCTGGAAACGTATCGACACCCTCAAGATGCTCGTCCGCTATCTTGTCCGATATCCCTACATCAAGGAGATCATTATCTGGAACAATAACAAGGACATCCAACTCTCCAAACGGGACTTTGAGCTTGAATCCAATAGTTCTGCTGGCGCTGGTGCTGGTGCTGCCGGTTTTGGTCCCTTGCCGGAACTGCAGGTGTACAATGCCGCCGAGAACCTGCGCGACTTTGCAAAGTACATGTCCTGCTCGCTCGCAAAGTATGAGTACTGCTACTTTCAGGACGACGACTGGCTCAACACACACATGGATACACTTTACACCAACTTTTTGACCAGTCCTAATCTGATCCACACCAACACCCTGCCGTTGATTCAGATGGAGCACCGCCGCTGGACCTTCACCAATGAAGGTATTTTTTCTTTTTTTTGATGTTTCATTTTATTTTGTTGTTTGATTCTGTTATGCTTAGCAATGTTAACGGGGGAAACGAAGGGGAAAGTTGGTTGGGTACGGTTGAGGACATGTGGGACTTGATTGGTTCGGAGTCCTGAGCGCGCAAGTGCCAAAAAAAAAAAAAAAAATAAGAACGAAGAAAGACAAAAAAATGACAACGGCGACAAAAAGTAAGGAGCTAAAAGAATATATATATAACGAGACAGAAAGAGCAAAAAAGACGAAGGAAAAGGAAAAGCGGCCACCATGGCCATCGTACTCTTCAAGTCAGCTGAAGTGAGAGAGAAAAAAGAACAGACAAAGAGATTAAGCTCATAGGGAAATAGAGAAGTTTAAAATGGAAGGCATCATACCAAACAACTTTTGGAGTCAGCAACAACAAGTAAAGAGAATTCAGCCTATACGTGAAGCGACCAAAGACAGTGAAAGAAAGGGGAAGGAGGGGGGTGTCTGTCATCCCTTGGACACGGTCTCCCAGATCACATCCCATCGCCACCCCCTGAAGAACGGAAGAACAGTGACGAACCGTGCCCTCTGTCCCTCTAATCTCTCAATCCTGTGTTTACTTACGGTCTTCATATTTCTTGACAGATTACAACATGCACGCAGGCTTCTCGTGGATGGGAACAGGGTCGTACCTGCCCAGGGAAAAGGCAAGGCGCCTGCTCGAACAGCGAGGAAACACAACTCTCGCTAAGGACCGCTTCAAGGTCATCGATATGTACTTCTCCATCTGGACCAACCAGTACCCATATCAATTAGTCAATTACCTCACCCCTCTCGATCAAAAGAATGATTGGGGCACCGAACGCGTCAGTGACCATTGGGGCGTCGTCTTCAGGAACATGGTAAGCATCTCTTTTCCCTTTTTTTGCTGGTCAAACATTGCAATTCGCTCTTTTGTCTTTTCCTTGTTGCCCTCCTGGCTCACTTTCTCCGGAGTACACTCTCATATTTTTTCCTTTTCTTGCCGATCAATGAATATAGTTGGATGCAGCGGATAGACTTTATTCGATATTGTTGACAAACTTTGAAGTGACCAACAAGGACCCATTTGCAAGGCAAGAAGAGGAGCCATACATTAGAGATCGCCACACCAGGTACACTACCTCTCTACTAATACTGATTGGAAATGAATTACACAGCGAAAGAATTGCCTACATTTGAAAAGAATTCTTACGTTATACTTTCTATTATAATCCTTGGTCTCAATGGTACAAAATAGGTCGCCGTGCTTCAATGACAAGTGCTTATTTATGACGAGCTTGGATCCTTTCCCAGATCCGAAGGAGGTGGTTTTCAAGGGGGATTTGCGGACAATTGACGAGCAGGATGCAAAATTCTTGGAGCTAGATTACCCTACGGCCGAATTCTGGAAGACGTTTGCATATGTACATGCGGTCGACAATGACCCGTATACGTGCTGGAACAGCTTTAAGGCACCACAGGCTGGCGATTCGTTCGGTCTTCGGTTTGTCAAGCCTACGACTTTGAACCGGTTGACGATCACGTCGTCCAAGGCCCTGACTGGCCTTGAGGGACAGATAACCGTCCTCGCTTCTGATCACCGTGGCATTCACTGGGTAAATAATTCCCGTTGTAAAATTCGTCACTTTGCCAACTTTTCGTCCCTGCCTATGAAACTAACGTGCATCCAACATTTACTGAATTCAATGGAATCGACGCTACTTACTAGTCGACGTGCCAGCATACAACACGGTTCCCGTTTGCACACACGATGGCGCTGGACATTTCGTGTCCGTCGACGTTGCAGTTACCTGAGGGGGCACTTTACCAGATCAAGGTCGAGTTGGATGTTGACCTTGAAAAGTCACTGGAGATCTGCGGGATGGATGCCGGTGGCATGGTCCTTTAGATTATTTAAACACCGAATATTTTCTTTAGTAAATGGTAGCACCAGAACTGTTTTGGAAGGAATGATGGTTGTGGATTACAACGACCTTTTTTCTTAAGGCTCGTCCCCACATGTCCACGCTCTTGCCAACCAGTCACATTCGCGCTTAGAACTTCGCCTGCAAAGAGTGGAAAAGACGAAATGAACCTGTAGCAAGTGATTCAACCTTTTTCTCTCGTTCACTTCTTCCACTGACTGCATCACAGCTCCTCTATGCCCTCATAGTCTCTTTCAGCATCGCTCATCAGCTCCCTCCATTCTTTCTCTCATCATCTTATATTATTCAAACAAAAATGAGCCTCAAGGGATATACCTTCTGCTACTACGTGTCCGGCCATGGTACTTTTTTTTTTTTTTTTTTTTTTTTTTTTTTTAACAACTTGCCACTCAAGAAAATTAGATAAACTAAGGGAGCACTTCTTCCTCTTCGCTTCTTCTTCAATGTGTCGCTCCTTGTCTGCTCGGCGAAGGGTTCAATAGCTTCTGCTTCAACCAACCAACAGTCCAACTGACTAAGTCTCTCCACTCCTTCTCTCACTCGCTCGCCTGCTTTTCATTCCATTCCATCAATGCACACGCGCATGTCTTTCGTCAAAAAACAGGATTCGGCCATGCAACGAGAGTTAACCAGATCATCACAGAGCTCCTCAAGGCAACAACAGTCGACCCACCTATAAGTTCAAAAACATCAGTAGCAACAACAGCAGCAGCAGCAGTAACACCAAAGACAACTTACACAAGGATAGCAATATCAGCGACAATGAACGAAACCGTGTCCGCAACCACGACCGTGGCAACAAAGTCGCGACACAAGATCTACATCGTGTCGGATGCACCTCAGTTCATCTTCCAGGATGTGATCGATCTAGGGGCCGAATATCGCAACGCCAGAGTCGATGCAGGAGTCGTTCAACCGTTGGTAACAATGCACATAGATGGGTTTTATATCTTAATATAATCCCTTGGTTGTATGATCTCGGCATTCTAATATGGATGGGATGATCGTCGACCCTTACCTCCTTTCTTGCATATTTTTTTCTTTCGACAATAGGCATACTCAGTAGATCGCCAGAAAACGATTGAGGGGGTCAAGTCGTTCTTAGCGAGAAGAGACGATATGATTAAGTTTGAGGTCAATTGGCTAAAGCAGGTCGGCGCCCACTGCGTCCTTGCCGATGCACCGTTCCTGCCGTGGTAATCATGACCTCAGAGAAGGATAAGGATTTATTAGCTATTAGGGCACAGACCCGGCTGGGACTAAAAAGGACTTGCTAACTTCGTCATTTCTATATATTTAAAAATAGCGCTGCAGCTAACGCGATAGGGATCCCAGCATGCCTCATCACCAATTTCACGTTCGATGAGGTCTACCGGTATCTGAGAGAGGGCGACCCACTGGACAAGGACGTGATTGCCTGTGCGGATGCAGCTCTAGAAGACTACAAGAAGGCAACGCTCCTGTTGCGGTTACCAGGATCAATCGATATTCCATCCTTTGAGGACGAGATCAAATTCTTGGAGGCCGATCGCTCCCACCACCTTCACAGGGACACATTTCTCGTACCAACACAGCTCAATGCCACCACCGAAAGAAATGAAATGTCGAACGGCACACTTCCTCTATCTGCGAATATCAACAGCAAGGGCGGCAACGGTAGAAGCATTACACAACGTCTGCAATCGTTTGGTGCAGAGGAAGAAACAATGAGCCATGGACGGAACACGCTTATGGAGGAAGATATAGACATAGAACCACCCAGCCCACATCGTGTCGACATTCACATCCTACCATCCAGTTCACTCACGCCAGCCCGGAGTCGGCAGCAGCTTTCGATCGACACTGCATTCGCAAAACCAAAGAGCCTAGCGCGGATAGCGATCGATGTCCCCATGGTAGTCCGCAAAGCGATTAATACTCGCGACGATGTGTTGAGGGCGCTCGGGGTGGACGAAGACACGATCAGGACCAAGAAAATGGTCTTGGTCTCATTTGGTGGTCAGCGGTTGAAGCAAGGGTGGGGAAACCCGTTGCCGGACGGCTGGATTGGCGTGATCTGCGGTTTACCGGTCTCACATGAGCTACCTGCTGGATTCTATCGAAGTCCGCATGGAGTCTATGTACCTGACCTGACTCACGCTGCCGACATTGTCATTGGAAAACTGGTATGTTTTTATTCTTTATTTTTTTTTATTTGGCTTTTATGCCAACTACTATTTATATCGACACCATCTTTATTGTTAAATGTTTAGGGGTATGGGACGTGCTCAGAGTGCATAGCGCACGATACGGCGCTGATATACGTTTCTCGACCACAGTTCATTGAGGAGCATGGCTTAATCAGGATGATGATCAAGCATGGACTGCCTGTAGAGATGACTGCCGAAGAGTTTGAAACAGGGTTATGGCAGAGATCGATCCTGGAGGCGGACCGGCTGACGCAGGAGGAAAAGGCAGGACGCAAACAGTTCATGGAGGAGCGTGCAGCCACAGCAGCTGCACTTACGAGCGGATGCGGTAGTCGTCTTGGAGAGAGCTGCAGTGGTGGCAAGGATAACGGAGTGCTAGGGTCTACAGCGCCTAGAGAAGGACCATTGATTCGTCCGAAGCGATCATCAAGCTTTAATACTCATCAGTTCCGAGCTTCCAAGGCTCGGTCGCTGGCCGAGTCTGTGAACATGGCAGAACTGGCGCGCGGAGGACCCATCTCTCCGCATGGCGAGGATGAAGACAACCCACCATTGTTATCACCTGCTCGATCTCGACGGTCTGTCTCGATTTCCACATTGTCGTCTGCGACCCTGCCGTCCAAGAACCATTCGAGTTACGTCAAAGAGTCGGAGATGATGGAAGAGTTGGGACGCTTGGAGGTCAGTGACGGTGACGATTATGATGACCGTGATGGCTGTGTTCAAGGAATTGGTGGTGGGGTGTCGTCTGGGAGTGGGTGGTTTGAGCGAAGGATACCGCATAACGGTGGTGAGGTCTGTGCGCGACTTGTGGAGGAGTACATGCAACAATGGGATAAATACTCTTCCGCAGTGTAGCAATGTTGGCGTTCAGCTGGTAGATTTTGATAGCAATAATTTATTTCATTAGTCTTCTGTAAAATTGTAAGGAATGACCTTGTCATTTTTCGAGCATACAGAAACATATCCTTTAAAAATCCTCTGTGGCATGTCTGTGGCCAAGGCTGAGAAACAATTCTGGAGCATTCAGCTGAGTACAGAGCCAGTTGAATGCCTCATAGAGCCCTTCTCCAGTGATCCCGCTGACGCCTGGAATCCGCCAGGGGTTTCCGGCATCGTGACCAATCTTTGGCAAACTAAAAGAGTTCATGAGTTCTGCGATAGACATGCCGACCTGGAGATCTGGTTTGGTAGTGAGGGTCAAGATGTTATGGCCGTTCATATCTCTCGGCCAAGTTGTTTTCGTTTCTGTCGACCAAGGTTGAGTATATGACAAAGATGGTAGCTGCGGATTCTGATATGCGGTGTGGCTAGTCCCTGCGGAAGTGGCGCCCGGTGAAGCGGACTTTGAGGATAGAGAATGCTCGTAGGAGGGTGCGGTTTGAGATTGGCGGTGGTACAGGAGTAAGAGTGAGAGTAGGATCGGCCGGAGAAGGCGAAGAAGGAGGATGAGGAGGATAACGATAGGAAGAGAGGGAAGGGTAGTGGAGGATCTCGGTCGTTAGGTTGGATGTGTGGTAGGAGGAGTTGGCCGCCTTTTCGTGGCCGTGCACCAAGCGATGGATGATGGTTGTTTTCCCTGTGTCGCAGCAACTGAGGAAGGATATTGAGGTTGGATCTGGTGGAGGAGAAGGGAGGGGAGACTGTGCGGCGGAATGTGCGTTGATAGCGATGCCCCCATGGTGTCTGCGTGTCTTTGGTAATGGGTGAAGAGAGAGATGAAGAAGAAAGGGTGGAAGTCGAGCTGGGGACGATGAGTCGAGTTAGCTTTCCTCAGGCGAGAGCGGCGCAATGGTTTAACATGTCTCCTTTCTTCATTTGCATAAGTTTAATTTCACTCGTTTTTTATTAGAACCAGCGGGCTTGGTTTTCAGACAGGACACGAGATGTCGCCTTGAGTGGGCGACCCATAGAACTAACAGGTCGACCCCGCTTGGAAGAAGTCCATAGCGTCCGAGTGCACGACGATAAAGTCGTCCGATCTTGCTGCACTGTGTCAAGAGCCGTATGCTTTGTAACACAGTCAAAGACGTCACAGAGGACAGACTTAAGAGCCGTGAACTTTCTAAAAGCGCTCTTCTCATCGGCATGCCACATATCCCAAGTATCCTCGTCTGTATAGGATGGATCCCATTTTGCGATGCGTGGCATGTCGAACGTGGGCGGAAATGTGATATTTTGGGATAAGTGGTTCCGGAGATAGTTTATCGAGTTCTGTTCGTCCTCAGTGAGGTAAGGTGTTCCCGTGATGACACAATCGAGCTTTTGGAGATTCCTGCAGACCCAGGGCGTATCGAGGACGTCCGTGTATGGAATTTGAAGACCTGGGCCGACACAGCTCTTGAGGTTGGTGCAGCTGGTGAGAAGATGGCCAAGTTGAGAGGTATGTTGGGATTTCGTCGTGAATTCCAATATCTCAATTTGGGCGCAGTGTTCGACAATGATCGCCAAGGTCTCAGAGTAGACGGTGTAAAGGTTGGCTTCCGTCAGATTTGGGAGGATCGAGAGTAGACCGTTGAGGCTTTGAGGAGTCCTGAAAGCTGCTTTGGCGAGACGGATGGATTTGAGAGTCGGGAAGGATGGTTCAATTGCGTAGTTGACTTCTGCCTCTTCGGCGATATCATGGACTTTTTTGAGTTGGAGCTCTTGGAGGACTGGGAAGGTGCGAAGGAGGTCAAGAAGATTTCTGTAGCCACTGATGAGTTGGAGGTTGAGTCTTGTGACAGAGTTGAAGTGGATGTTGATGCTGCTGAGAATGGTTGGGGGACAGTCCCATCGGCCGACGTGGAACTCTCGTAGAGATGTTGCTTGTTCCGGTGCTGAAGTTGGTCCCGCTTTATCCCATGCGGCATTAGTCACAGCCGTACTCCCGCGTCCGACGCCATTGTTTTCAGGACTGATTTCTCTTATAGACAGCATGGCCAGATCAGGGAAGCTGGTAAATATGGCCCTCAAGTGACGAGGTTGAGTCGGTGCCACAATGTCGAGCAGTCGAAGGTTCGGCATCCTTTCAGTCCCATCACTGTTGCTTGTCACACCTCCTGTAATTTCCTTCCTTCCATCCTGAACGCCTGATCCGTGAGCTTTTGCAACGGCCTCGACCAGTGCATCGAACCCTGCAGGAGACTTGTCATAATACCAGAGCATCTTCAGATGCGGCAGCGTCGTCGGGAGGCGAACCAAAAAATCCGTCGTCCTTTCAACACCGATTCGAACCGCCCGCAGTCGTTTATGTGACGCGAGGGTAGCCTTCAAAAACCCACCCGAAACCATAAAGGCATTCTCGTGAGCCCCAAAGGGTCCCATATCCAGTTCCTGAAGCAGCGGGTTGTTGAGGACCAATTGCCAGCAAGACCGGGCGAGTGAGACCATGTGGAGTTTGCTGACTTCGGCGTCGTGTTCCTGATAAAAGAGACAAGGATGGACCCCTATGAGGGTTGACTCGAGTTCTTGTTGGTTTCTGCGGAGGGTTGCTGAGAGGGCTTTGAGGTAGGGGGTTTCAGAGGAGTCTGCGCGGTCGAGGCGTTTGAGGAATGTGAGGACTGGGTCGAGGAAGGCGAGCCGAAGGACTGTGATGCCTTCACAGGGTAGAATTTCCTTGTTGTCTCCTGCACATACGGGACTAAGCGTGATGTGGTCGATCGAGGAAGCCAACGATGGCGATTGTGCTCCTACTTGGTCCCCGATCTGTTGTCTGCGCACCCTCTGAGCAACTGACCGCGCACGCAGGCACAAGTCCACGGTATGCGGTCGTCGAATGACCAGTCTCCTGATATGATGGCCATACTTCACAAACAGATTCAGCAGCCTCTCAGGTACCCGCTCCACCAGCTGGGCGATCTGTTCCTGCGGGTGACAAAAACTCGGGACTGGGTCTGCGACCTGTGCGAGAAGTTTTCCCCAGGGCCGCTGGGAGTCGTCTATGGTTCTCCAGAGATGAGCGATGAAGATGGAGTTCCAGAGGGTGTTGACTTGAAGACATGCGACAAGGTCGTAGGTGTCGAGGTGCGGTGCAAGTAGATGCAGCACATCTGGAATCTGTATAATTGTCATTTCCTTGCAATGGAATAAAGGAGGGTGATGAACGAGAAGGGGAGGAAGAAGAGACAGGAAGAGAAGAAACAAAACGCGAAGTCGGTCGCGATCAAAAATAAATAAATAAATAAAAAAAATGGAGATTCAAAACAATCTGCGGGGTGAGAGTTAACACTGCGTGGACATGGTTCTCTACTGCGGGGGAGGGGAGAGGGTCCGAGCAAAAGAAATGAGCACGAAGGATGCTGCGGCTGGAGCTGATATGATAGAATGAGCCTGGGCCAACTAAACCTGTTGTTCAGGTACAATCAGTTGTTTATTACGATTATGGGCTAAATAATACTTCTAAGCGGAAACGATGGTGGGCATGGCAAGGTCAGAGTCGCCCTCGGTGACAATCTTGACAAACACATCCTCAAGAGTCGTTTGACTCAGACCCCAATCCTCAATTGCAGGGAACTGCCCAGGCCGAGATAACAGCGCAAAGATGGTCGACAACTGACCACGCTCCTGGTGACCATAGCCACGATGACCCGCAGAGGTATTCTGGCGCTGGTCTTGGTGCTGATTCTGTTGGTCCTGGAAGTCAAACTCAAAGGTAGTGGCATTGGTGAACTTGTCAATGCGTCTATACTGCAACCCAGCCAAGATCTGACGCTCAACGCTCTGGCAAGCCTCTTCCAGACGACCTGGCTTAGAGCTGACGTTGAGACGGAATCCGGATCCGTAGAGCTCCTTCAGGTGAAGACTAGTGCCAATACATCTCAACCGTCCGCTGGTCATAATCGCGATCCTGTCCGAAAGAATATCAGCTTCCTCCATCGAATGAGTAGTCAAGACAAGAGTACGGCCGACTTTGACACGGTTAACAATGTCCCAAATCACACGACGGACGTGAGGGTCCAGACCGGTCGAGGGCTCATCCAGGAAGATGACGCGGTTGTCTCCCAACAGCGCAATGGCGATCGAAACACGACGTTTCTCACCACCACTCAGGCCCTTGACCTGGCGATCACGGAACTTTGTCAAAGAGACGGAAGCGACGGCATACTCGACGGCCTGCTTCTCAAGGCTTGGGGGGATACCACGGAGACGAGCATAGAACAGTAGGTGGTCGGCAACAGTAAGATCACCCCAAAGGATATCGTGCTGGGGGCAAACACCGATACGGGCATGGACGGTCGACATGTCAGTACGAATGTTGGCACCGGCAACATGGGCAGTTCCAGAGGTGGGGCTGTAAAGACCCGTCAAGAGATGGATCATGGTCGACTTTCCAGCACCGTTGGGACCCAAAAGACCGAGGACAGTGTTGGTCTCGACACCAAAGGACATGCCCTTCAAAGCAGCCTCGACCTTGCCACGGTAGCAGTGGTAGAGATTGTTGATGATCAGAGGGGTGTTGGCGGGGTCGTACTTTGTCTGCACACGCTCGCGCTCAGTATAGACATCAGCATCGCCTCCCTCCAAAACATCGTCGTAGTGAGAGGGTGAGTTGTGGTGAGCAGCCAGGCGGGATTCGGGGTCGGCAGAGGCGTTGTTCTTCTTGAAGAAGGACGAAATTGGGAAATGCCAGGGCTTCTGAACGCCGTACTCTGAAGGAGCAACCGCATCAATATAGCTAACATGGATGGGATGGTGGAACTACATGTTAGAATAGTATATCGATAAAGGCAGATGGAATAAAAGCCTCTCCCGAAGTCGATTTAGAAAACAAAGGGGTGACTTACAAGGTCAAGAGGAGTGCAAGGAAACTCTCGGCAACCAGGATTATGACACAGAAGAACAAATTCTTGCCAGACGCAAAATCTGCCCAGACCAAAGGGACCATGCCGTTGGTTCTACTAGCATGAGCAATCCCCTCGCTCAAGATGTAAAAGAAGGCAAAGTTGGGGTGAATGAACCAAGCAGTGGGGATGCCGCTCTGGAAGATCGTATCGGCAACGGCGCCCATGATACAGGAAATGGCGACAAAGAAGTAGACGACCAGGGTGGCACGACGAGTCCTTGAGAAGAGCGAACCGATGAGGAACGAAAGGGTAGTCTGGACGTGAGCCCAAAGGATAAGGACGACGAGGATGATAATGGGGTTGGTGCGGAGGATGACTTGGGACGAGATAGCGGCGCAGGCCAAGCAGAAAAAAAGCGAGAGGATCAGTTGCATCGTCAGGAATTCGACATAGTGGGCAATGTAGTACGACGAGCTCTTAAGTCCGTTCTATGAATGAGGGGATAGGATTTAAGATGATTGATTAGAAAACATATATATAAGACAGTTGGGAGGCAAACTAAATAGCACAAGATGAGTCAAATTGAGCATACCATGGCCATCATCATACGGTGGCGGTCCTCCTTCTCCTGGACAAGAATAGAGACAAAGGTAGGCATCAAAAAGCAGAGGGCAAAGGGGAACAGGCGGAGTGAGAGCTGGTTCAAGAAGTTGCCGTTCAAGATGGAATCATCCCACTCGAAGGGAAGAGTACGGATACCCTGGGAGATGGAGTACTTTCCGGAAAACTTTGTCTTGACAATCGAGTTTGTCAGCTGGGTGATGGTGATCATCTGGCGAAGACCCGAGGGGGCAGAGAGGTAGTTCTGATTCTCCGAGGGGCCTTGTCCAAACTGCATGGTGGCCTTCAACTTGCCCGAGGCAGTATCGACGGCATCAAAGTGAAGGGCGCCAAAGGGCATGTTTTTATAGTCCATGTACCCGTCCTTGCCGGCCAAATTCTTGACCATTTCAGTAATGATCTCGTTCGCGGTGGCCTGGTCCTTGAGAGTTGTGAACACTTGAGGAGTGAAGAGCTTGAAAGGTTTGTCCGGGGCGTTGGGGTCACTTTTGTTTTGGTGGTAGATCTGAGAGGTGGCAAAGCGGATGGGGATAGAGCCCAAGAGTCCTGATCCAGCGTTGTTGTTGGGTCCTGTAGTGGTGTTGACAGAGTAGATGATGCTGGCATTGGTTGGGGGCCAGACCTGAGACTCGAACTTGGCCGTCAGCTTGGGCGGGGAACCGACGGCCAGGGCCACCTGCGCGTTGGCAGTGGTGATGTAGAGAGTTTGGTTGACGTTTTTGAAGTCGAAAAAGGCGATAGAGCCCTGGCCGTAGCCCTGGCTGTCACTCTTCTTGTACCATGCCTCCCTAGTCTCGGGTAGGTCGAACCATCCGTTCACTGGCGAAGGAGTATAGAAACTATAGTGAAGAATTGAAGACGTTGGTGAAAGTTAGTTTTTGGGGAATAAAGTAAAATGGAAAGACATTTTTGGCGCAGTATAGATCTTACCTGTCGGGTTGAGCAGCTCCAGCAACAGTGGTGTTCTCGTAGGGAGCCTTCCTTGGGAAAGATTCTCCGAACCAACGAACACAAGGGAGAGAATCGCCGTAGCGAGATCTCCACAGGCTGGAAGGGTACCACGATGCAGGGACCCTCTTGCTACCATTAGGGCCAGCGGGAATTCTATTAAGTTCAAACCACCTGCTCGTCGTAGGATCGACGTCGTTGACACAGAAGGCTGCAATCTTGGACTGTTTGCTAGGACTTTCACCACCGATAAGGGAGAAGACCAGGCAGAGGACAACCAACAAGACAGGCCAGATGACAAGACAGCAGATGTTGGAGGTGCGCTGACGGCTGTGGTAGGAGAGTGCACGACGGGCCAAGGCACGGAACTGGTAGCGGGCCGTCGGGGTCACGTTCGAGAAATCGACTGCTGGAGGGAGAGGGTCGTGTTCATGAAGGTGGGGGTCACTATTGTTGTTGAACTTGGGGTCGTTGAGGTGCTCCATGGGGATGTGTGCATGATGATCGCCTGGGTGGGCGTAAACGAGGGCATTTGAGGAAGAGTTGTCGGAGAGACGGTTGTGAGGGTTGTGGGGATCACCTGTTGGGGCAGGAACGCTCTTTTTTGACTTTTTGAACATTTTGTGTAGTCTATGGGAGGAGGGAGGGTATAGGGTATATTTATATATTTGGGTAGGAGGGTCGGTATTAGTGAGGGGATACGAGTATAGGATGAGGATGGGATGGGATGGAGAGTATCTTAAAAGGGGGAGGAGTGGGTGGAGGATAGAAGGAAGGTTGTTATTAGTCCTCACGTAGGAGGAAAGAAAGGTTGAGATGGGTGGAGTAGAGTAGAGAAGAGTGAAGTAGGAAGACAAGAAAAGAAGGCAAGAGGGCCGTTTTATAGAAGGGTGAGCAATGAGAAGGAAGTGTGGAGGCAAGAGGAGAGCCTGAATCAATAAATCATTCAATAATGTTTGTGGCTGTATCATTTTCTACAATTGATCGTACCTGAAAGGGAGTGATGATTGATTGTGTCAGTGGGTGATGGTGCCTGAGGTGCCTAAAACGCCCACTGCTGAAGCCAATGCAAATTTGAGTTTGGTCGACGATTGAAAACGCTTTGAAACCCAAAACAGCCGCTGCCCGGTGTCTGACTGTTGCACAGTACATTCGAGAGCGAGAGAGATTGAAAGAGAACCTTCTTTCTTTTTTCATCAGCAAAAGTGGAATACAAAATGCAGGGCCACAGCCGATCCCTGGGAATTCAAAAATGAAAAGAGAAGAATAACGTCTTCCAATCTTCCATGACCCATACGATCCACCATCATCACTCACTCTATCACCTCACACTCATACATATTCAAACTCCCACCCAGCGTCCATTTCATCATATGGCTTGGCATGCCATGGATGGAAAGCAACAAAGTCCACAAGCCTCTTCGTCTGTCCTTCAATGCCAGTGTTACCTCCACGGATGTGGGGACTGTTGTTGTTGTTGCTGCTGTTGTCGTCGTTATTGTTGTTGTTCATCCCGGAAATATCAAAGAAAAAGCCGTAAACAGGGAATAGAGGTCTTTTGTCTCACAAAAACCATCGTCTCGGTCATGGAAAAAAAAAAAAAAAAAAAAAAAAAAAAGTCCTCCTTGTCGACTCTTATTTCTCATCCTTCCCTCTTTGTTCGTCTTTCCATCCCGCCGAAGAATCAGAGGGATGCTTATATTTTCTATCTGCCAGATTGCTGTTGCAGAGGGATAGAAAAATATGTGATGTCAAGTTAACAGGCAACAATTACAACGAGTGGTTGAATGTACCATACATAGTACATCTACCTAGATACCTGTGAATTGGATGTGAATGACTAAATGGAAATAGACTATGTGAACTGTGGATGTTGTCAGACAACGTTTTGCTCGTCGGACTTTCGTTTGTCGCTCTCAGTAGTTTCTTTTTTTGCCTCTTCCCCTCGTCAAACACAACTTTTTTCTCTTGGCAATTGCCAAGAAAAACACGTTTCCTTGGTATTCCTGCCTGAGCCCAGTTCAAAAAAATCGAAGCCTCCCTAGTCTCGTATATCCACTTTTGTCATCTATCTCGCTCGTTGTTGCTCATGGTTCGCCAACAGCAAAAACAAAATGCTAAGGATATCTCTTCTGCCTTTTTTTACTACTGTCATGACTCGACGGATCATTAGGGTTTCATGGAAGCAAACAGGTACGAATACATGGAAGAAAAAAAAAAGCATCAACGTTGGTTTGGGGTATTGGAGGCTCAGGCTGTTTACTGAGGAGTAGAAAGCTAGCATTCAAGACATAGGAGAAAAAGGACACATCATTTTAAAGGTCCCCATAGCTAAGGATTTGACGTCCACGTCCACGTGCTTGAGCAACGGCTGCTCGAGGGTCTGCACCCACAGGTGGGTAGACAGCAGTAACAGGCTTGGGAGGCAGCTTGGGTGAGCGAGGACGAGGCGGGAGCTGGTGGATTGGTCTCGAAGTCGTTGTCTCAGGTGTCATCAAACCCTGGGAAGAGGCTGAAGAGGTTGACGTAGCCAGTGAAGGACGACGAGCTCCATCACGAGTTGGGAGTGGCGATATCGTACCGGCTTCTGAACCAGAGCCTCTTTGGTAGTACATCGGAAACTCCTCCCTGAAGACTCTAACATGAGCTCCGTCCACCATCGAACCGCTCATCATTTCCAACGCCCGCTGTGCTGCATCCAGTCTGGTGTATGTCACAAAAGCAATATTTTTGCCCTCGACCAGATTCGCCTCCTCGATCTCGCCGTATGGTCCAAATGCAGCTAGTAACGCTGTGACTGACGTCGAATCTGCGAGCCCCTCGATGCGAATCTTGCTGAGAAGAGGTGGCGGCTCCTGATGTCGGATGGCCGAGGTGTGAGTGTCGTGGTGGGGGTAGCAGTCCTGCTCAAAGTCCCTTGCACTGTCTCTCCGCTTGAAGAAATCCGGCCCTTGATCTCTGTATGGACTGACCGAGCGTGATCGGGATCTGAAGCTGCTTTGTCTGCTGGGCGAAGGTGAGCGCGAGCCTGAAGTTGAGCGGAAACGAGGACGATGGTTTTCATAGTCTCCAGGGTGCCGTCCAAAGTCTCTGTGGCTGTCTATCCTGCGCTTCCTGTGTTCCTGGCTGCCTGCTTGGTCCGCCAAGGGGTGCATGCTGTCACACACATGCAGTCATAAAATAAACCACAAATATAAGCGAGGGTCTTTTTGTTTGCGATAGAAATGCACGTAGCACTGAGAAGAAAAAAAAGGGGGGGGGATGTACTTACGCGTTGGTCTGATAGTTGGTAATGGTGTCAGGGGACTGGTGACGAACGGCTCGAAGTGATTGCCCATGTGCAGTTTGCACGATTCCTTCACGACTATCTGTACTTCCACTCCAGCGACGTCCATTAGTTCCAGGACGACCGCCGTTGGGGCTATCCGTTTGAACAGTGGGGTCGTTTCTTGGTGATGGGATAGGTGTAGGAGGAGTTGCTGTTGCTGAGTGGTTGCTGTCGGATGCATGGTGGTGGCCAGGAGTGGATGTGTAAGGAGGTGAGGCTACAGAGTTGATAGATGGGTTCCTACCGCGACCAGAGTAGGATGAGTTACCCTATTCGAGTTGTTAAAATATAAGCATAGAGCAGTAAGCAGCTAATCTACTAATTCGTACATGTCGGTGTACGCGTGCACCCCCATGTCCTTTGGTGTTCGTTCGGTGGTAACATTACAATACCAGCAAATATCGTGAAAACACCAATAATAATAAGCAACAATAACGATCGTTCCATAATGACAGTCATTACAACAACAACAGCAGCAGTAAAAACAACGACGACGACGACGACATGTGGCAACCACGATAGCAGCCATAACAACTAGGACCCGAGTTGTAACATAAGCAACAAACATCAAGGAGAGCGACGAACAAGAGAACAAGGGCCATACCAACTTATCAGAGCATTCGCCAATGTTGCTCCCATGCAGGTGTGATGCAGCAGCATTGCGAACTGCCATGGACGACCGCTTCAGCTTCTTTTCCATTCCTGCTCCTGGCCCTACTCCAACTCCTGTTTCTATTCCTGTTCCTGCTCCTGCTCCTGCTCCTGCTCCTGAAACTTTTTGCACGCGAGGCCTTTTTACTGAAGGTTCATGGCGACTGTTGTTACTCTTATTAGCACTGTCTTGACGCGACTGAGTGAGAGTAGGTACTGCAGTTGAAAGAGAGGATTTCGGTTTTGGCAAGTTAACTCCCGCGAGGGCAAAGATGTCGACGGAGCGGTGGTCCTTGACCCGCGACGCCTCCTTGAGTTCTTTTTCCTGGTGAGATTATGACACGTATACAGTTAGGACGACTGGAGCGATAAGGAAGATAAGAATAACAATAACAAACAGGTGTGTGTGGATGTGCGTTGAGTAAGTCGATTAAGATACCTTCTTCATCTGTTGGACCAGAGCGAACTTTTGCTGCAGTTTGTTGTCCATGGTGGTTGCCTTGTTGGTAGGTGGTGCGTGGTAGAAGTAGTAGGTAGTAAGTAGAGGAGTCGTTTTATTGTTATTTTTCGAACTGCGCTGGTTGGGATACGTGAGGCCGAGAGAAGGCTATGATTGAGGTGGTTGATTGTTGTTGGCTTGCTTGTTTGCTTGTTTGCTTGGTTGTGTGTGTGCGTAGGAGTAAGAGTGAGAGTGCAGTAGGTGAGTGCAATGAGTGTCGATGATGATGTCGTCGTTGTGGGTGTTGCTGAAAAGGAGTGAGAGAGGAGAGGACAAGAGGCAAGTAAAAGTGAAGGAGGGAAGGCGGGAAGGCGGGGGGGAGGGGGGCAAAGTAAGAGCCGAGTCAAGTTGAACTGAGCGAGGAGGGAGTGAGCACCTTCGCGCCTTTTAACCCCTCCGCCCGGTAATCACGTGTACCAGCAACCTTGACTGGCGAGCGAACGAAACGAAAAGACGAGCCACGAACGAAACCACTTCTCTTTCATTCTTATCCTAAGCGAAAGAGCACACAGGACAGGCGGCAGGACCAGAAATAGGACACAAGGACGTCTCTCTTAGTCTCAGGAAAATATAACAGCAACAAACAGACATGCGCTGTCCATCTCTAACCATCATATTGCTGCCAATCCTGGTCGCTCTCATCCTCGCACCTACATCAACCCACGCAAACACAGAAAAAGTCATCTTCACCGTCAACTATTCCTCCTCTCCTTCGTCTTCACAAGAGAAAACGGCGACATCTACAACAACACGTCATGTCGAAAAGAATAGCAACAAAGGATATCATGGCATCCTTGACCCTTCTTCATGGTAAACACAACGTATCAATAGGAGAGAAAAAAAGCGAGCGTCGATTGTACTGAACACAGAGCAGCTGGAAACTAATGACGTATCTACGACATGCATCGCAACATAATAGGAAGACACTCGCGTCGCCGCATACAATTATCCGCACTGATACAATCCTGCCTTCCTTCTATGAAAACGACGTGACAATTGCCTCGCAAAGGACGCGTCAACATTCAGGATCTTCATTATTGAGCGACAGTCAACTCTTGGCCTATGGTGATGGTCTGCAGAACAGACAGTTCATCTGGTATGTCCTGAAGGACCTCGACAATAAAGCCTCCTTCGAACTGAGGATATCTTATCCTGCCACCGTAAGTCGATTGAAAATCCCCTTCAGTGTTTACTACAAAGTGCTTGCTTAAAAAAATAATTCAACCGCTGACATTTGGTGGTTGTTTTCTGATGAATAGTCTCCGGCTGACTTTGACATGTCGGTTTGGACATTGGAAGAGGCTCAGGAGCAGTTGCCCACAAGCATCGATCTTCTCGACCACTTTCCCCAGGTATGCGAGTCTGAAACTATTGGCATCCGCATGGAAAAGGAGTTGTTTCAATGTTACGCAAGGACGCAAGGTTGTTTTGAATACGTTTTGTATACTCACACCTGCTTCAACTCTCCAATTAGAACACGATGTTTGCAAGGATCAAGGCGACTTACACAGGAGTATCCTACCTATCAAACGGAAGGTTACCTAGTCCAGAGACACTTCCTGTCCCTTTCAATCTAGTGCTGGAGCGTCTTTACTTTATGATCCCATACCAAGCTCTGAAGCTCGCTGCTGTGATTGCGCTGGTGACCGTGAGCGGATTAGGATATGCTGTTCCCCGAGTCCATCGTGCGTTGATTGAGATCTCTGCCCAAGATTCAAAAAGCAAAAAAGCGGAATAAATAACATTAATCTACAATTCAAGGCTAATTGGAAGTGGCGTGAAAGGGTAATCTTTCAACTGGCAAAAAACGAGCCCATGTCGACTTTTTTTTTTTTTTTTTTCCTTTCCTTCCCTCCTTTCTTTTTCTCTTTCTTCCACGTCTTTCTCCTTCCTTGACCACCCAACACATAGTACTTCTTTTCTTCCTTTCTTCTTTCCGCTTCCTTATCTTCTTTCCTGCACCGACCAACCAACACGCGACACATCTTCAAGACTGAAAACAACACTTCTACCAGCACCCGACAGATATTTGACATCGTCGAAATCCTCGACCTAGTGGGACGGTTCCTTTCGCCGCCGGATCTCCTCAACTGCTGTCAAGCCTTTCATTACTGGAACAAGATCCTCACTTCTCGGCTGTGGGAGACCATCGACGACTCTCGATGCTCTTGGTCCAAAACCCTGGAATGCTTACGGCGCCGATGATGGCAAGGCAGCGGGACAAGACGAGCTTTAAATTCGAAGAGTCTTCGCAATTTATGGGCGACATATTTGGAACTCTCTCCTCAGTTGGTAAATCGTTATCGAAGCTGCTAACGACGCGCGCTGCAGCAACCTTCGGTCGTTGCACATCACAAACGTACGTGACAAGTTGGCACGAGTGGAAAAGATAGAAATGGAACTGACGAGGCAGAAAGCCCAAACCAACGACCCTTAGCTTCCAGCTGTCACAGCGCCGCTCCTTTCAGCCGAGTTTGAGAAGTTACCTCAGCCAAGCGTCGTTGCATACAGGCCCAACGACTTGCAGGAACGGGACTGGATCACGCCCCAGAACTTTTGGATCCCGACGCGGTGCAATACACGACTTTTATCGTTGATGCTGAGCCACGCGCTTAGTGAGCTCTGCGAGATCGAATCAGAGGCCGCCAGCATATGTTTAATTCCCTGGAGCTTACTCTCAAGTCCGGTCTTGGTCTTTTGGCACCTTTGGTCAACCTGGAGATGCTTAGTTTCTAAGGGAACGACCATAGGATTGACAAGCCTAAACTGGAGGGGATGACGGTCCATTGGCGACGATTGACGACTCGGTACACAACGGCAGAAAACTGCGCTGAGGGAGTACATGACACAGCTGAGGCTCGATGTTGTTCATGAGTCCATTATTCCTACCTGTAACTAGATTCGAAGGCAGCAAATGCCCCTGGATATCAAAAAAAAAAAAAAAAAAAAAAAAAAAAAACCACACAATTGTATGCAGATGTCTATGTGCCCCTCATATCACCTAATTGGACCCTATGGTCTCATTATCTCTTTTCCACTTTTCTTTATTCTTCCCCGAATCTTTCTTTCACACGCGCGCCAACGCTCTGCTGATCTCAACTGCACACCCCTCCACCCCACAGGAGCAGCGACTCACAATGGACCTCCCAGGAGAGATCATCAGCCTTATTGGATCCTTCCTCGACCCACAGCATCTCTTTGTCAGCATCCAACTCTCGCGGAGATGGAATCATTTTCTCGTGCCCCGACTCTGGAGACACCTGTATGACACTAGTTACCACTGGCCACAGGTGCTGAAGCAAACATCCTCAATAATGCAAGCAACAACTACGACTAAGGCAACAGAGACATGGACAGAGACCGATAGCGAGTGGCTTCGGGACTTATTTGTTAAGTACGGCCATCATATCAGGACCTTGGACGTGTCCAGCCCAGCATTGATTGCCGCCATCAGTAGCGCAGGAACTTGCACTCAGCTGCAATCATTCAGGATATCGTTCATACGGTACCGGGGCGGAGGCTGGTATATGCCAATATGGCTCAGTCATGACTCCAACCAACAGCAACAGCCCATCGCACCTTTAGAAGCACCCGGACCTTTGGTCTCGCCTATTTTTGAGGGTCACCTCCTGCCGAACCCAGCAGCTCGTCCACCTATGGAGGATAAATTGGAGTACTGGAACCTAGTGCAGCATGTCTGGCTGCTTGTCCGACAGAACTTGGGGCTGCAACGTTTGACGCTGTGCAAGGAGGTCTCGGAGCTGGCGATCGTCTCTGCGGATTTTATTCACGACGCTCTTTCGCCACTGCAGGACTTGGAAGAATTCGAATTCTCTCCGCCGGAACTGGACCTTGACAGATATCTGAGCATGCTACCCAAGCTACGGTCATTTAGCTCAGATCTCGGGCACATCGACCGTCGGGATCTCCAGCGACCCTACAGGCAGCTCTCGAGTCTCAGTATTCACTTGACGACGATACCCTGTCCCCGATTATTCGCCCTCCTAAAGAACCTTCCAGGTCTCGTCTCATTAAGGATTGCAGGATTCGATGACCGCGGCTGGTCTGTCGACCGGGTGAAGGATTTTCTTGGGGAAGCGCCCATCAACCTGCAGGAACTTTATTTCGGGCCTTACCAATGGATCAACTACCGTGACCATGAGGTAGCGACACTCTTGATCCCCACGCTGACGCGGCTGACCACAATTGTCGTTCTGAGAGAGAACTCGGAGACCGCCAGGGCTGTAGGGTTGTATTGCAGGCACTTGAAGGTCTTTCGACAGGCCTTAGACGAGACCACGCTTCATCCGGTAAGCGGGCATCAGATGGCACCCAACCTCTTGTGCGGGATTTTAGATTCATGTCCGGATCTTGAGGAATTGGACGCCATCAGTCACAAGTTTGAAGCGCAGAGGCTGTTGGAGTGTTATTGGGCGAGCTCCAGGCTGATTATGTTCCGCGTCCAGATCATTGGAGTCGAGCGTTTGACTGCAGAGCAGGAGGTTGTGATGGAAACTCTTGATGATTCCGGACGACTACGACTCGCCATCAACACGGACTTGCAACAGGATTTACTGTCGGAGAACGAGCGTGAAGCAGTGAGCCAACTCCAGCGTTGTCGACAACAACAGCAGGAGCTTCTAAGCCGAATGAGTCATCAATGGCTATCTCTCAAAACGCTATGCTTCGGACACGAGTACAGAAACTATCGCCTGCATGAGCTTGACGAGCCCCCTTACTATGAGGTCGACGGTGTTGAGTACCTCCGATATGGCGGACCTATCCCTAATACATTGGAGCTGTCTTTGGAGTCTGGGCTGGATCAACTTTCGACGTTGAATGATCTGGAGGTGTTTGGGTTTGAGGGATTGGATCATCGCATTGGAAAGGCTGAACTCGAGTGGATGGCTGTGAGCTGGCCAAGGCTGAAGACCATGCGTGGATTACAGGAGAGCAAGCTCTCTTCTGTTGAGGTTGATAAGCACACGAGGGAGTTGCGAGAGTATTTCCAGACGCTGAGGCCGGAAGTGGCCCATGCCGCCAAGAAGATCTCTCTGGGCCTAGGATTGTATTAATCACTTTTCTATAGGAATAAAGAGTGCGAAGAGTTGTTGTAATGGTTTGTATGGCTGACATACCTTGAGACGCCGTCAGGGAATCAGAAATATTATTGCAGAAGGACTGATGCTCGAACCTCTGAACCTAACCACCTCGTCCGTTAAATTGCACATTTTGTTTGACGAGGGACTGGGACACAATCTCTCCTTGCCTGAGGCCCATATAAAGCGCTTCCCTGATATTTGATTGGATTTGGTGGCGCTGTTTCAGGATAAATACGTGATCGCTGGATGAGACTTGTGAACAAAAAAAAAAAAAAAAAAAAAAAAAAAAAAATGCAATCCGGGTTGACAGTGGGGGGAGATAAACGTCATTTCTTCGTCCTTCTTTTCATTTCTTTTCGTTTCTTTTCTTTTTCCCATTCTTCATTTTACATCAGCATTGATATCTGCAATAATAACAACAATACCCCGTTCCTCAGCAATAGAAAGACAAAAGAACCCAGACATGAGAGCTGGTATCATTCAATGGCTTGTTCTGGGAATTGTGGTCCTTGACACAACATGCAAAACCGCAGCACTCCCAGCAGCAAAGAGTCATACCCGTACAGCCCGCCCAAGCCCCATCCATCGACGGCCCAACCCGCTTTTACCTCCCAACACCACCACCACCAATACCATCACTGCTACATTTTCACCGACATCTCCCTCGTCGCTGACAACGTCCTTTCCAACCGCGTCATCATCTTTACCATCAGCTACAGCTTTAACAAACCTCGGGTTCATGAAAAATTCAGCACCTGAGGTGGCAATATACGATGAGCATACGGTTGTCCGGTTTAATATCAGGACGGAGGAGCAGCTATGGTTAATTTTGGAGAATAAAGTCGAATAAGGGCTTAAATATTTCACGCATCAAAAGCTCAGAATTCGCCTACAAATTACCTACGGTTTTGGTCCGATGGCTGGTCGCGCAGCAGTACTGGTTGCTTGTACGACAGAATTTGGCCTGCGTTCCTTGGACCTCAGGAGGATGCCGCAGTGTATGGGTGGGCTTCTTGGACAGACTGGTCGAGGTGGCGATAGATGATTTTGAGGTCGACCTGAACGTGTTGCTTTAAAGCGGAACCAAAATTGCTGCGGTTTAGGACGCTTCTCAGTCTCAACGATCGACACACACTCACGAATTTGTTTCGGGCTTGCAATTGATCGAGTGCAAGGGGTACATGTCCCCCCTCCCCCACTGAACATGGCGATTTTACTGGAACGGCTTCCAGGACTGGAGGAGATGCGCCTTTACTCGTTCCTCTCAGGAAGATCATGATTACCAGTGACCACCCTACCATCTCAGGTCGAGGAATTGAAGACTTTCATTGACTCTACACTCTCCTCACCCACTACAGACATTCCCTCTCGAGAAAATCAAGCGAGGAGCAGATACCGTGATCTTAAACGTCTTCGTACCCTGGTGGTCCAAGCTGAAAAGACTCTCTGTGACAGGACTAACGCGGAAGATTGCATTGACGGCGATCAAGTCCTGTCCTGTTTTGGAACATGTGGGCGAGTCAACAGACCCGACAAACATCTTCCCAGAACTCCAACCCCAAACTGACCGCAATATCCCAACCCTCCTTCTCAAATCCTGCCCTCAACTGCGAGTCATCAATGGGATTAAAATGACAATCGATGTCCAATCCGATCCCCATGCTGCTGAAAGCCAGTTCTGTCCACAGCTGAGGACTCTTCGTTGTCAGATCATTGGACTCCCACGGCTGACAGAGCAGGAACGGAAAGCCCGGGACACTCAAAGCCTAACTTTCTCACCCTTGTTACCACCAGCTTCCCTCAAAGACAACCTCGGCTTAACACGAGAGTAAGAAGCAAAGGCTGCAAAGTCAAGCACCAATATCCACGACCAACTCGCACAACTGACAAACCTCCGTCGCCTCGTCCTTGGATTTGAGCTCCGCAACTTTTACAGACTGATCCCCTACTCACAGGGATCGTACCCCGTCTGGAACTATGACGACCCTGTCCAGGGCACACTCGAGTTCTCGCTGAACTCAAGACTGGGCCGGTTATCGACGTTGAAGAATTTAGAAGAGTTTAGGTTTGAGGGGCAGAATCATCGGATTGGGAGGTTGGAAATTGAATGGATGGCAGTCAATTGACTCAATCTGAGAGTCCTTCGCAGGGTTGCGGACGACAATACTTCAAGTAGAGCTTATGCCAAACAGAAGCAACTCCGTTCGCGAGCACCCTTCGACCCGAGATCGCCTTTGAATAAAGCAAATCAGACGTTGAATGCAAAAAATGATATTTATTCTGTAAATGAGTTAAGTTGTATGTGCGTGTGTGGTAATAATGTTTTGTTTTTGATGCTTTTTTTTGGTCTAATAATGCATGCTATGCTAATTTCCCTTTCGTCTTCTACGCCAGCCTCCCTGTTTATGCAGCGTTGGACTCGGGGACCAAGGGCTGCATCACATCGAAAGCTCCAGTGCCTCCCTCGACGACCTTGCCCATCACAATGCGGGCAGAGGGCGACTCCAGACCATCGAAGTCTCCGTGAAGAGTGGCCTGGGTCAAGAAGTGACACGTACGCTCGAAAGACATCTTCAAGAATGGTGACGTTGAGGACTCGATACCCATACGGTTGAATGGCTTGAATCCACTCTCGAAGGTCTATATTTATGTAGCAGATTAAATATTACACAATTAGTACCATTTCACTTTCTAAGCAACAATCATTGACAAAAATTCTCAAAACAAAAACATCCAAGAATGCGTACCATGTAGTCGGCAATAATGGTCAAGTGGCGACGGTCGACATCGATACCGTAGGCACCGAAAACTCCACTGATTTCCTGAATGATGGCCATGCGGGCAGCCTCAACACCATACGTCCTCAAGATGGCGCCAATATCGTTGGAGTAGATCGAATTGACGTCAATCAAGTCGGCGTACTCCCAGATACCCTTCAAGTTCACACCCTCGGTAGCAACCTGGGGGGTGCCCTTCTCGTCCTCCGACATGAAAACGCGATCGATACCCTTGATCTCGTGGAGAACGCAGGTTGGAGCGACAGCACTGACAAGGTTGACCATCAACAGCTTCTTGGTATCGGCAGGGAATTGCATCTCGATCTCGCACCACGATCCCTGCTCGGTATCGAACGAGTAGTTCTTGACATAGGGGCTCTTGGCCAAGATGCGATCCTCGCGCTCACGACGGCTTTCGGCGTTCTTCTTCTCGCGGACGGCAGCCTGTTTCGACTCACGGGCCTGACGCTTGCGCTTGTCAGCCTCATCCTCGACCTCATCCTCGCTATCGGCGCTCTCGTCCGAATCGACATCCGAATCCTCACCATCAAGCTCCTTCTGGGCCTTGTCGGCAGACTTGATCACCTCTTCATCATCCGAGTCGGGCTCATCGTACGAAGCTTGCTGCTTGGAGCGTTTAGAAGACTTTTCTGCCGAAGCATCGCCATCCAAGCCCTCATTGTCGCTGTCCTCTTCATCTTCATCGCTGTCCTCTGCACCGTTGGTTTTGGAGACGTCAAGGTCATCAGATCCGGAAGACCTGACCTTCTTGCCTTTGCCAATATCGTCGGAGCTGGTACCCTTGGTTTTGCGGGCGGAGCGGAAGCGGCGGATATCCTTCAAGATGGCACCCTCGAGCTTCTTGACAAACTGGGACTCAATGACTGACTCGACATCCTCGGCCGACACTCCGTACTCAGAAAGGTACTCGTCCTCGCGGAAGAGGTTCAAGCGGATGGCAAAGACCTTGTGGCGCCTGAAATTGGTGTCGGCAGACTTGGAGATAAGACGCTCTGTGACCTGGACATTATCGATCAACTGGGCAAGGGTAAGGCGGGAGGTGTCCTGGCAGAACGACTGGAGCTGGCTCTCGGTGACACCGGGCTTGATGTTCAAGGTCATGGTAGGGGTCTTGAGCTTGGTCGAGGCAGTCATGACGATCTCACGAAGACGGGGAATACCGAGGGTAACGTTCTTGGCTCCGAATCCGGCGAAATGGAATGTGTTGAGCGTCATTTGGGTTGACGGCTCACCAACACCCTGGGCGGCAAGCAAACCGACAGCCTCACCGGGCTCGACGAGCGAGTTCATGTAGCGGAGGTACATCATGGCCTTGAACTTTCTCTTATCCAGGCCCTTGTAGCGCTCGGAGGTCTTGTTAACAGTGCCGTCGGCGCTCTGGATGATGCCATCGGGGTTCTTGTCGACATAGTCGTTCAACTTCTTCTCAAAGGCCTCGCTGACGGCTCCGACATAGGAGCTGGGCGAGTACAAGCTGAGGGTGGGGTCGTACTTGTGGGGCTTGCGGGCAACGCGTCTGTTGTGGTTGAGAGCCTCCTCCTGGTCGAGCAAGGGAAGGACCTGGGCAGGCCTGTACTTGGCAATGAGGGCCAAAGAGTTCTCGGCACTGAACTTGAACTGGTTGATATGGGCCTGTTTTATGACATCGAGCGAATCTTCACCATAGTGGAACTGCAGGATCGAGCCATCCGAATCGCGGACAGTCTGGTCATAGCCGACCTTAAGACCCTCCAAGTGCTTGATCAAACATCTCTGCAAGTATCCAGAACGCGAGGTCTTGACGGCGGTATCAATAAGACCCTCTCTTCCGGCCATGCAATGGAAGTAATACTCCTGGGGACGGATACCGGTCAAGAAACGACCAGCAATGTAACCTCCAGCGCGTGCAGACGAATCGAAGGGAGCGAACGAAGGAAGTGACTTTCCGGAGACCATGATGGGCACACGACGACCCTCCAACTCTTGCTGACCGAGAGCGCAGGAAATCTGGGTAACGTTGACATACGATCCCTTGGCACCAGACACTGTCATAGCCTGCATGTTGTTGTGGGGGAACTTCTTCAACTATAACCGTTTGCAATGTCAAAGTACAACAAGGGTTAGCAAACGTACAAACGACAACTAGACGTCTCTCAGAATTGCAAATACAAAAAAAGAAAGAAAGAAAAAACGTACCAAGCCATTGGGGATACAAGCGTTCTGAACTGAGGTGGTGAGCTCGTTCACGGCCGACTTCATCGTGGCATCCAAACCAGCCAACTGCTCGTCGGAGCGCAAGACAACCTCGAGCTTGCTCTTAAAGTCCTTCTGGAGCTTCTTGCTGCCCTTCAACTGGTCAACAGTGCACTCCATCTTGGCGTACTTAAGCTGAGCCTTGGTACCGATCTCCTTGCCGCCGTCCTGGAGGTCGCGGCGCCACTTGTTACCCTCGGGGGTAAGGAGCAGATCATCCATACGACAGGTGAAGGCCCAGCGCTGGGTCCAGCGGGTAAAGAGACGGCCAAAGATACTGAGCAGCTTGCCGGCAATGTCTCCTCCGTAGATCTCGTAACAGCTGTGAACCAGACCGAACGACTTTGCTCCGAACTGGGCCTTATCGAGGACTCCCGTCACAAGAACACCGTCCATGATCTGAACAATCGACTCCTCCTCACCTCCCTTGCCAAAGTACTGGGCCTTGACTTGGGCACCGGCGGTCATGTTAAGTGGGGGGCGGCCGATGGTCAAGTTGTGGAGAATGGCGGTGATGACATCCTTTCCAGTCCAGAGGGGTACGGGCTTCCAGATGGAGGGAGGAAGGGTCAAGATCTTGCCGTTACCGGTGTTATCGATCTCTGGGCGGAGGGAACCGTAGAGCAAGTGCTGGTACTCTTCACGGTCAAAGAAGGTGCCGCGGAGGGTCATCCAGACACCGGCAACGACGTGATCCTGAATCAAACCACGAAGAGGGGCACCTGAGGTGGGGACCAAGTACTGCGAGTCGGTGTTGGCGATCAACTTAGCCTCGGCCCTGGCGATCTCGTTCTGGGGGAAATGGACGTTCATCTCGTCTCCGTCGAAATCGGCATTGTAGGTGTTACAGTTAGCGTAGTGCATACGAATGGTGCGCTCGCCAGGCAGGATACGGGCCTTGTGGGCCATGATCGAGGGTTTGTGGAGGGTAGGCTGACGGTTCAGAAGCAAGAGATCGCCGTTGCGGAGATGGCGGTAGACCTTCTTGTTGGTGGGCTGAGTGCGAGTAGGGTAAGGGGAAGTGGTCGAGACACCACTGTGGTTATCCTGAGGGGTCAAGAGCTGGTTGGCAAGAGCAATCCTGGACTCCATCGAGAGGTTGGCAAGGGAGGAAAGGGCACCATCCTCGTGCTGGACGTAGGCTGCACCGGGCCACTTGGAGGGACCGTTGATGACAGCGCGTCTCATCTCCTTGACGTTGTAATGGGTGACAGGCTCAGGGTAGGTGAGTTTAGTGGCGAAGACGGGAGGGATACCGATTTCGTTGGTCTCGATGTTAACGTCTGGCGAGATGACGGAACGGGCAGCGTAGTTGACACGCTTACCCATCATATGCTTACGGAACAGACCCTCCTTCTTTTCCAGACCCTGGCGAATACCTGCGGGAGGTAACTTGCCACCGCGCATGATCGTGGGGTTCTTGGTCGAATCGATGAGCGAGTTGACATCGTGCTGGAGCTGGATCCAGGCGTCGATCAAGTACTTGAAGGAGTTGGACTTTGTAGCCTTGGCGGGGTCAGCCTTGTCGGTCTTTTCAGTGCTGGTCAGGTCGCGAATGCGCTCGCAGGTGCTGAGAATCTTGCCTAAATGCTCGTTCTGGGGGTTCTCGAACAGCTTGTCACCCATGACGGAGGCAGGACGGAAACGGGTGGGGGCGACGGGGAGGATCTCAATGAAGAAGATGGAGGCAGAGACCTTGCCGTTGGTCTTCTTTGCCATCTGAGGGCCGTTGGCACCATAGAGGAGGGCGCACATCTGCTGCTCAACGGTAAAGAGACGCTGGAGAGTGTTTTGGATGTGAAGGGATGTTAAGAACTTGTTGTTGTCCTTGATGTCCATGACCTCATCGTCGTCGCTGTCAATAATGTTCCTTGACTTTTTGGTCTTGGTCTCCTTGCCCTTCTTGTCGGACTTCTTGGCCTTCTTCTTATCTCCATCTGACTCTGAGGACATGTGAGCATCGTCATCTTCATCCTCCTCCTCGTCCTCGGTGTGCTCCGAGGCAGAGTCGGAATCGCTGGCAACGGCCTTCTTAACGGTAGGCAAGATGTTAGCCTCCCGACGTCCCTGGGCTGTATTGTAGAGTTTCTGCTTGTTAGTCAAAGGCTTCTCAAAGATCTTTGCGAATCCGTCCTTGCGGTACGAAGGCGAGAAACTATTTCAAGTTGAAAGATGATTTGAGTTAGTTAAATATTCACGAAGTGTACACGCTTTTCAGGTATGTATAACATAACAAGGCTGAAAGAACATGTCAAGCGAATAGCGATGAAACTTGTTCCGAGTATAACAAAGATCGAGAATAGTGAAGACAAGCACAAAGGATCCCTTACGCGAAACAGTTCTCGCACTTCTTCTTGGCGGTAGCGCGACGGTAAAAGTCGGCAATGACACGCTTGCGCTCGTCGTTGACGACAGTGGTCTTGTAGTCTTCGTGACCGTGGGCGGCCTTCTTCAGGCACTTTTGAACGAAGGCATCCAGGTTGGCGATGTATTCGTCCTCTGTCAAGAGTGAGTCCTGGCCATCGATTTCCATAGCGTCCTTGCTTCTACCCTTCTTAATCGAAACGGGGATGTTGTCGATCTCCTTTGACTCCAAGAAACGTCCCTTGTTCAACAACTGCAACTTGGCGATGAAGCGGTGCGTCTATTTCGCAGTTGTTATAAAAAAAAAGAGTGGGATATTAGCCCTCTGTGTCACACATATGCGGCGACTAATAGATCGAAATACTAGAGGTAACACTAGTGAGGCAACGTAACACCGTACCTCGCACTTGGACATCCTAAACTGGTGGCAGAACAAACAGGCGGAGCGGAGGACTTGGTACATCTGAGGGAAGAACATGGGGTTGTAGACGGGACATGGCAGGACGATGTGTCCGAAATGTCCAGGACAGGCAAAGTGATCCAACGAGCAAGTCGCGCAACTATGTGTGCGAGTGAGATGTTGAACAATAGGTGGTCAGCCAACTGCTTCATATGTGTATTTATTATTCACGCCGTTGGCGTGGAATAGAGATCTGGCTGTGCCTGCTACTCAATTGCTTGAACAACAACAAGATCCTTCAATTGATCTACAAATCGATATGTCGGTTCATGCAACAGCGAATACACACAACATCGATCGATCGGATCTATCCCTTCTTTTCCATAAACCAGCACACAAAATTGCAATATATAGTAAGCAAATACTAACAACTTACATGTGCTGCTTTGAGAAGGGTCCGAGGGCAGGGTCATAGAGACCGCCCTTGGTAGGGTGGTTGAGGTTGTCAAACAGAACAGGGTTGACAATCTGCTTGACAGAGATCTGCTTGACCTCCTCGGGATCGTAGAATGAAAAGGCGACCGAGGTCACCTCCGATCCGTTTGGCCGTGCAATATTCATTCCTGGTTTATTGTATTGTTGTTAATGAATGGAGGGAGGGAGGGGAATGAACAACGAACGACGCCACTGCTGTCCTGTTGTGGTTGGTATTTTTTGTATTTGTGTGCTCTCTTTCGAGAAGGGAGAAATAAAACAAAAAAAAAGACGAGCGAAGAGGAAGAGGGGAAGGAGGGGGAGGTGCTTCTTCTTTCTTCTTTGATGGTGTCCTTTGGGTGTTGCTGTTATCCTGAAGGGGTGCGAGGCCAACAAGGGTTTTGAAGAAAGAAGTAAGGTGAAGGAGGGTGGGAGAGGAGAGGGAGGGTAAAGAAAAAAAAAAAAAGTTGGTACAGCAACAATGTAACAAAGAAAGTCATAAAAAAAAAGCGCACGCATTTGTTTACGGTGTGTGGCTTGGAGCCATTAACAGTCACTGACACTCTTCATTTAATGACAATCAGATCAACGCGACTTGGCCACGGAGAATCCGCTTAACCATTGCCACCGCCTCGCTAGGCTAATAAGATACATCATTATCGCAAACAGCACATAAGTGAGAGTTAGTCGACTGTCTATCGTCGAATAGGCATTGTCAGTTCATAAAGCAAAACCCCCCCCCCAGACAAACCTCAATACGTGCACCAGCGGGAGAAGGCGAAGAGGCCTCCTGTTGACCAGAATGTGTCTGGCTCTGGCTGACTTGTCCACTCGACCCTGAAATAAGAGACCTGTAAAAGATTCTCCATCCAACCTGCTGTTTCTCGTTGTGCTCAGGATCAACCCAGTAACAGTACCACTTGTGTGCTTGAACCGTATCAAACGACGTCTCCTCATCGTCGTCCATCGACATATCACCATCATCATCGTCTCTGACGCCCGTCTTTCTAAACCCAAAACTTGCGATATAAGTACAACGGGTGTGACAGGCCTCACATGCAAGTACCTTCGGCGTTTCAGTGGCTCTCCATCCAAATAGTGATAGAATCAACAGCTTTGTCTCTGCCTCTCCAGCAAACAACCCTGCCAACTTCTCACTCTCTTCTACCGTCTAAATCAATTTTAAGAAATAGAGCCCCAAGTTAGATTAGACTGCAATAACAACAGGCCGGTTAAAGGACGAGCCAAGAGCGTTCAGAAAAAAACTTACAAGAGGGTGGCGGATACTCTCGGTGAGAGGGTCGTCCTTCATCTTTTCCAGCTCCTTTGCTCGATCCACAAACTCTTTTCTTGCATGCGAATAAGACAATACCGGGAACTTGTATATGCTGTCTATTGATCGTCATGTGTAAGGTTGAAACGTGTGTTAGCGGTTCTCGTGTCTGCGCCACCAAAGTGAACATGTCGTGCAATTCTTGATAGGTGATTGCAATGTACCATCACATGGGTGTGTCTTCCATGGACATCCGTCTACGTGGTTCAAGGTGAGCATTGCATGGAATTGTAGACCTAAGGCTGAAAGTCGATAACAAAAGCGGTCACATTAGTTGTCTTGCAACACAATCGTACCTCCTTCATGATAGACAAAGCTTTTCCAGAACAAACAAAGAACATACACTCAGAGTCCAGATCGGAAATGGTATCGTCAAGGTCAAAGTCATTTGCAGTATGGCTGCTCTCTGTATCCTGTGCCGAGTTGTCTGTTGATGAGGATGGCTTTTCCTCGATCTGGTCTACCCTGACAATGACAACGCCACCACATCCTCCACAGCACTCGAGTCGGTCGTCGCCCTTGTTGATCCATCCCCGTTTCGCGCACTCGACAGCATTGACCAGCTTGGGTTTATCGAACCAGGTTGAAGGCTTGAATGTTTCGAGTCGTTCGTGGAACTGGTCTCTGGACCAGGGGAGATATCTCATTTTGATATATCCTGCAGTCTCCACGCGTTTGTTCAGTTGTGGTCGTACTACTGTTTCTGCCGTTGTTATTACTGCAGTAGCCTCGTCTGTGGCGGTTGATGGTGACTCTGTTAATGCAGAGGCGCGCGATGTGGGTGCACTGGCGGCAATTGATGCGGCAATAGAGTCCTGGAGGGTTGGACGCGAGCCAGCCAGTTTAGATAGTTTGTCGAGGATGGCGGGTCTGGGTGGAAGGAAAACGCGTTTCTTGAGGCCGGCATGCTGTTTGGCAAGGAGAGTTGTTGCTTCAGGGGGTATGACAGTTGAATCCTTGAGCTGAGAGACAGGAGGGATGCCTTCAGACTCGGACGATTGCAGCTGTTGCTTCTTCGAAGGGTGGGCAAAGAGGGAGTTGAGCAGGGCGAGTGATTCGTCGAGTTTCCTCTTCGAGTCGCTGTTGTTTATTGGTGTTGTCATTAGGCGATGTGGCGGGTGGGTGTACGTGTCTGGATTGATTTCTGTCCTGGCCTTGGTGTTCTTTTTGTACTGTTGTTTGTCTGTGTGTCTCCTTTCCTTTGAGTGATGAAAAACTAACAAAGAGCGAGATGCCAACGACGAGGTTAAGGCGATCACAAGTAATAAGAGATGAGGCTTTTTATTGTCAATTAGATAGGGTCAATTAGATGTGTGTTCACCACTGGAACTGAAGTATGTTTGTGCAATTAGAGATCTCGACTTGCAAATCGAAATCAACATCCGGCTGCACTTTGAGCCTCTTCTCCCTCGTCGTTTGTCGTTTGTCCAACTGAGAACTTTTTCTTTGTGTCTCTCTTTCCCAATCCTTTCTCCATCTCACCTTCTCTTCTCCAACGAACCCAACAAACAAAACAAACAAAACAACCCTTCGACAGACATCAAACAAAGATGGAGCACGTCGAGAAACTCGCAGACCTCAACCGAGAGAACCTGCACTATGACAAGTCAAACTCAATCGCCATCATCGTCGGACTCTCCTTCATGGTCCTCTTCCGCTTCATCGGCTACCTCGCCTCAAGACCGCCCAAGGTCTCCGCCATCGGAAAACAGGGCTTCTGTCTCGTCGTCCTCGGTGATATCGGACACAGCCCTCGCATGCTCCTTCACGCCAGGAGTGCATTGAACGCCGGCTACAAGGTCGATGTCATTGGCTACAAGGGTAATGTTGGGAGGTTGAAAGAAGACATTTGAACTACGCACGCTTATTTGTTAAGAGTATACCTAAATGGACGGACAGTCATGGTTTAAAGACAACATACCGTTCAACAACCCTTCATACTTTTACTAACACTCGCACCATAACGAAAACAATTACATTAGGATCGCGCTTGCCAGAGGATCTGGAGTCGAACCCTTCGATCCACTTTCACTACTTGACCGAACTTCCCCGTGTGTCCGAGAGCTTGCCCCGCGTTTTGTACTACCTCTTTGCTCCGATCAAGGCTGTCCTCCTCGCCTTCCAGCTTTTCTATGTCGCCATGTTCAGCGTCGCTGCCCCTGAGGTCTATGTTGTTCAGGTATGATGTTGCGCACTCTTTCGATATAGTTCGTCGTTGTTCGATGTTCGATCTGTTTATTTTTTGTTTGTGCCTGTCAAGAGAGCAAAATCTTTTCATATCCGTGAATTATTCAGCATTTAAGAAAAAAAAAACGAATCTGGTTGGCAATTGTGCTGAACGCATTGAGACCTTTACCAAGTTCTCAATGGTGCCAAGGGACTCTATATCTACTGTCCTCCCTTGACAAGGCACCAATAGCTATATTATTCCAACACTAACCCATCCAATCCATCAATGGTGACATGATCACACAAACACATAGAACCCTCCATCGATCCCTACGCTCCACGTCATGCAGATCGTCAACTGGCTGAAGCAGCGTCACCTCGTCATCGACTGGCACAACTACGGCTCAACCGTCGTTGGGCACCGTCTCGGCCAACGCAGCATTTTCACCAAGCTCGTTGCTCTCTACGAGAAAATCTGGGGATACAAGGCTACCATCCATATCACCGTCAGCCGTGCCATGGCTCGCGAGTTGTTGTACAAGTTTGAAAAGAGAGGAAAGATTACCACTCTGTACGATCGTGCCCCTGAGCATTTCCGTCAGTTGACTGTTGACGAAGTTCACAACGTAAGTTGATCTGTTTTATTTCTTTGCTGTCCTCCTTGAAAATACTCTTTTTTTTTTTTTTTTTTTGTAGGTGGCAAAGATAGGTTGGGGAGAGAGTGAAAAAAAAAAAAAAAAAGGGCACCAAAATGAAAAATAACCCTCATTGGCTAATATCACGATGATTGGTCATAAACCGAATAGTTCCACGAGGAGTTGAAACTGGAGACGTTGGTCAAGAAGCAGACATTGAACAGCGACTTTTTGCCCAAGATTGGGGCCAACCAGACCTTGTTGACAGAAAAGAAGACCGCCTCTGGACCTGCAACCTTCCGTGCCGACCGCCCCGTTTTGATCATTTCGAGCACCAGCTGGACTGCCGATGAGGACTTTCAAATCTTGCTGGATGCTGCTAAGCAGTACGACGACTTGGCCAAACTGGAGAACGGCAACAAGGCTGGCTCGATCTACCGCAAGCTGTTGTTTGTGATCACTGGAAAGGGACCCCTGAAGCAGCACTATGAGGAGGTTATTAGTAAGATGGCTCTGGAGAACGTTGTCTTTGTAACCACCTGGCTCTCTGCTGAGGATTACCCACTTTTGCTCGGTATGTACTATGCACAATGGCGTTATTGTGCCGTTTTTTTACTTTTTATTTTATCTTTCGCACACTCTGTTGGTTTCTGATGTCCTCCCTGTCTGCAATCGAGTATGTCAAAGGGGGGATGCTATTGGTGTGCCTAACTGGGATTGGATTCATTTCTGATCTTTTTTTTCTTTTTTTTTCCACGTCTTTTTGTTTTCAGGCTCCGCGGATTTGGGTGTGTCATTACACACGTCGACGTCTGGGGTCGATCTGCCCATGAAGGTGGTCGACATGTTTGGATGTGCACTCCCCGTCTGCGCATACAAGTACCCGACACTCTCAGAACTTGTCGTCGCAAAGTCAAACGGCCTCGTCTTTGAGAATGCTGGAGAGTTGAAGTCGCAGTTTGCTCATTTGTTCAAGAACTTTCCTCTGGATAAGCCCGAAACCCAGACCCAATTGGAGGGTATGCGTCGTGTGTTGAGGAACTCGTTCCAGTTGACCCGCTGGAGTGAGAACTGGAATGAGATGTTGTTGCCATTGTTGAAGAACTTGGACAAGACCTGGGCGGATTCGCAGATGTTTGCGGAGCGGCCTGTTTATACCCTCAACCCTCAGGATATTGCCGCTCCCCTAGAGGATGACCTCGAGGATGACGATCAATTGCTGAATGACGAGGCCGAGGCCGACAAGTAGGATGATTATTTTTCATTTGGAACTGGATCGTTGGGGGAAGGGATGTATCCTGTTTTTGGTACGTGAGAAGGAATTTGAGGGTTGGAGGATGGAACAACATAGATACATACTTTTCTCATAATATTATTATTTTTCGTTATTGTTTACATCTGGCCAGAACAAGAATGTGTTTGTTTGATAGAAACGGGCGGAACATTTCTTCATCTGTGTAAGAAAGAAAAAGGCATCCGTTTATTTGACGGTTGGAGGTGGGCAACGTCGATGCTTGATATCTGGCTTCAACTTTCTCGTATACCTGTTCAAACGCTCCGTCGAGATATCTCGCTCCAGACAATGCAACTTCACCGGCTGTAACCCCCTCACCTCCTTCAGTCTAGGCCACGCTTCTACCATCCACTCCAACTCTTCATATCCTATCCTATGCTTGCATCCCTCAAAACCAAACACTTCAAGTTTCGTGAGAGTTTTCAACTCGTCAAGTCCTGAAACCAGTGTGAGTTCGAAAGTGTCGGGGAGTGGATCTCCATACTCGACGTATTGTTTTGCGCCCACTTTGTAGTAAGGTGGCCTCCTCCCATATCCTGCATCGATCTCGCGGTATTCCATGCCTAGATCCAAAACCTTGAGGTTTGTCAACTGGGCGAGCCGGGCGAAAAGGAGGGGTTGTTGGACGTTGCCAAGGTCGTAGATGTCTCGGGCTGCTTTTTGGTCTGGAGTCAAGGGTTGATCGATCATGATGTTGACGAGTGCTTGGCGATAGGAGAACTCTTGCTCACCGTCGGCGAGGCGGGAGATGCCTCTGATCTGGCAGCGGAAGTGTTCGAGGGTCTTTGCGCAGGGCCAGCTTGGGAGAGAGGAGAGGAGGTAGTCGGTTTGGAGGATGTGTTGGATGGCGTCGATGGATTTCAAGTTCGGACAGAACTCGAGGAGGATGGCGATGGAGTTGTCGGTGGTTTTCATGTGGTAGTTGGGATGGATGGACGAGGAGGTGACCAATTGCTTCAAGGATTCGAAGGACCGGCAGTGGACGTGGATAGCAGATGCTGTACAAAGGCCCAAGTGGGAGAGTGTCAGTTCTTTGAGGTTGGGTAACCAGGGCAGAATTGAGGTGGCGATGTACTCGTCGGCGGTTTTGGAAGAGTGGGTCAAGAAATGGAGTCCCGTCAGTCGACTCTTAGTATCGCCCATGATCGGGCCAGGGCGTTCGGAAAAGTCGACAAAGTTCCAACCGATGTAGAGTTGGTCAAGGTTGTGGAGGTGCTTGAGGAGGAGGAAGAGACTACGTGGAGAGAGTTTGCCCTTCAGGTGGAGTGTTTTAAGTTGCGGCATGGGCTTTGAGAGAGCACCTCCGTTGAGGAAAGTGAAGTGGTCGACGAGATGGTGTAGCTGAGGCATCCTGTCCAGAAGATGTTCCAGGTCCAAAGGTTGATAATTGTTCACGAGGTATGTCAATCGAGGACAAGACGCCAGCATATCATAAAACTCCTCCGTTAGATCCTTCATCTGCCCTATCGACGCATCCAGCCGAAGTCTCTGCAGAGTCGCCCTGTTATTGTATACCAGCATCCAGAACCGTTGGAAGGTAACCCAATCTTGTTGACTCCAAGCCAGCGCCGAATGAATAACTGGCCTAAACGGACCCGCAAACAACGGCGATAGCAACGGCTCAACTCGATCCCAGGTAGACTTAGTACCCCGATCCCGCCAAGCCGTGTTAAAACAAGTTTGTTCCAAGAACCTCGCCGACCGATCTGTTCCAAAGACTTCCAACGACTGCAGCTCAGTACAACTTCCGTCACCAACTTCACTGGCAGCAGAGACGGCATTATTAAAGAGCGCCCATCGAACAGTCAAGTGCCGAATGAGTCCACCATGCTTGTGAAGAACGGTTCGGATAAAGTCCTCAGTCCAGTCGCCAGGGTACCGTCGTTTGCCAGGGAGGAGGTGGGTGAAGATTTTGGGCCAGGCACAGGTGTTGTCGTCAAGGGAGTTGTACAGGAGGGGTAGGAGGGTGTTGTACCAGAGTCTTGAGACACGAATACAGGTCGAGAGGGATGATGGGTCGAGAAAGGCGCCGATGTGGGATATTAGTTCTGGGATGCACTGTATCTCTGGTCCTTGCTGTTTCATTTGCGGCATTCTGTCGGATATGGAAGAGGATGAAAGTGGTGAACGAGAAGGAAAAGGTGGGAAACAAAGAAAAAGGGAGAAAAGATACCAGACACAAATACGGCCCTTCCTTCCTTCCTTCCTTCCTTCCCCCTCCTAACGTAGCTCCCTCGTGCCTCAGCAAATCGAACAAACGGACACAGACGACAAACAAACGAACAAACAAACAATTGTTCAGACTTGCTCCAATTGCATCGACGCCATCATGTTGATAGCTGTATCTTCGCTCTCACACTCAGCTTTAATGCTAGAAGGCATAAACATCATAGGCACCAAGACTCTCATGCTTCACTTCAGGGCGTGATTCTTGAAGGTGTTTCCTCAAAAAGTGCCTTGTGCTCATCGAACCGGACCCGGAGAAATGTATCCTTCTGCAGTCCTCTCAACGTCCTCAACGCTGGCCAGTTCTCTGCCATCCAATCCACTTCCTTCGTTCCTAACTGAAGATCAAAGCCCTCAAACCCAAACACTTCCAACTCCTTCAGATACGACAACAGACCCAACGCAGACCTCAACGACAACTCAGGCGTGTCCTTCACAGGGTCTGACTACCCCGAGGCACATGTGTAATCCTCCACGCAGTGATCACATCCCAACTCCAGGACCCAGAGTTGGGTCTGACGGGCGAGTTGGGTGTAGAGACGTGTATGGTCGTCGAGGCAGACCTGGTACCGTTGCATGATCTCAGCTCGCCTTGCATTGGGCTTTCGACCCTTTTTCTGGAAGAGGTTCAGTGCACGACTGTACCTTCCTCCTCGACTCGGTCCAGACGGTTCAGACCCCGAATCTGGCAACGGAGGGTCTCAAGCTTAGTGGTGGTCCATGGGGTTTCCATGATAACAGAAAACCACAAGTCGATGTCCCAGCGCGTCAAGTACTCAGAGGTTCGGATAACTCTGCAAGATGGGTTCGAGTGCAAAGAATTCGTTGAGTATGTCCGCGGCATATGTGATTTTTGGTTTCTTGTAGTCGATCAGAACCTCGAGCTGAGGGCAATGTGTCGCAATGGCTTTAGAGGTATCGTGTCCGAGGTCGTCCACCTTCAGAGTTGTGAGGAAAGGTAATGCCGAGAACAGGGTCCAGTAGATGTCGTCCTCTTGGTTCTTGAACCAGTCTATGTTCAGACTCTTGAGGTTCAGGCGTGGGACAAGGTCCATAGTAGGTATTGTTTGTAGAACAGGAGCACCCTCTTTGGGGTCAAGAATATGATAAATCTCAAAAAACTCGAGATCCGGAAGGTTGTCGAGAACATGGAGTGCAATCTGGAGAGTGATGGGATAATGCAATACCAATGACCGGAGCCTCGGTATGGGTCGAGTCATATGGAGGTCCTCATTGTGCGCAGATTTGGATGCTTTTAACGTCGTCAACCTTGGCCAATAGTCAGGAACCTCCGACAAGCGGAACCGGAACTCTTGCCCGCAGTTGAAATAAGTTATGTTGGAAAGGCCTCCCAGGGTTTTGAAGAGCTGGTGGTTGGGCTCGAGATCTAGGTTTGGGAGAAACGACTAGCCGACGGTCAAGGAAAGGAGTGTGTTGGTGCTAACGCGGAGGAGATCTGTGACTTGAGCGAGGACAGTGGCCTTTTCGAGGGCTCGTTCTTTGCGTCCTGCGGACGACGTCTTCATGTCCCAAAAGAAGAATGACTTGATATTCCAATTGCTGTTGTTGTTGTTACCGTTGAGTTGAAGCAGTGTGGCTGCGGCAGCGTCGACGAGGATTGGCGAGCTTATATAGAAGTGTCGGATATGTCGGTGGTACTTTGTGATGACTATATGGGCCTACTCTTTGGTATGGAGGATATCCATGTTTTTTGAATCCTTAATGCCGATGATTCTTGGCCAGGCGTAGAGGCTGCCATCTATGGTGCGCCACAAGTGTGGGGTGAAGAAGAGGTTCCACCTGTGCGAGACGAGAATGTCTCTTTTGTGATGTCATTTGTCGAAGTAAGGCTGAAAAGGGAATGAGAGGTGCGAATGTGAGATGGAGAAGCAAAGGAGTTAGAGGGGTAATGAAGACATGGAAAGAAAGTAGAGAAAAAGAAGCGAAAAATAGCATATGCACTCAGAAAATCAACAATCTTCGCAAGAAAAGAGCGAAGTTGTTCACCTTTACCTTTACTTTGAAGCATTAGAACGTGGTCATTGAAAGGAGAGTGTTCGTTGGGGAGGGGGGCGAAGAGTAAAGGAACATGCTTTATTACAAGTACACATATAAGAACATTCATGGAAAGAAGTGGTAATCTACCAGGGTATGATGAAGGAAGGAATGACGTGAAATAGGAAAATATATCCTCTACGCGCAGTGCACAGGGAGGATTGTCGGTATCTCTACTCAAAAAAGATGAAAATGTACAAATGACAGAGAAAAAGGAAGTATTAACATGGGAGGGTTTTGGTTCTATGCTGGCTCTGAACCGGTCCTATGCAACAAGAGCAAAAGGAGGCAAACGAAGCAGATAAAATGCATTAGTCTAGTGCTGTAGCGACTTGGATCGGAGAGTGGCCTTGGTGCTGGTGCTGATCAGGGTAGGTGTGCTGGACCAAGGATCGCGAGAGAGCGGCATCAGGCTATCAAGGACAACAATACGAGAGAACGATCTTGCGGTGGGGATAGCGGCAACGTTGCGGAGGTGTACAATCGTCCTTTGGCTTTGAGGCGAGGCGATTGACTCGGTCTCGGTCTCGGGGAGCTGGGTGTATCCTTGGTATTGACGGGGCATTATTGTAATATTGGAGGGGGAGGAGAAGGCTTGAGGGGAAGATGGGCTCGTTGCTTTGTAGGAAAGAAGAAATGTTTATATGAATAAATGAAGGTGTGCTGTTGCTGTCGCGCTAGCTGTTATTGTTATTGTTGTTGTTGGTGGTGGTGGTATCGGTTGTTATCTGCTTTGAGATACTCTTGGTTGTTGTTGTTGCTGTTGGCTGCTGTTGTTGTTGTTGTTGTTGAGTGAAGAAGAGAAAAAGGCGCCCTTCTGTCCCTTTTATACCTGGATCTATGTCCTTCATTCCCAATTGCTTATGTGAGGGAGATCTTCAATTGACACCATGGAGAAAATGACGACAGACTGCATACAAAAAAACGTTATTTTCAACCAGCGCTCCCTTCTTTCTGCTCTCTTACAGTACCTTCTTTGCCTTTACCTTTTCCTTTCTCTTCCCCAGGTGAAAGTACGACTTTTTGCTCATAAAAAGCTATTAAAGACTTTCAGGGCAACAGCGGCGTGTAGATGGATGACAAATTGACACTTGACCCCTTTTTTGTTATTTTGCATTGGAGCGCGCAGCAAGATTCAAGTAGACTGGGTATTTGTCAGAGGCAGATAAAGGTGCCAATCAGCGCATGCACCAGTCAACCACCCTCTACCCCCCCCCCCCCCCGCATCAGGCTGAGTCTTGAATGGCGCAACCTCTGTAAAAACGAGATGCGCTTGTCATCTTTACTATTACATTTCCCTAGACAAAGGGAAGGGGTACAAGTACCCATGGAAGCATCGCCCAGATTCACTTTTTCGAGGGACCACCTCCGTCGGATGCTTGGCTTCGGTCTAGACAAGCGATCCTTCCGCTCCTCAACTCTGGACCCGCATACCCCCTGAACAAACAGTAAACTCCCTCAGACCCCGGACGGTTCAGAGAGAGGGAAGGTTGTTGACGATCCATTCTAACTTGGCCCCATTCATACGACGATCAACCACCTCAGAGTCCAGTACCTCAAGACGGTGAAGGAGAAAGACGATTGAGTTTTTATTTGAGGGAGAGCTCTAAAATGTTCGGGATTGAACCAATGCATGCGTAGCACAGTCGACCGCCATTCGTAAACCTAGCGGCAGGATTCAGGGGCTGACCAGGATGGATGTACTCGAACTCCAAGTGAACAGCATGGAGATGGACCAAGGTAGATAGTTGCGCATAGACATTTTGATGCTGTTCTTGGCAACCTCTATGTTTCTCCTTTACCTCCTCTCGTAGCCCCACATCGACATCTTGACCGTCGTCGTTAAAGATCGCGTCCTCGTCACTTGTCAATCGACAAAGGTCCACGATCTGGCAACACAAGTACTCGAGACGCCAACAGGTCCAAAGATGCTCTGCAGGTATTAGGCCTAAATCTTGTGCTGAATCCCATCAAGATCTTAAGGTTCGGACGCCTCTCCAACAGGATTCCCATAGCAATGACCTCAAAGTGCAGGCCGTGGTTTGGATGAAGCGATCCACCATTCCAGATATGAGCAAACCTTTCCAGTCCTAGGTCTTTCTTATGGTTGCACGAATTGATGCCAACGCCTCCTGATTATGAGCCCGATCCGGCTTCGGTACTTTACCATAGCATGCCATGGTCAAAAGGTGTTCGACACCTTATTGCCACTACTAAGGAGGGATTGCATATGATAGCAAAGAACCCCTTGCTAGATTACCTAAAAATGGAATCAAGCAGCGTTTTTTTTTTCGTACACTGGAATAGAGTGCAGATTATCACGTTTTTTTTTTTTGTTTGCGAGCAGATTATCACGTGAGCCTTAATTTGACGTTATTACTGGGAACACATGACTAAATTTAGGTCAACTAATTTAAATATGTATAAAAATTCAACTTGTCATAGGGCTTCTGTGGCGCAATTGGTTAGCGCGTCTGACTGTTAATCAGGAGGTTGGTGGTTCAAGCCCACCCAGGAGCGAACTTATTTTTATACTTTTGTTGGCGGTAGTAAGCGAACGAACGATGGACCGACACGTTTTTTTCATGAATCGTGGTGTTGTTTTGTGCGCACTCATTCTTAGTTTTTATCTTTTATGTTGGCGTCGATCTTGAAGAAGGCATTTTTTCTTTTAATTCCTTTAACTTCTTCCTCGCCGAGCGTCAACTGACCTGCAGGCTCCGCCTCTCTCTCTCTCTCAACAAGACGACATACCTTTCCATTCAAAACAAGGAGCAGCTATGGGCGGAGGATTCTCAAGACAGGAACAACCAACGAGTCCTCTCCTACTCCTACATACAATCCACAAAAAACCAACCAAACTAATCATGTTTGGACTCGAATACAGCGACAGAAAGGAATTGATCCCCTACTTTGGACTCGGAAAGGACCCGACACTCATCATCCCAGTCATCGACACCGTTATCCAGGCCATCGACCTTGGCAAACAATTGGTATTCTACAGTTGGGATATCCGCGGCGCATCGAGGAGGAATAGAGCTTGGAGAGGTGTAAAGTGGTTTATGGTGGGGTATGATGTGTTGGTGTTTGTGGTCGATGCGACAGATAGGGATCGGTTGTTCGAGGCGAGGGATGAGCTGGGGTGTTATCTGGATCTGGCTGCTAGGGAGGAGGAAGGGAAGAAGGAGAGGGAGACGGTACTGTTGATATTAGCTACGAGGTGCGAATATCCTCATGCGCTGGAACTGCTCGAGATCCGCGATGCGTTTGAGAGGAGGTTAAGCAAAGGGAAGAGGAAGTGGCGGATTCAGGGGTGTGATGCGACGACAGGGGAGGGGGTTGTTGAAGGATTGGAATGGGTCACAGCACAATTCAGCGGAGTAGCTCCTTAGCAACGTTACTTTTGTTGGTTAGGATGGATATGATAGGATGCATAACATCGCAGACAAAGAACGTAAATAAAATAAAATAAGCGCACGGAGTGCAAAAATAAAAAAGATGCGCGACACTCAATTGCGATTGTCCCTCATTCTTTTTGTCTTCTTCCATCTCTGCCTTTTTGATTTGTCTTCTTTTCTTATTTTTTCTTCTTTCACCTTTCCCTTCCCTCCCATTCGCACATTCGCACAAATAAACAAAAACAAAATGTCAGGAACAACAACAACAAGAACAAACCCATTGACCCTGCCAGAACTACTCCTCAGTCTTGGCCCTTTTCTTTCCCTCCAAGACCTCTACTCAAGCATCCAAGTCAATCATCTCTGGAACACCCTCCTCGTCCCCTTCCTCTGGTACTCCATCGACGACCGTCTCTTTTCCTGGCCCACTATCCTCAACAGGATCCATTGTGATGAGTTTGACAATAATCCCAACACTCTCCAGGTGCTGTTTGAGAAGTACGGGCACCATATCCATCATCTCTCCCTCAGCTGCCTGACGACCCTCCAGGCCGCGAGTGCAGCAACAGCTTGTACCCAACTCCGATCTTTACTTGTCTTTGGCCTCAAGGACCGCGATCCTCCTCTACCGAATCAGGAACCCGATGAAGCCAACAGCAACCTCCACCGCCACCCCAATCAACAGTCGTCTCTAGGGCCCTTGCTCTCGCCCATGTTTGAGCGAGTATTTCGACCTTCGCAGGAGGTGTGGGACAATCCCATAAAGCAGCGGCAGTACTGGAGAATGGTGCAACTCTACTGGATCCTAGTTCATCACAACAACAAACATCTTCAGAATCTCCATCTTGAGGCAGAAGTCGGACGATTGTTCAGAATGGTTTCGAAGGAGTATCTTTTCTACAGTTTGTCTTTGTTAAAGAACCTGAGGAGTATCGACACGGGTCTAGTACAGATGGATTTCCCTGTCCTTCTCGATCGAGTCCTTAGTCTGCACACCCTCCGGTCAAGACTCAGCGATCCCTTCACCAAAGAGATTGTCTTCTCCAAGACCACTCCCCAACAGCCATTTTTTCAGCTCAGGCTCTTGGAGCTAAGAGACCGCCTGCATCTGCAAGAGTTTTACCTCCTCCTACGATACCTGCCCCAATTGGATGACATTGTCTTTGCCGGATTCATGATGCAAGCAGGATTACTCCCCAGCCCACAGGATATCATGGACAACAAGCCTAGTCAACTGCAGGGATTACATCTCCGACAGATCGGGAAACAGGACGACAAGATCATTCCGGAGGTCTTGCAGTGGCTTCCTTATTTAAAACGGTTCGGGATTGCGCTCCTGTATCCGTCGATTGCCAAGGCCCTTCGAAAGCATTGTCCGGATCTAGAGTATTTCAGTGACAGTGGTGCGGCCGAAGATGGTCATGAGCAAGAGGGGGGTGTAGTGGTAGTTATCCCCCCAGGAGTACCAATATCGTCTGCCAACACATTGAACCATCTACTTCAGCACTGTTCAAAGTTGAGGACTGTTCGAGCGAGACGACATACGATTATGGGGAGTTATGCGGTGAAGCATTCTTGGGCCTGCAGGAGGATTGAGACTTTGTGTTTTCGGCTTGTGGGTGTGAGCGAGGATACGTTGGTTGTGAAACGTAGCACAACAACTACATCAAGGACATCGTCTAGAGCTGAGCTAAGCAGCAATGGCAGTACAAGTAGTACTAGCGAGGCCGAGAGTGTTGGGGTGGCATCGAAGGAAGCGCAGTGCAGGGAGTTACATCGGCGGATTAAGGAGCGATTGAGAGAGTTGCGGTGTCTTCGTGCGGTTGACCTTGGGGAGGAGTGGGCCGAGGCGACCACAATGATCAGTGATGACTGATGAAGATGGTGGACTGTAAAATAAAATTTTTGGTGGCGACAAATCAGCAAAGGTGAGGTGATCAGATTAGAAAACCAAAAAAGAAAAAAAAATCATCGATCAATAAGCAGAGGAGAACAAAGAGTAGCAGAAAGGGGAAAGGGGGACAGGCTATCAGATCGATTGATGGTGATGATCTTTGGAGTAAGGGAGATGGAAGGAATGACATTGCGCATCGGCTCACACATCGGCTCTTCTTTTTGTTCCTTTCTTATTCTACTCTCACAAGTCCCTTCTTTCTTACACATGCACACACATTCATTCCCCTCTCTTCTCCCGCGCTCTCACCCCTTCGCACACACACAAAAGATGTACTCGGCGATCCTTGCAGGCAATAGAAACAACAGCGACGATGGCTACAACCACATTGCACCTCCGCCCCCACTTCTTTCCTCTCTCCCACTCTACCTCCGCTTTGTCCTCTCGCAACAAACACACCTCTTAACTTTATCCAATCAAAAACAAGAAGACAATCTATCTTGGACACGGCTTCCAGCTTGCTCTCATCTTACACAGCGACGACAGCATTAGCAACTACAGCCACAATCACTATCAGGACAAAGGCAAGCGTAATGACGAAGACGATGACAAACAGTATCCTCTGTCGCAGAATACCACAGTGGTAGATTGTGACACCGCCACACCAACGATTGTTCACGCACCGTTTTCCGATACAATCAAACCTCCTGGACTGTTCTCGAAAGAAACGATCGACAACGACAACAACATATTTTCTGACTTTTTCCAACACACAGCTGCACAGTCATCAACAACCTCCTATCATGACGGTAACACAACCAACCACAAGGAGTGCCAGTCGACGGTACTGGAGATGACACTTACCCTTGGCGATCACCAGGGCGATGACAACGAGTCTGCCAGGGAGTACTACGGATCGATGATCCATGCGATCCATCTCTTTGAGATTAACCTCGATGGCGATCGCCTTTATATGAGCAAAGCCGTCTATGGTCACGATTTAATCCGTCACGGTATCTCCTGTAGGCCACAGCATCGAGTCACAAATGCACCTACCTAATCATGTGCGAAGTTGATGGGCAATGTGAAGGTAAAACGACGAGAAAAGCCTGACCAATTGGGATTCTATGCTACACTCGTATTAATACTAGTCCTCGTAGATACGGATGATGTGGTCAAGACGGATCTATGCACACTCGGGATCTTACTCTCCTCTGACCCCCTTGAGCTCCTTGTACCACCAGACGTGATTGATCAGTCGGTTGCCGACCCGTTCGGTCGATCCATGCTCATTCGCTTCCTCCTAGACACTCACTCGGCCGACGTAGCCTACTCTCCCTCTCCATCTCCTTCCTCCTTCGCTTCTCCTCCTCACCCAAAACATTCAATCCTGAAGGGCCAAGGTCCGAGACCACAGCATAACACGATTACACATGCTCACAGTGCCATCATGCGTCAGTATCCAGCCTTCAATCACCTCATCCGCCACTTTCCTCGCCCAAACGACAGCCCCAAGATCCTCAAGCTAATCGACATTGACCCACAAGCCATGCGCCTCCTCATCAACTTTCTTTACCTGAACCAAATCGAAGGACCCGGCTACACGGGTATCGTCGACTGGCGCCCCATCTTCCAACTTGCTCACCGCTTTAAGGTCCCTCGCCTTATTGCGCTGTCATTAACAGAGTTGTGCAAGGAGATGAAGGTGGGGACGGTTCTGCCGACGCTGTTTGGTTGGGCGTACCAGTATCCAGACTATGAGGATCGACTGTTGGAGTTGTTATTGCTATATCTCCAAGATGTCTTTTGGCCAACGCTGAAGGAGAGTTTGGAGCCGTATCGGAGCCACCGGGAGTTTAAGCGGGTCTGTGGGAAGTTGGAGGCTATGAAGGTGATGGCCAAGCAACGGCGTCAGGGATACTGTGTCATGACTGAGTAAAAAAAGAGATAGTTTTTTTAGAGACGCGTGTGTGTAGTGCAGTGGCACCACCTTACACTCTTTCCTTCCAGGCGGACGTGTCTCGTGATTGTGGTGCCTTTTTCTTTCTCGTTGAAGAGCGACGTGAATAAATACAAAGGAACCATCGGAAACAACATATCCATTCTCTTCGTATCATTCCAGGCAGATAGCAATTAAGTTTATTTGCTATATTCTCATCATCGTCGGTGATCCGTTCTCGCCGCTTTTTCTCTCCTCTCTTTCTTCTTTCTTCATCTCGTCTAAATATACATTTTCACGTTCGAGAACAAAATACCATCGCGATAGACAGGCGACGATGAGGAACGCGAGGAAGTACTGAATGGAGACGGCTTGCACATTACCTAGAGAAGAGGACAAACGTAAGCGGATATAAAAACTTTACGGTTGTCAGTTTCAACTTGTTCCTTACTTTCTTCTTCGTCCCATTCCGCCCTTGTGTTGCCTCTGAGACCCCTATCCTCTTTCTTTCCTTCCGCCATCACTCTCACTCTCACAACCCTTCATTGGTGCTCGCCCACCATCGTTCACACAAAGGGTTCATTCTCCTTCTCGTCACCGTCCATCAAACTCACATTCAACAGCCGTTTGCGGCAGCCTCCTCTTGCACAATGACTCCCTCTGCTTTCAAACTCCACTCGCATGATTGCACTCACGAAGGTGAAGAGCAGTTCAACCGTCACAGTCCATTTTCGAACGCCTTTCCTCTCCGTTTGAAATCGATGGATTCCGTCTTCACAACCTCTCCCGAAACCGAATGGAAGCACGAATGGCACGCGTCGGGTCAATGCGAGCAAGCCGTTGGAGTCTATCTCACCCGGCCCCGGGACTTGGACTCTTTGTGCCTCAGTTGAGTCCAGATCACCTCCAGTTGTCTTGCCAAGTTGGCGGTTTATTTTGGGCAGCTCCAGAAGCTCGATATTAAGTTCTGTAATGAGATCAGCATCCCCTCGCAGCCTTGGCGTGTCGATTCAGGCTTCTTTCAGTACGATTATGCGGGCCGGCCTCAGTTCTTTGCGGTTATGCCGAGTTCTTCTCAGTCGTTGGCAGCTATCACAGCGGCCCTTGGGGTTGTTCCGGAGGGAGTGGACGCCATGGAAGCTGAGGCTTCGTTGGAGGTCTTACCGGAGGTCCCGCCGCGCTGTTGTATCATGAACGACGAGATGGCCGCGGCTTTGTCAATGTTTCACGGCTTGAAGGCTCTTATCCTGGACCAGTCGGACCATGACGATTCCAAGGTCTCGCACTTTGGGTTCTTTCGTCTCCTCAATGGAATGCCATTGCTTGAATGCCTCAGTTTGGCTGGGATGTACATCGGCGACGATCCGGGCTGGGGAACCGCGGCTTCCATGGATGTCGGTGGTGGCAGCGTTGATGTAGGTCTGGGTGAATTTGAGTACCCGCGCTTGAGGTGTGTCCGTCTTGTAGGGACCCATTTGGCGCCTTCGGTGAGCAAGGTTTTTTACAAGGGCTTGCCGAGCATCTTAGTGTACGATACCAGTCAAGTTGGTGAGGCGACGTGCTCGGATAGGGTCCTTATAACCATGGTCGATAATGGATGCTCTGAGAACTTGCTGAGTGTTCGATTGGCTTTAGAAAATGTCGAGGCCCAGGCGCATTCGATGTCGATACCGTTTTCCGACTTCCACCACTCCTCGAGTGAAAGCAGTGATTCTGACTATGGTTCCGCTGACTCTGCCCAGGGCTACCTCCACTACGACGAGGACGATCCTTATGGAGACTTTGTCACTTGGAGCAAGCTGACATACCCCATTCTCAGTTACTTTTTGGCGTTCATTCCGCGCATCGAGTGTCTCGACCTCGACTTTGTACCCCTGGACGACCACAGCCTGCTCCTAATCGCAGTCTCCTGCACGCAGCTCAAGACGCTCCGGATCGCGCACTGCAACGAGGTCACTAAACGAGGTGTTGGGCACATCCTCGCCTTGTGTCATTTCCTCATTCATCTGCGTTTCGAAGAGCTTTTTGCGCTCAAGTGCATTTTCTGGGGGCCGTTGATTCCGGGTCAAGTAGAGGACATGTATGAGCCTTGGGCCTGCGCGAATGTGTTGATCCATTTCGGAGTGGTCAATTGCCCTCTCTGGGACCAGAACTGGACGCATCCCGAGATGATCCCCATCGTTCGCCGCCGCATTGCCGACCTCACGTGCCTGGCCGTCCTTGAGCTTGTCGACTGCTTGCAGTTTTCCACCTTCAATCTGGCACCTACTGTCCTTGAAAAAGATACCGGTTTGGCCACCGAAAACTGCAACGACAACTGCCACGACCACGATATGGCCGGGGACGATCCTCCAAAGGCGATCTACGTCCCGTCCATTATCTACCCATGGGCGTACCTTCCGAAAAAGATGCCGAGCCTTTGGCGCCTGAACTGGCAGGTTGGACAAAAGTTCACCCTAAACATGGACTCGATGAGGTATCTTGTCAGGGTTCAGCTTCCCAACCTCAGGCGCTTGCGCATGAAAGTTTCCAACTGGGACGAGGTCTACTGGGCCCTCTACCGCGAGATGCATCCTGTTGCTTTTGAGCAATGAAGTTAGCAGGAAAATTGGATGGTTTTGAGGTGAAGGCTATTGTCAGGTTCATACCAACGAAGGAAAAAAACGTGTAATAAAAAGGCAAGGACCCTTTTTTTGTGGCAGTGTATTTTGGTGAGGTATTTTTTCTTTGCCGTGGGAGGTGCGTTCTTTGATTGAAGAGAATGGGTCAAAGGAAAGAACCGTTCGAGTAAAGGAGCATGGTACAGACAAAAAATTGCTATCAATTGGACGTATTGAGTTATGAGAACGAGCACATTTGCTGCATGTACCCATTTTTTTTTCCTTTGTTGAGTTGTAGTTGCACAAAGATACAAAGAGCAAAATAAATACAAAGATGGGGAAAACAAAGAAAAAGGAGTCTCTACTCCGCACTTCTCTTTCTTCACTTTCCCTATCGTTCAATTCTCATCACATCTTCATTCACCTCTCTCTCTCTCTCTCTCTCTCTCTCTCTCTCTCTCTCTCTCTCTCTTTCATTCATCCATCTTTCTGCTCATTCCCATGTCCACACAAAGGTCCCCAAAGACCGTGTTAATTTCAGGGGCAGGCATAGGCGGACTGACACTAGGCGCCCTTCTTGAGAAATCAGGCACACCCTACTTGATCCTCGAACGAGCAGCAACAATCAAACCTCTCGGAGCAACTCTATGTATCGGTGGACCCATCATGCCTCTCCTAATTCAACTGGGTATCTACGACGAGTTTGTAGCCATTGCTATACCGTCTACCCATCTTGCGGTCAACAACGAAAACCAAGAAACCTTGTTTGTCAATGACTTTTCTCTCTGGCGAGAATAGTAAGTTTCTTTTTCTTCAGTTTAATCCCTTGTTGTTTTCTTGTTTCGTGCAATATGACTTCTTACAGTGTCTAACTGGCGTGTGGGCACCTTAGTACATATTACAAATAGCACTGGATACTCAGACTACGTCGTCTCGCGATCAAAACTCTACGACTTACTCGCAGACCAAATCCCACCTGAGAAACTGCTTTTTGGAAAGCGAGTCCAAACTGTCAAACAAACATCCGAAAAAGTCCTTGTCCAAACCGAGGACGGTCTATCCTATGAAGGCGATATCCTAGTCGGCGCCGATGGAGCCTACAGCGCAGTCCGTCGACGCTTGTATGAGACTTTGAGCAATGAGGGCAGGTTGCCTAAGGGGGACAAACAGGATCTTCCGTTTAGTTATACATGTTTATTTGGGCAGACCAAGGTGCTGGATCCGGAGAAGGTCTCAATTTTGAAGAAGCCGCTTTGCCAGTTCTTGACCACCCTTGGCGACAATAAGCCGTACACGGTATGTGAAGACATACCTTCAAAGACAAAGTGACTCATTGAGTTAGTCAAACCGACAGAGGAACTAACCAACGTTCCAACTTTCTTCATCCGTTTTTTAAAAACGCATACAAAAACAAGTGGGCGACGCTGACGACAAGGCAGAACACGATATCGTGGTTGGTGGTGCACCATCTTCAAGGCGTCGAAACTAAGAGTATACACAACCATAGCCACAGTTCGAACGATAACGCTGAGTGGGGTCCGTATGCAGCCAAGGCCATGTGCGACCAAACCAGAGGGTTTCCGATCTCCATTGGCGATGGTTTGACGACCCTCGGTGACATTATCGACTTGACGCCTCCAGACCTTATTTCCAAGGTTGCTCTTGAAGAGAAGGTCTTTGAGACTTGGTACTCTGGTCGTGTTGTCTTGATGGGCGATGGTGAGTGGAATTGAGAGTGGGATGTTCTTTTTGCATTTTGCGAAGAGCAAAATGTTGGCAATGGCGTACAATGTTAAACTGAAGGTCTCGGAATTATTCTCCCGGTGTTTTGTAATTAGCATGCCACAAGATTAGTCCAGCTAGAGCTCAAGGTAGAGAAAGGAGATTCTTGTTGACAAAGTCTGTTCTTCGCATTTTTTATATGTGTGGGTTGTTTGGCATTAACATTCTCTAATACGTCTTTGAATCGTTGGACCATGCCTCATAGGCGCGATGAATGCGATGCACGATGCGGCGGCGCTAGCCAACGCTCTCTATGCCCTACCATCCGTATACTCGGTGCTGGACCTCTCTACCGCATTCCAAGAATACAAAACCGAGCGTCTCCCGCCCATCATGGAGTCCTTCAAGAATAGTCAATTGATGGGCAAAACAATCGAACGCGGCCTAGGAGGAACAGTTACTCGGTTCTTAATGCAGCATAAACCAGACTGGTTGTGGAGACTGATTTTGAAGGGCATGGTCAAGAGCAGGCCCTTGGCGGGTTGGTTGGAGGAGGTACCTGTTCAAGGAAGTGTTGTTCCGAATGTTTCTACTAGTGAGGTCAAGGCCAGGGCTATCTTCAAGCAACGAGCGGCAGAGGCTGCTACTGTTTCTCTGTAGGATCTTTTGGCCTTTTGCTTTATTTCTCTCCCATCCCCACGGTCTTATATCCGAGTACCCAGTTCGATAATAAACATTGCTTGCATGTGCGCTAAACCATCCCACGCACAGAAAATGAATTTTTTTTTGTTTCCTGTATTTAAAGTTCTCCCGTCTGATGTGTGAGCACGATGGCGGAAAACAAGGAAGGAAAGTAGGAAGGAAGGAGCAGGAAGAACATTGGCAGAACAATAGCGCACTGTCTCTCTGTAGCGCACTCGGGTATACATCATGGCCTTGAAAGAGGAACGATGTTCACATCAACAAGGGAGGGACTGATGAAGAGAACTTAGCGAAAGTACCTAGTTCAAAAGCACTCTGGAGCGCACTGTTTCTGGAAAATGCCAGATGGGTGTAATCGGAACGAATGGGCGTAAACTGACTGTTGTTAGTTCGTGACAAGGTCGGTTCCTTATGCGAGGTCGATTTTTTTTTTGTGTTCGATGATGGTGTTCCGATAATGTCGCACAGAGAAGGCATTGGTCCAATGCAAGTTGACTACACTGTACCTAGTGTTGGTGAACACAAAAAAAAAAAAAAGAAAAAGAAAGAGCACCAAAGGAGGCAACCAACAGAACGATAAAACCGAGAAAAACAAAACAGAAAAAAAAAAAAAAACGCTAACCCCTTTCGCACGTCCATCCGTCACCACTTTCTCTTGTTTCCTTTACAACTGCCAAGCACTCATCTCATTGACTTTTGTCATCACTCATCTCATTCCCACCCTCCCAACCTCCATCAAGGCAGTCATCAGCTTTCATTCATGGAATCTCATTCGTCACCCGAAGTCATTATTGCAGGAGGGGGTCTTGGAGGGCTCTTCCTCGGAGCCTTGCTCGAAAAAGCAGGAGTACCATACATCATTCTTGAGCGAACAAATGCCGTCAAAGCCTTAGGTATGGGCAGAACTGAAGACTGAAGTACACAGTAGGACCCTGAGAGGTTGATGTGAATTAAGCAGAATAGTGTACTCATCAGTTCACATTCTCTTTGACTCTATTATTAATAAAATAACAGGGTCTGCCATCTCGATTGGAGCAACACTTCTCCCATTGTTCGAACAGCTGGGTCTTCTGGACGATTTTGTTGCTATCGGAAAACCATCTGTCCGGTGCATGGTCAACAGGGAGGGTGACCAAGTGTCGTTCGCCAATGACTTTACGCTGTGGAAAGAATAGTAAGTCTCTCCATCTCATTGTTGTATCCTTGTCTTGACGTTATAGCAATAGGCATTTTATTACTCATTTACCGTTATGTAGAGTGATGGACTAAGAAACAAAGCTTATCCCTTTTGTTATTTTGCAGTACTGGATACGCAGACTACATGGTTGGTCGTCCAGAACTACACAATCTTCTCCTTCGACAGATCCCGCCGGAGAAGGTCCACTATGGGAAACGAGTCCTGACCATCAAGGAAGAGGACAACAGAGTGAAGGTTACTACTGCGGATGGGTCCTCCTTCGAGGGCGATATCCTTGTTGGTGCAGATGGCGCCTACAGTGCTGTTCGCCAGCGCCTTTATGAGGCTCTGAGAAAAGAAGGAAAACTACCAAAGTCCGACCAGGAAGATCTCCCTTTTAGTTGCACTTGTCTTGTGGGACAGACCAAACCCCTGGATCCGGAAAAGTACCCATTGGTGAAGGAGCCCCTCTGCCAGTTCCTTACAACCCTAGGCAAGGACAAACCCTATAGCTGGGCTCTGTTTACAACCGCCCAGAATTCAATCTGTTTTGTTGTCATTCACCACCTCGACAAGCCCTCTAGCAAAGCTGCAGAGGAACAACGATTCCGCGCCCTGGAGAACGCCGAGTGGGGTCCGCATGCCGCCAAGGCAATGTGTGACCAAACGCGAGAATTTCCCATCCCTGCAGGCGGCAGTTTGAAAACCATGGGCGACATCTTTGATTTGACACCACCGGAGCTCATTTCCAAAGTTATGCTAGAGGAGAAGGTCTTTGATACGTGGTCTCACTCTCGCATAGTCTTGCTTGGCGATGGTAGGTGCTTTTTAGAAGGATAAACCAGAATGACTATAGGGTATGGACGTGCGAATTTTCACGCCATAGAGACGTAACCTTCTCGTCCTATTCAATTTCATAGCTTGCCATAAAATGACTCCGTCAGCAGCTCAAGGTATGAGTTCGGCCATTGTTTTTATACCGCATGCACCAAGCGCGCGTTCTTTCTTTCCTTATACAGCAACGCTAACGTTTATAATTTCATTTCTCGAAATACTATTTCATAATGCAGGCGCCATGGTCGCAATGCATGATGCCGCAGCACTCGCCAATCTGATCTATGCCCTCCCGCCCAATTACACGACCAAGGATCTCGATATCGCCTTCCAAGAGTACAAAGCAGAGAGGCATCCACCTGCACTAGAGTCGTTCAAAAGCAGTCAGCTGATGAACAAGGGGATCGAGCGTAGCCTAAGCGGAACCATTGCTCGTTTCATAATGCAGCACAAGCCAGATTGGTTATGGAGGGTGATTTTGAAGGGCATGGTCAAGAATAGACCCTTGGTGGGTTTCCTCCATCAAGTGCCTGCCAAAGGAACCGTCCCTCCAAATGTGTCCCCCAGCGAAGTCAAGGCCAGGGCCGTTTTTCAGCAGCGAAGACCTGCTGTTGCCGTCTCTGTATAAGTGTACCTTTGCTCTATTTTTGTGTACCTTAATGGAGCAAACATACCCATACCAAATAAACGTTGTATTCAAGTTTTTTCTCTACGAAAAAAATGGGTAACGCGAAATCATTCGTCGAAATGCAAGCAGTCTCATTTTCCGCGCCACCAAAAAAATTAAGAGGAGAGCGCGTTTTGATGGTGGTGAATTGTTTATTAAGAGCTGGACTATGGTACATGCCCTTTCAGCCACTGGTGGTGATGATGACACATATGACGCCACCAAAGCAGTCAAGCGGGGAAGGGAGGAGAGTCAGAGAGGCAGAAAATAGGTAAGATAAGTAAGTAAAAGTATGAACAACCCTTCCTCCTACCGTCATTGTCAAGATTGATGAGGGAGACGAGAAAGAGAGGGCAAAGAAAGGAAGGATAAAACGAAGCAGTTAGGCATCCTTGGAGGCCTCCAAGAACTTGGCATCGCTCAGTTCCATGTCGGTAGCAGCAGTAAGCCCCTGCTTCTCAAGTTTAATCCTCTTTTCTTCCTGTTCGTTATCGTAAAAGTCAATGGCCTCCTGGCGGCCCTTCTCCGCTATTTGAATTGACGGAAAATACAAAAGTATGTCAGTTTTTGTTCGTATAGATAACACGTGCATTGAAAAATGCTTGATATGACCCGCATAAAGACCGCACATGTAAAGTTGGGACCTACTGTTGACAAAGAGCAGCATGAAGGCGGGGACATAGAACTGGGTCACAAGAAACCACCAGGTATGGCGAATTCCATAGCTCTCGATAATGGCGGTGCACACAAGTGGTCTAACATGAATGTGTCAAAGGAAAGGTTAATACACAATGGGTTTGTAAAAGCTTGGTCTCCTCGCTTTTCTCTGTGACAGCCTTCCTGTATTTCGGTAGTAGAGGCTCATCCACTCGTATTCTTACCCAATCCACGAGGATGACACATTGGCCTAGAAAAGTGGGAATAATAAACGTAATGAGCAAGAGCAAATAAGGGGTGAGTGTCAAGCAAGCAAAATTTCGCATCAATAAGCACAGGCCTCGATCGAAAGCGGACAGCGCATACAAGAGTGGCATTTCTCTTCGTTACCATTTCAAAGAGAGCGTAGAGCTCGTTCTCGTGTCCAAGGGGAATAAACTGGGAAAAGACGACTCTGTTCGAAGAGTAAATGGCTCCTACAAACAGCCCAAACAGCGAGGCGAGCATGTACATCTCCCAGGTGTTCTTCAACCCCACTGGGTTGCTGCCAATGAGACCCGTTAAGCAGTAAATGGGAATCAAGCCAAAGAGACAAGTGTTGGTGATGATAACGGTCATAGGTTTGACGCCGCGGCTGTTCTGGAGCCAAATCCAGAATGACATCGAGCAGGCGGCAAAGACGTATTGGATCAAGACTGCAATTATCAATGCGTCGTTGGAGACCTGGAGCTGGTCCTGAGCGACCAAGACAGCCATGTTCGATGTCGACGTGAGACCATCGCCGAGGATGAACCATGCGCAGAGGTAATAGAACATGGTCTTTAGGCGACGCATCTGGCGAACAGTTTTGCCGATACGAATATATCCAAATGTCATATAGCTGGCGCCAGCAGGCAGGGGGTCTGATGTTCTTTGGTGAGCAAGGAAGCCATAGATGACCATGAATATTAGCACAAAGATGGCACTCATGACCAGACAGTAGCCTACAATCAAAGTCTCGGCTCCCATGATCATGAGCATGGCTGCTCCGAGGACGGTCATGACAATTCCACCAGCGAAACCGGCGGCGGAGGCGCCTCCAGAGAGGAAGGTGGCCATTTTGACCTTGGCTTCGATGTGCTCACGAGAGTTTATCCCGAAATCGACCAAAGCCCTAACTACTTTGGGGTGGTGTCTTGCCAGGATGGGGATATGAGCGTCAAAGAAGTTGAGTGTTGCGCCATTGAAGATGAGGCCTAGAGTAGGTTTTGTTTACAGCAACAACAAACAACAACAGGCGACATGGTTATGGTTAGCGTCGATTGTCTCTTGTTTAGGGCAATCGGTGAGTACGAACAAAATCTCTGCTACTTCCAACTGAGCTGGTTGTTTGTTCACTACTTACCTATGACCATCAAGAGGCCAGCGAGCCACCAGACATCGGGCTTCAAAGGGGCGATGAACATGAAGGTGGTTGTCACGGCCAAGAGGGTGCAGAAGGTCATCATCAACTTTTTGGACGATCGCCCATGGTCAGCAAAAGCTGAGGTGCCCAGAGAGACAATAATGGTGCACCAGACCGAGACGACGTTGATGAGGAGCACGTAAGAGGTGGGCTCAACACGAACGAATCCAAAGGGTACAAGACACCGGTCGCCCTCGGGGATCAAGTCATCGCTCTCGGGGCAAGGGAGAGAAGAATTAGAGCTAAGACGGGATGCGTTCCTAGCGACTTGCTGGACCAGGAGGGGTTGGAAGAGGGAGCCTGTGGTGTTGGACCAGGCGAAGTATCCAAATGCGAAGAGGAAGAATGCCCACAGCTCTTTTTTCTTGGTGAGTCGCTCTCGGATGTGGGGCTGCAGTTGTACGACGTCCTCAGGGTTGTCGTCGACGAGACGGTGTCGGAGTCGCTGCAGCGACATTAGTTGCGATGGAATGAGAATGAGGATGAGGTTTGGAATGAACAACAATCAGTTCAGAGGAGGAAGAGGGCGAAGAGAATGAATGTTGATGCGAGACGAGAACGGTGAATGAGTGGAGTGGGGAATGGGGAGTGAGAGTACTCCTATGTTTTGTGGCGAGGAGTAGAAGGCGGGAGTGGAAAGGAATTTATCTCTGCCGAAGAAAAAGAAGAAAAGAGAGGAGAAGGAAGAAAGACGAGGATAAGGGAGGGGGGAGGAAGTAGAAGAGGCTAGTGCACCTTCCTTCGGTTTAGGGTTGAAGGTAGAAAAGGAAGAAGGAAGGCGATGAAGAAGGAAGAAGGGAAGGGAGTCCCACCGGGAGAATAGAGGGGGGAGCCCTTGGTTGCTTTTTCGTGCTTCTTTTTTTTTTGTTTGTATCCCTCTTTGGAAACGAATAATGTTGTTATTGTTGTTGAAGTAGAAGGAGAGTATTGTAATTGTTGTTGGAATGGAAAGGCGAAGGAGAAGAGAGCCAAGTTCCTGGTGGAGTGTTGACCCATGGTTGTCTGTTTGCTTGGTTGCTTATTGACTTTGCTAACCCATTAGCCCATCGCCAATCACGTTGGATATGGGATTGAGCAGCAACCAACAGCAACAACAACAACAACGAATCCAATGCCAATGAGCTTCTCCTTTCCCTCTCCTTTCTCCTTGAACCCCTTCTTTTTTTCCCCCTTTCAATCGACAGCTAATTGAGATTGAGCGAGGACGAGTCAAGAGAGTCGAGTTTGTCACACCGCTGTCTTCAGCCAAGAACTTTGTTTTGGATAAAGTGCACAGAACACGAAAAGTAAAAGGAACAAGGAAAGGAAAAAGGGGATGTTTCTTCCTGCTAAACTCATGTCTTCACAAATAACTCTACTGCCTTCTTGTGACCCTTCCATTTCTTCTTTCCTTTTCTCCTCATTGTTTGTTAACGATCAACATTGTATACCATTGTATCCCGACAATGGCGTATCCATTCCCCATCCCCTTTCCTCGGTTATATCTAAACAAAACCTTTGCTCTATCTATCCGTCCATCCCCAATGAGCTATGGGTAAAATATCCCGGCACCATTCATTCTGCTGTAAAATAATTCACCTTCCTTCAATCCGTCCATTATTCCGTCTCGATCATGTCATCTCTCGGTCCCTTGCTTCATCTGCTCTCATTCCAAATGTATATGCCAACAACAAACAGGGTTACAAGAGCTCTTGGCTAGCAGTAGCATAGTCCCTTGCATCCTCCTACAATCAACATTCAGCTCAAGTTACAACGCTCTCTCTCATTTCCCTTTACCTGTATGGACTCCATGCACGGATGGTAGGAATTTACTCACCCTTTTCCACCAAAGTCAACAAACTAATAAACAAACAAAGCACCCAGCCTGTTCGTTTTCTGTGCTTCCTCTTCAACATGCCAGCTTACTAACTTAGCTTATTGGTGGTGTTAACAAAGCGCCCCACTTGTGATACGCACGGGGACTCTTTGTCCGACCCATCTGCCCTCAGGGTAAACAACGGATGAATTCTTAGATGCCTTACTTCCCTCGCATATCCAAAAAAATATGCTTCTTTCTCCACAAAAAATAAAGGGTCCGTTGTCTCGCAGGTATCTCAACTGGAATACATCTCTTTGGTCTGTTTCTTTTCGTTTCACCGTGCTGGATCGACCCTTTTTTTCGTCTCCTCATGGGAGAAAGAGTTCCTACCCTGCAATACCGCTTGGCTCTTTTGTTTATTCATGTTCACTCGGTAACATACACCGAACTCCAGCAGTGCATGTAGGTTAATATACAAGCAGACGAAGAAGTTGAGAGGAAGAAGTACGACGTTGACAACCAACTCGAAATGCAAGTCCTTCTTACCACCCCATCTCTATATAATTAACACCAATACATACATATATACATACACCACCCTTTATTTTATTCAGGTGAGAAAGATATCTGTCTTATCACTTCCCCACTTCCTATCTGTCCTCGTCTTCTTGCCAAACTCCTTTTGTCTCTCTTAGTCGAGGCCAATGGACTCTCATCCATTCGCGTTCTTGTCTCCCGATCCGGTGATTGACATATTCACATCCAAAGACCTCCAACTGCGACAGAGTCGCCAACTGCCCGAGGCCGGATTTAAGTGACAATTCCAAAGTGTCTGGAATTGGAGCAACGTGTACTACGGGATTGGCAAGACTGCAGTCGTCCTTTTGGACATTTGGCCAGTCGTGAACGTGGCCAATGTCCAGGACCCTGAGACGAGTAAGGCATGAGAGTTGATCGTAGATTTTATGATGCTGTTCCTGGCTTTTTCGAGACTTTGCGAGGACCCTGTTTTGTTCGTCCGTCAGGTTGGTTGTATTCGTAGTGGTGGTGGTGGTAGCGGTGGCGGTTTCGTCAGAGTCGCCAGTCTTATCAGTCGGTACAATGCTAATGTCACTCCTACTACCACTGCACCCCGGTTCAGAGTCGCCAGCCAGCCGGGTCAGGATAGCCTCCTCGCTCTCTGTCAGTCGTTGGACGCCCGTAATCTTGAGACGGAGTGTCTCGAGCCCTAGACATTTCCACGGAGAGCACAGGGTTCTGTCGACATCGATTCGGTAATCTGGAGCGTCAATATCGATAAGGTTGATGCAGCCCCAAAGCAACTCGCCGACTACATTGATGTGCTCCTTGAAGACCGAAGCGTCATAGATCGACTTGCTTGGGTTCTGTTGATGAAACCCTTGTAATCGCTTGCAATGGGTTGCCAGGGCTTTTGCCGTAAGGGGGCCAAGGCGGTCGATCCCGATTCGGGTCAGTTCCGGCAGCCAGGGTAGGATCCAGAGTGCCAGGTTGCTGTCGCTATATCTAACTCTCTTTGGAAAGATGAGCTCTTTCAGTCGACTGGGGGTGTTGCGGAGGATTGTTCCGCCATCCCGGCAGACGGGTTCCGTTTCCGACCCGATGACGCTAAACTGTTCGAGGTTCGGAAATGCTCGAAGGTAACCGAAAAAGTTGTCACACTTCATGAATAGCTTGACAAAGAGAACTCGAATGCTGGGTGAAGGGTGAGCGAGAAGATGGTCTCCAGGTAAACCCCTACGGGTGATGAGGCTTTGCAGCTGCGGCACTCGTTCGACCAATTGACCAATGTCCAGGTGTCTGCTTTGGCTCTCATAGTGGACCAGACGTGGGAAGGAGGCAAGGGTGTCATAGATAAAGTCCTTGGACAGGATATATGCCAGGGGGGTATACCCGGTGCACAGATTCAGATTCTGTAGTGAAGTCTGTTGTTGGAGTAGGAGCCACATATACTGGTTCGACATCCAGTTCCGGTCTTGTTGCTCCTTTATCCTCCGCTCATTTGCTGGTGAGAGGTATGGGTCTTCGGTTGACACCTCGATCAGATTCTCGGTCTCCATGTGTTTGTAGATTCGTTTCTCAATCAATTCCCAGTACTCCCTCGAGAATTGTATGAAGAGCTTGCGGATGTTAGTGCAGGTTCCCGAGAAATAGGCAGCATCAACAAGAACACTGGACCGGATGGTGAGGTTCTGAATAAAGTGTCCGTGCTTGGCAAAGACATGAAAGATCCAGGCCTCGTCCTTGTCACCCTTGGAGGTTTCCGAGTCGTAATGGGTGAGGATATGCGGCCAGCCGTTGAGGGTGGTATCGACGGTGTGCCAGAGTGCTGACAGGAGAGCGTTGTTGAAAGTGTGACAGACTTGAATGGATGAGAAGAGATCAGGTGTGGAGAGGAAGGGGCTGATGCGAAAGACGATCTCAGGCAGCGAGAAGACTTTGAGTGCGGGATTCATTCTTCTTTTTTTTTTTTTTTTTTCTCTTCAGGTGATGTTGAATGAAAGAGAGAGAGAGAGAGGTAAGAAAAGTGAAATGAGAGAGAGTCCAACGTTGTCAGCAACGGCTGGGTTGGTCGCGTTTCAAGAACACGTATCAGGGACAGCGGTTTCATGCTACTTTTGCTGCGGCTCACTTTGCTTTTTTTAAGTATTCATTTCTTTCTTGCGTTGTACACTGGCCTCAATCCCTTTTATCCATTACAGTATCCCTCTCCAGAGAAAGCAATTGTCAGAGGCGGTTTTTCAGACGCTGCAGTCTGGATTTGTTCATGAGGCTGCCACTTCTATAAGTTACCTTGATCGATACCAACAGTTGACATTTTAATCGCTGCCATATAGCAAAGACTTACACAAATTAATAATAACAACTTGCTTTTATTCTCCGCATTCTCGCATTCTTCACGATGATACTACTTCTTCCAGAAGACAGTTTCGTTGTAGAGGCGTTCCTGCATACGCTTGGAGATATTCAGCAGCGGTTCCAAGGGCCTGATCCCTGGCTCGCCCATCAATGCCAACGACGCAATTCCCATGTACGAGTGCAGCACATCTACAATTTCAACATGGCGAAATACAATCCTGTTAATGTCAGCGGACTTTTCATCAAAAACGACAAGAACAATTAAGCGAACCAGGTGAAAAAAAAAGAAGCAAGAATACGTTACCAGGATAAGTGTCGACCCATTTTCCAAAACCTCCAAAGGCTTTGTGCTGGGTCTCCATAAGGAAGCCACGATTGCACTCAAAGTTGACCAGATCAAAGCTCCCCATCGCAGCGATAGCCCCCCCGATCCAGAAAGAGTAACAAGTATCAGTAGGCTTGTTGGTCCTGCCCTGGAATCCAGTCGTCTGTCTCTGAAGACACCAACGACGAGTTCCTTCCAAGTCCACAAATCCTGCCCGAGAACGACGTTCCTCAAATTCCGAATCTGTCTCCCCTTCCTGACGGACCATAGTTCGTTGATCCAAGAATGCATCACCACCCATCAATCCTAGTGAGGCGATGGCGCAGTATGTCGTTCCTCCATGGGCCTCATGTCGAGGGCTTTGTGCGAATCCATGTTCATACGTCTGGGACTCACGGATGAAATTCAGAAGTGCAGGCTTGTCAACTCCCGACCAATCGTTCAAGATGTACGACACCGCAGCGGCACAGTAGACGAAACGCATATCAGGTTCATAGTCGGTGATACAGGGGATGAAGCAGCCATTGGGCTGCTGCAGTTTCCTGAGCGACTTTAGGATGGGCTCCTTGGCGACCCTGGAGAGATCGTCGCCGAGCATAATGAGCGAGAGAAGGGCGGTGTAGGTCATGGTGAGGTGGGCGGTGTCGTAGGGGGTTGTGTGGCTGCTGCATTCACATCCGAGGTTCTGCCGTCCATCTGTGGGTTCCTGGAAGGCGAGTCCTGAGAAAGGTCCACCAAATCCGTACAATGCGTCATCATCCTCTACAAATAGGTATCATGGGAGTCAATTGGGGTCATTAAGAGAGTATTGGGTGGCATATGATTCAATTGAAGGGAAGTAAAGTAAGTTACCGGAGGGCGAGTCTTTGGAAGGAATGCGCTGTTGAGAGTAGATCCACTCGATCCATGCCTTGCGGTTTGCCTCTGAGATAGTCTCTTCAAGGACACCCAACAGCTCCAGACCTCCAATCGCAAACAAACCCAATGTGATTCTACATCGGTAGTGTCAAAGTTGCAAAGTAATGTGAGTTGCCCGCTGCCACTGTCATCTCTAGTCTTTTTATCTTATCTGCTCCTTCTCTCGACATGGACATCCTTACAACAACGCGTTTGCCTTGAAGAGGACAAAGAACGACGCGAGGGGATGGGTGTTACCTGAATGTGTCTTGGGAGGTGTATGGCTCTGGGAGCATCTGGAGGGTGCGTTTGAAGTACTGGATGTGTTTCTCGCGCTGGAAGGCGGGTCCGCTGGGTTGCGTTGTTGCTTGTGTTTCTTGCGTTGTTGCCATGGCTGGTTCAGCAAGCATCAGTGCTTTGTGGGAGGGAATGAGTGTCGGTGGAAAAGGTGTAACAGATGGCCAAGTCGCCCTTTCTTGGTTCTTTTCCTCAGAGTTCTGACCGCGCGTGACTGTTCCTGGCCAACCCTATCTGTGATTTTTGCTTAACATTTCACACGCCAATTTGAAGACTTGTTCATCACAGACCACACACTTTCAATTCAGGACAGGATAACCTTCCACAACAACAGCTGAAGAGGATCGCGCAGAGACAAGGGCATCATCGGCGCACCTTGATACTCCTATAGCGATTAGCAAAAAGTGGTTGTTCGTTTCGCAATTTTCACTATATAGGCATCTTTCTCTCCTTTTGTAAGACTTTTAGCTTTGCAATTCCACAGCATGCATTCCTGCCAGCCAATGCATCGCTTGCTCCTATTACCAGCTCTTTCCGTTCACTGAGTGCCTCATTCACTGAAGCCAATGTTAATACAGTACATATATACATAGTTAGCTTTTTAGGCTCACAAATATGGAAAAAGAAAGAGCGCCACAATCGGGTTCCATACAAACCATAGGCTCGGATCCAAGCAATGGAGAGTCGTTAGCCATCAAACTGGGGGTTTATTTTGTTGTATTATCATGGATTATTATAACTATTGCGTATCATCATTATCGTTCTTCTCCCCAGCTCATGTCCAAAAAAATAATAAAGTAGATAAAGAACTGCTTTTCCGCCTAAACATTGCCTTGACCTGGCTGCACATCCGGTTGGCTGCCAGTGGCGGTTGTGTGGGTCTGGCTGACAGGAATATAGACATTAGGAGGAGGTGTTGTAGCACCGAATCCTTGCGTGTAGACTGGTTGGCTATAGGGCACGTTGATTCCTGTGTTGGTCTGCTGTGGTGCGATGGTGCCAACGGTAGGAGGCAAGTACATGTAGGGCTGTAGTTGGGCTTGGCCTGCCGCATCCCCCTGAGACTGAGACCAGAAAATGACCGGGCTTGGCTGTTGCTGTTGCTGAACAAGATGCAGAATTGGAGAACCACTACCCTCATCTAAACTGCGCGCCTGAGGGTTGACCGAATGGTAAGGGTCGAAGACCTGCCACTGTTGCAGTTGCGTCGAAGGTTGGTACTGTTGTTGGTATTGAGGTAGCTGCAACGATGGACGCTTTAGAACATAGTTCTGCTGCATTGGCGTCACTGTACCCATATTCTGGTTCCCAGTCTCGGCAGAGCTGGCAGAAACTGCGCCGGGGGCGCTCTTGTTGGAGTTGCGGCGGTAACGAACGAGGAAGAATGCAGCAATGGCGAGGAGTGCCAGTCCACCGACGATGCCTCCGACGATGGCGCCAGTAGGAGATGTGTGCTTGGGGCAACCACTGCCTGGACAGGAAGTGTCCACCAGTTTTGGTGTGCTCGGTGTGGTTGGTGTGCTGGGTGTGGTCGATGTGGTCGGTAGGCTCGGTGGGTATGCGGGCATCATCAAATTGGGACCACTCCAGGCCATTGTATTAATGTTAAAACTGTTGAATGTCGCAACACCACCTGAAGTCGAATAGAGAATAATGTTTTCATTCATGGCCGTAGCGGCCATGGAGGAGGAAAACATGGGAACGTTGCCTGAAACCGACACGCGCAACAGGTTAGTCGACTGGCCGGGATTGATGTAGTAAATGCGGATCGAAACATCAGGTGCCTAAAACGAGAAGTAACAGTTCGTTATCCATCTGATAGTGGTCATTTTCAAATGCGATTCAAGGCGGGCCATCTCTCAGACTTACTTCGTCTAGAATATAGGCAGCATCATCCATGGTAATAGGTATGGCATTGCTTGTCAGACCAACTCCATTCATGTTCACCTGCTGGGGGGTTGACAGCGAGACAGTGCTATAATTACTGGAGGTAATGGGCGCAGCTGAGTTCATGACAGTGTAGGTCATTCCACCACCTTTGGTATCAAAGACGGTGTGATGACCATGGGACATGGCCATGGCTGTCGCGGTGGTGACATAGGTGCCAACCGAGAGCAGTGGACTGCTTGTCGGATACTCCGAGATAACGAAGCTATTGACACAATGGATGGCATGATGTTGGAGATAATGAAAGGATTTTAGAGAAGGGAGAGAGAAAGAAAGAAAGAAAGAGAGAGAGAGAGAGAGAGAGAGAGCCAGAAATAAGAATTGAATGTCAACATGAGGACCAAAACGCAAAACGCATTATGGATGAGAGCATGCCTGTGTCGTGTCCCTCTTTGAACATCTGCTAGCATTTTTAGGAACACCCTTACCTTATACTGTTCTCAGAAGCGTTAGTAGCGTGTAACCGCATACCAGTCCACGAAGAGTTCGTTGTCGGCGAAGTCACATTCACATAGGCTGTAAACCAGTCCATGTTTTCAGCCGACCCGGTTACAGAGCATAGCTTGGGTGAGACAAAATCCGTGTTCTTGAAGTAGCCCGGGGAGGCAATAGTGCCATTCGGAAAGATGTTGGCGAAGTAGGACTTTGGTTCGAACTGCTGAAGGATAATCGGACTGTTTAGATAGTTCTGGTTGTTCTCGAAGCCGTAACAGGCCTTTGCGGCGTTGCTGCTCCAGAAGGTGTTTAGCTGGCTGGTTTTAAACGTGGCCACGGGTGAGTTGATGTTGGATAGGTCGACAGTGTACACCTCCAGTCTTCCTTCGTTTGAGGCTGGAACTCCGATCAGATAGACGGATGTGCCGGAGGGGCCGGGGGCGATACAGGCGTTGGTATATACAGGGACAGAAGTCATTAAAGAGGAGTGAGTTTGTAGTAACAGAATGCAAAGGTTTTTCGGGTGGAAAGAAAGAAGTCGAGGGAGAGGGCCAGAAAGAGTTATTTTTTCCTGCCATCTTATATGCTTGGTACTCTCCTTTTTACAACCACCTTTTATTCCCTTCTTTCTCTGCACATTTTTGTCAGCTTCACAGTGGTCCGTGCTATCTAGATGCGTACTTTTGCGGCTCAGTTCTAGGCCTTACAGCACAAAATATACGGACTTGAGAGATTGGCTGAAGGGCTTTTGCATGAACAATGCAAGTACTTTTATCCTTCCGAGTGCAGAATGGCCTTCCACACAATGCTTTTTCATTCTTTTTTTTGGTCTTTAACTAAACTGCTTTCTTTTCACCCGAGTGCAGTGCCACACAAATTGTCACACAAGCGACTTTTTTTATTTGTGAACAGTTATGTCCGCGTTAGTAAAAAAACACCAGATCGCGTGTTGAGGTGGCCACTGCAGATATAAAGATATTTCACCCTGACTATTCACAGTTGTTGATTATGCCTCGGCCTTCCAACTGGATCGACCGACAAATGAGTCCAAGATACCGGAATCGTCCCTTCTATCACCCTTGCGAACTTGGCCTTTGCGGATTCCACCTGTTTGCGACATGGACATTGATATAGGTGATTTTGGCCGATATCCCAAGCATCCATCTGGACGACTGGGAGAGCGATTGTTAGATACCCATGTTGGGAAAAAATACATAATGATAACGTATTCACATGCCATGAAACTACCGAAAGGAGGAAAATGAAGCAAAAAAATAAAAAACAAAAAAGAGGAAAAAAAGGAAAAAAAAGGAGTCTGTTTTCTTCGACTTCGTTCCTGGATTGGTCCCCCAGTATAATCCATTCACGCAAGTCCACACTTCCGAAACCTAACAACTGTCAGTTTGGGTCGACTCTACTCTGAGAAGTTGGCATGAAGCTTGCCTTAGACCCTTCTCTTGAGGGGCTGGTCGAAATGTGTTGAAAAAGAAGACACGAAAGATTCGTACTGGCAAGAGGGAATGTGCGAAGGAGACTACCCAAGGCGAAGGACAAGAAGGAAAAAGATATAAAAAGGGGTGTAATCGTAGTGTAGAGAGAGAGAGAGAGTCGACAGGCTTTCGCGTTCTCTTCTCACCCATAGAATTCTTTTTTTTTTTTTTTTTGTTCGAGTGCAGCTGCCACGTCTTGAAACATGCCTATCATGAAACCAACACCAGCTAACAGGGTCAATACTGGCAATGGTCATCAGACAAACCACACTTGACAAGGAACAAATGAGACGTAGATACATACATACATACGCTTAAAAAGGAAGCTAAAGAAATAGAGGAGATACTACTACTCATTGTGCTCTCCTTTTACAAGATCCCTTCCTTTCCTCTACAACACCGTGTCATTTCGGCACACGTCACATTTCCTTTTTTTTTCTTGAAAGAGCGATAGAAAGTCCTTCTTTCAGACCTGCCTCTCCCTCCCTTTTCTTTCTCTCCCTTCCCCTCAAGCAATTACCCCCCCTCCCCCATTAAGAGACTGGATTAACGCCCATCTCATAAACTGCATCATTTCTCCCAATACCACTCCCACGCCCCTACTTTCATTCACTCTGGAAATAATAGCAGAACCACTATAACGCTTTTGCATTCAACATGCAATTTCTATTCGTCGCGACCAACATACAACAATACGCGACTTTCAACATCGTTCTGCAACTACTGGATGGAATAAAATACTCAAGCGAAATCAAGACAGGGATCAACATAAATTCATCTAGCTCCCTCTCAGTCCAAGGACGTGTTACCATCTCATCCTCTCTCAAAGACATATATAACCTGGAAGGGCTGTTGTTTACTTAACATTAATGGATACCATTGCTGGCGAAATAAAATACCGCAGCAAATCGACGCAGTCAACACGCCGCGCATCAATGAACGTATCCTATGCAATTGGACGGCGATACTGTGCACAAGTGCTAGGCACTCCTACTTGGACTACAGCCCACTATGGATAATGGTATAAAAACCTCGAAGGACACGGTACCTTTTTTCGGTAACATATTGCTTACCCTTCTCACCACCATAACCTCTCTCCAAGCAAAGCGTTTCAACACCTTCCCACACATATCACAAAATACAAGACGTCCAGCCCCCAGATCAAAAACAATGTGTCTTTAACATCCTCGAACTCATCCAATGTATCGGCAACAGTCTCCTTCCATCCGACCTCTTTGCCTGCGTACTAGTATCCCGCCATTGGAACAACAGTCTCATCCCCGTACTATGGGAGACAATCGACGACTCGAAGCTATCTTGGCCAAGGATCATCCGGCAACACGAGGAAGACATCCAACATGAGAGCAGGAACTATATCCGCGGTGTCTTTGTCAAGTACGGTTCTCACATTCGGCAGTTGTGCCTTCATTGGAGGACCACTCTGGATGCCGCATGTATCGGAAACCATTGCAGCGGCCTACAATCGCTACGGGTCGCACACATCCGCCATTCACAAATCCAACAGCCAGAGTACGGGTGGATGGAGGACCTGGATAGAGAGGAGCAGGACGAGATGATAGCCCTGCGTTGGGAGCTCGCTATGGAGGATCTTACCGGTTGTCCATTTCCGACAAGAAAGATGCCGTTTGGGAGGACACTGGCGCAACAGGAGTTAGACTGGTCGACATCAAAGCATTTCTGGACTTTTATTCGCAACAACCGCCAACTGCAGAGTCTTTACCTCCACAAGAGCCTGAGAGAGTTCATGGAAGATGTGTCGTTGCCTTACCTCGTCGACACGCTGGCCTCGCTCAAGGATCTTACTCTGCTGGAAAACAACTATGTCGCCATCGATCTCTACCATATCTTTGGTCGACTTTTGGTTTTGGAAAAGTACAGCACTGCATTTTCGCCTTCAGGAAGCAACGCCTTGATCCAGCCCTCGCTACAGCTCCGGTACGCGAGATTCTTGAACGTCTGTACCTACCGAGAACTCCTACGGATTCTGAGCCATGCACCCAACTTAGAGTCCTTGAGTGTTGGTGCCGTTTCGGTTCTGGGCGCCGTCACCCCTACAGAGGCAACCGTGATCATGGGCAAGGCACCAAGTCGAGTGACAAGTCTCAAGCTGGGCGCGCATGGACATTTGCTCAACATTGCATTGGACCAAGTGTTCGCATTGATGCCTTACCTTACCTCCTTCACCACCGCCTGGCTCGAGCCCTCGATCGCTCAAGCACTATCGACATTCTGCATGAATGTGGAGACGGTACACGAGCCTAAAAAGGGACCGCTCTCCTCAGAGTTAGGTCATGCAGTACAGCCGGACACACCTGCTCTGGACTTACTCCTCAAGAACTGCCCTACTCTCAAGAAATTCGACGGAATCCGACATGTGCTGTCTGGCTCGGTTTGGGAAGAGCCGTGGGTCTGCCAGGGGCTGACATTTCTTCGTTGTCAAGTCAAGGATGTCCAACGATTATCGTCTCAGGATCAGGAACGATACAGTGTCATCGCTACCAGGACAGAACACGATACGCTTTCCGAGGACGACGTCCGTTTGGTGCAGTTGCATGCGACATCATTGGAGCAACAAAAAAAGATCTATAGGAAACTTGCGACCCTAACACAACTACGCGTTCTCGATCTTGGAGGAGAGTACAGACGACTAAACAAAGACTTTCAACTGTCAGATGAAGAGTATTTGAGTGTTAATGGACCCCTCCTAGGCACGCTCGAGCTAACGCTGGAATCTGGGCTTGGCCAATTGGAGACGTTGAAGGCCTTACAGGTGTTTGGGTTTGAGGGTGTGGACCAAAGGATCGGACAGGCAGAGCTGGAATGGATGGCCAGAAAGTGGGCAGAACTAAAGGAGTTGCGAGGGTTGCACGACAAATTTCCAGCGAGGATTGAGTATGAGCGACGGAAGATTGAACTGAAAGAGCACTTTGAGGTGCTGCGACCGGATGTGAAGCACCAGGGTGTTGACGATGACTATGGCAATGGTGTCGGTTGGCTTTGATCCTTCAGAGAAAATAAATAATTATCAGCTCTTTTCGACCACGTGTGTATCACTCCTTTTTATGAAATGCCGCAGCCTGATTTTTTGATTTTCTCTCTTTCCTTTCTCTTATCTTCTCACTTTCTCTTTCTCTTCTATTCCGTTCCTCTCGTTTTCTTCACCGACATTTCCAAGATCTTCACTAACGCATCTATATCATCACCGCACTCAAAATGTCGACCACAGAAACATCACGCTCCGTCCTACCACCCTCGCGGCTCCTCTTCCTCCCAGAGATAATCGAAATCCTCACTGTCTCACTAGCCCCACAAGACCTCTTCCGCTGCATCCAAGTCTGTCACGCCTGGTACACCCTCTTCACGCCATACATGTACATCTCCATCAACGACCACCGCCACAAATGGCCAAAAGTCCTTGAGAGATTCTACCTGCCTCAAACAACACCTAACGATCAGGACGAAGATTGGCACCTAAATCTATTCAGAAAACACGGCCGCCATATCCGTCACCTCCAAGCCAATTGGTGTGTCACCCTCAACGCCCTCGCCGCAGCACAGACGTGTACACAGTTGGAAACCCTCTCCGTGCCTGGTCAGAGCTGGAGTAGGACCCGACCCGAGATGGTGGACTCTGTTATCTGGAGACCTCCTGGGTTGACGAATCTCTCCAACGAGACGAATTTGCGGACGTGTGATCAGCATTTACGGATTCGAGGGCGGTGGCTTTATTTGCTTGTTCAACAGAATAGGAGAACGCTACAGGAGTTGAAAGTTCTACAGTTGTCTAAAATTGAGGAACTGGATCCAGGGGCTCTTGGGGGGTTGTTGCAGTCTTGTCTTAGGTTGCATAGGCTGGAGATCTCTGACCGGGAATGGGGCGATGCCGCAGTAAGTTAAGAAAGAGAATATTTGCGGGATAAATATTGCGTATGGAACAGTCAGGTAACTGACGAGCGCAATTGATTGTGCTTTTGATACCATTATAGCAAACATATATTCCGAGCCTGGTGGAGGATGTGCCGCAGATACAGCATTTTATTGACGGCAGCATGCGCTGGAACAAGTCACTACTAAAAGCGTCGTTGCCCAATCTAAAGACCTTGGGGTTAGGAGCACCGGTTCCGATCCGAGCAGTCTTCCAGCTTTTGAAGAACCTTCCTCACCTCCAGGAGTTGCGGATGAGATGGAACCAAAGTCCCAAATTGTCCCGCCACGACCTGGGAGCCATCCTTGATCATACTCCTCACCGACTCGAACGTCTCAACATTGTCGGAATCGGGTTCGTGAATGACGACTACCTTGCCAAGGATATCTTGCCCTGGCTCCCACACTTGATCGACCTCAGCACGCAGCATATTGGTCCTGCCCTGGCCGAGCTCATACCGACCTGCTACCGAAACCTGCGGTCGTACAACCAACCCATCCCGGTGAATTCGATCTGTCCAAAGTATTCGTTGCCGCACAGTAGGATTAACACTCTGAGCATCCTGCTGGAGAACTGTCCGCATCTGGTCGAGTTTGACGGGATTGAGCACAAAATCGAAGCGGACTACCTCCTGGACCACCCTTGGGTCTGTAAGGACCTAGAGGTGCTCCGGTTCCAGATCGTGGGCGTTCATCGGCTATCGGAGGAGGAGGATATGGATTACCGACAGGGGAAGCTGTTCCTAAGGATCAATAAGAACCTTGTAGAAAAGGAGAGAGAGGCGATCGAGAAGCATGAACGTCTTCAAGTCCAACAACGGCGAGTATATGACCGACTGGCAGAGATGGTGCATCTCCGGGTTCTCGATCTGGGTATGGAATATCGTAACATTAGTCTCCCTAGTGGACGTCCACTTATCCGTTATGGAGTACATGTGTATGAGGACTATGGAAGACCGATCCCAGATACACTGGAGCTGTCGCTAGAGTCGGGGTTAGACCGATTGTCGACGTTGAGGGAGTTGGAGGTGGTTGGGTTTGAGGGAGTGGACCATCGGATCGAGTATAGTGAGTTGAGATGGATGGGGCAGAGTTGGCCACGTTTGAAGGAGATGCGGGGCTTACAGGAGGTGAAGTGTGAGAACTTACGGCCGGACGAGACGTCTTATCTGAGGGCTTTTATGATGCATCACTATCCCAATGTCAAGCACAAGCGGAAGGAGCGGTTCCCTCGCACACACACATAACCTTAAAAATGCTCACACGAAAATAAACCGTCGGCGTCTTGCTCTCTCCGTTGTCCTCCAGCACACGGACAGGGAGGATGGGAACAGAGTCACTCCTCCCCTTTTTCCTTTTTCCTTTTTCCTTTTTCCTTTTTCCTTTTTCTTGATTTTCTTTTTCTTTTCTCCCACCCTTCCTTCTCCAACCAACATCGAAGAAGAGACAACAACAACAACTACAACAACAGCAACAGTAAACAAGGACAAGAAGATGAATAAGATACCCACAGAGATCCTCGTCGACATCGGCTCGTACCTATCCCTACAAGACTACCTATACTGCATCCAGGTCTCCCGAGCCTGGAACAGTGTCTTTATACCTTTTCTCTGGCACACCATCGACGACTCACTTCACGCTTGGCCACGGATCCTCAAGACCCTCGACTCGGACACTTCCAAGGCTTCCGGACTGAATGAAGACTGGCTCCTTGGTATTTTTGCCAAGTATGGTCGACATATCCAGCATCTCAACCTTCACTGGAAAGCCATTATCAAGGCTGCCTCTACCAGGCATCACTGCATCAGCGATTTAGACAAGATGAAGGACAACGATATCGGTGCTATATGCACGAACCTCAAGTCTTTGTCGGTTGCCGATATTGACCAAAACTTGACATACCTTCAAGAAAAGGCCCGGTCTGCCCAGAACAAGTCTACTGCGTTGCCTCCTTCGACAAAATCTCTGGAAGCGTTAACAGGACCACTAATCTCACCGATATTTGAAAATGCGTTCAAGCCGCAGCTCCGCGGGACCCGGACAGAGGATCAACAGCTAGAGGATTGGAGACTTGTTCAGCAGTTTTGGCTCTTGGTCCACCAGAATCGCCTTCACCTCCTGGCCCTCAGGATCGATACCTCTCTCGATACATTGGTGGAGATGAACACCACTGGGTTTATCGACACAATGGTGGTGCAGCACATGGTACAGTTGGTTGATCTGCAATACAGGGAGTTCCGATATGACACGACTATACTCCTCCGCCGGCTGCCTCAGTTGAGGTCTCTACAGTCTCAGGTCGTTCTTACGGATGGAGTTCTCACAGGATCGTTTTCCTGCCTTCGGTGTCTACTTGCGTGTCGCTCACTGAGTCTTATCGAGATTATCACCCTCCTGCAGAGTCTTCCGAATCTGAGAGAGTTGGGTGTGACGCAGATCAATTACACAGAGGAAGAGGAACCTGTGATAGAGAACATGGACAGGACAGCACCTTCAGCACTCCAGAGTCTTCGCATTGACAGGAGCTCGGATTGTGACGCCCTGAGCTTGCAGGATCTGTCTGCATGGCTCCCTCATCTCACGAACCTTTCAGTCGGGCAAATGCGCTATGACGTTGCCATGATCCTTGGGGACTATTATCCACAACTGGAATCTCTGACAGATCCCCTGGAAACGACAAAGTCTCAGGCGAGTGAGATTTCCATCCACAGTAGAGTGCTGGCAGTTGTCCTCTCGAGCTGCGCCAGTCTCAAATCACTCGACGCACAGGTTCATACGATCGACATGAGTTTCTACGCGAACGAGCCCTGGAAGTGTCTGGAGCTGGAAACGCTTCATTGTCGGGTACGCGGGATCACTCGCCTGACCCAAACGGAGCAGTCGATTTACAACGACGGATGTACCAATACATCCGCAAAGAAGGTCATGCAGTATCTCTGGATGGATGGGTACGACTACGAGGATGAAGAAGTTGATCCAGATATGATCTTGGCCAAGCATGCGGACAGTGTGGCTCAACAGAAGCGGGCGTACAATCGATTGGCAGGGTTGAAGCATCTAAAATCTCTACAACTGGGTCCACGCCAACCTAGAGGGATGGATTACTACCCTGAAGATCTTCGACGGGAGGATACATTGGAGCTGACGTTGGAGTCGGGACTGGACCGACTGTCAGAGTTGAAGCGGTTGGAGGTGTTTTCGTTTGAGGGAACGAGTCATAGGGTTGGCAAGGCGGAACTGGAGTGGATGGCGGAGAATTGGCCTCGGTTGAGGGAGTTGAGGGGGTTGAATGGGTGGAGTCGAGAAGCGAAGGAGTTGAAGAAGTACATGAACCAACTACGACCCGATGTTGTGCTCAGCGACTTTAGAATTGCCATGAACTGATGGCAATAGACAGTAGGCAACGGAACAACCCTCTTATCCCTTGTTCTCCTCTTCCTCTAGATCACTGGCCACTGATCAAGAAGAGATATTTTTTATTCGTTTCAGTGATATGACATGCTGATATGTGCGACGGTAGATCTGACCCCTGTTGGTGGGTGGACAACGTGATCATTCGTGACAGTCACTAGGTCCTTTCAAAGACCCTTTTCTCCCTTTCCCCTTTGGCAACTTCGCACGCTTTTCTGCGGTGCCTTGCAGACCACGGAAGTGCACCATCATCCCTTCTTTCTATTCTCTCCCACTCATTCTACTCCTCCTCTTCCTCACTGACCATGCTGGCTGCCTGAACACTGCCTCCCTCCCTTTACCTTGAGTATTATACCTCTTGTCTGATTCCCCCTAGGCTTCTCGCCTGAATCTACTTTCGCCTCTCTCCTTGTACATAATCACACCTGCTCTTCTCACACCCTCAATACCAGCAACAGACAATGAGTGCACTCACCAGCTTCGATGCCCTTCACGAGCCCCAATCCGAAGACCCGCCCGAGAACGTGCTCTCAAAGATATTCCAACGAGTCAAATCCACCCTCTCCACCTCCTATACCGCACCTACACCCACACCACCAACTTCAACAACTGCAACAGGAGTCCTCCCCTCCTCTTCCTCCTCTGACCGCGTCAACGCCGCGAGCTCTTCTTCGTCTTCGACAACCCTGCATGCTGGCAACATTTCTGACGCACACCTGACTACCATCCTCAACAGTGCAGGCGGCAATAGTAACAGCAATAATGGCAGCAGTCAATTGGCTACTGTTGGTCAGCCGCATAGCAGCAACAATGGCTCGGAGCAGTATTTGAGTCGAGTTCATGATAAGGCGTCTAATTCGTCTTTGTCGTCTGCGTCTACGACGGGAACCTCGGAGACTGGATCATGGGTCGTCACCTCCGACAACGCTACAAGCGGCAACAATCATAACAACGACAACGGCAGTAACAACAAGACGATAGCACGACATGGCGTCTCAAGTGCAGTCGACAGTAGCAAGGACAGGGCCAGTGTGGTACGGCGGAGTTACCCCGCCACCGCCTCATCAACGGCTCCCAAGAGGGCATCATCGCTGTTCAAAGTGAGCACCCTCGACCACAGCATTGTCCAGGATGACGATACCGCCTCGCTATCTTCCTTGGCTCCCCCCGTAGTGTCACTCAGTCCTGCCTTTGGAGACCCGTCCGAGTCTGTGGGGGCTGTGATGATTCGACCTATTGATAGTCGCATAGTTGATCACACAAGGCTAAGTGCAGGTACATGTTCTGTTTGTTTTGTAAGCAATATACTGTAGTATTTTGTTCTATGGTTAGATGTAGAGTCCTTGTCCGCGATTGAGAGAGCGAGAAAGTGATACATTACAGCCTCACCGAACTAGGGGCGATTTATTGTCCTTTCCATTTCTATAGGATGAATATTAACATGTATATTCACATACATAGGAGACAACTCAACGACGCGCGACTACATCCACCAAACACTTGGTGCCAGGGATGCTTCCTATGACTCGGATGCCCGCTCAATCAGGAGCTTCAGTTCTGGACATCAAAAGGGCAACTCGCTAACAAAAGTCATCCGTCGGCTTCGAGGAGAGGGTGTGAACAAGGATTACTGGATGGCAGACGAGAATGCAAAGGAGTGCTTTGGCTGCAGCGCTTCCTTTTTCGTCTTTCGCAGGAAGCACCATTGTCGCATCTGTGGTAAGCAAGCGTTGTTGTTGTTGCTGATAGACATGGACGTGTGAGGTAATGGATGTCCAAAGTTCACACAAGACGCTGATGACTTCCTCAACATGTATAATAATAGGGCACATCTTTTGCTCAAAGTGCGCAAACAAGATTATACCCGGAGCCAAGCTTGGATACGAAGGTTATTTACGAGTGTGCAATTATTGTCTGGACATCATGCAGGAGTACGAGCAGCCGGAGAACGGTCCAAACGAATATACCCCAGGATCATCATGGCCTACACCCATACCCCCCAACATCCACGGACACTTTCCCCAGCAGCTTCCCATGTCACCCAGCACCAACTCGAACCAGCAGGCAGACGGTACCCCTCTAGACGGTATCAGGAAGTTTCTTCACGCAGGCTCAAACCTATTTCTGGCCCGGTCTCGCTCTAATACCACCACTGGCGACCAGATCGATGGGAACATTGCACCTTTTCGGAGATCTTTGGCCTTGGAGGACGGTCATATGAACGATTCTGTCCTGGATCCAGAGATCGCACCCTTTATGGGTGAGGAAGACGAAGATGAGAATGATGATCTCTGGCCGTCAAATTCACCAAACCCGATGGGGTTCCTGTCGATGCATGGACCTCACAACGACCTAAGCAGCGACGATGACTTTTCGGACTATGGCCCCAGAGACAAGACTACTCCGCTGCGAGCGCCGCGGGCCGAGGACATTCGCGATATGTTTGCCAAGGACCGTTCGCCTATTAACCGCAGGATCAGTATCAAGGGCAACAGGCCAAACAGGAATCTCAGCTTGAGTCTCAAGACCCGCGGACTGCTAAGGCCTGATGGGCCAGAATCTGCCAGATCGCCCATGGACATTCGACCCGGCTCACCGTTCTTGACCTCAGGTTCTCAGTCTTTGATGCATACAAACCGACACTCTAGAGCGGCGTCTATGGTGACTAGTGCTGTGGAACTCAACAGCGCATCCTTACAGCACATGCGACGCCTCTTACGACAGCTTTTGACGCGTTTCGAGATCGACAGCGCCGATGGTTGGGAAGATGTGATCATGAAGCTGGTGCTCAAGGTTTCGAATAGCATTCAGATTCTCGGAATCATGGACGTGATGCAGGTGGTCAAGATCAAGAAGATCCCCGGCGGTACGGCTCAGGACACTCTTTATATCGACGGCGTTGTCTGCACCAAGAACCTGGCCCACAAGCAAATGAGTCGCACGCTTCAGAACCCGCGGATCCTGATCCTGAAGTTTGCCCTCGAGTACCAACGCATCGAAAACCACTTTATCTCGTTGGAGCCGATTGTCAAACAGGAAAAGGAGTACCTGCAACACCTTGTAGCCCGCATTGTTGCTCTGAGTCCACATGTTGTTATTGTCGAGAAGACGGTCTCTCGACTTGCCTTGGAGCTCTTGCTGACCCATAATGTCGCCGTCGCCTATAACGTCAAACCTGAGGTGACGGAGGCGATCGCTCATTCGACCGGTGCGGACATCATCCTTTCGTTCGACAAGCTGGGCAAGGAGCCGCGACTGGGCACATGCGGTACCTTTGAGGTCAAGACCTTTGTACACGAGCTGATCCCCAACAAGAGAAAGAGCTACATGTTCTTCCAGGACTGTCCAGGCAACCTGTTCTGCTCTTTGGTTCTTCGTGGTGGGTGTTTGGAAACACTCAACAGGATCAAGAAAGTCGTGCGGCTGATGGTCTGGGTTTCCTACCATCTCAAGCTAGAGACATCTTTGATGAACGACCAGTTCGCCATGACCTCTGCTATGCGGGATTCGCAAATGGCGGACGAGGAGAAGGTCGACATTTCGCCGGATCCGGACATCAGCCGATTACAGGAGTCTCTCATCCCTTACAAGAAGACTATCCTTTCGGCATCCCCTTTTGTCCGCTTCAACCCACCCTTCCTTCTGGTGCAGATGATCGACGATGCAGAGAAATTGAAGAAGATCGAGCAGTCGGCAACGCCCTCGTCCTTGCGCGAGATCGGGAACGCCAAAATCACCTTCGCGACATCGAGCGCAACTGCCATTGTCACAAAATCAACAGGACGATCTCAGGACAGCGGATTTGTGGAAGGAGCATACATCGACATTTCCAATGACTTCCAGTCAAAGAGCAAGGCCTGGGAGGACTTTTTGAGCACCAACATCGGGCCGCCGCATATTGTCCCATTTGCCTATCAGAACTTGACGTGCCTTTTCTCGAACGTCTGCACGGTCACCAAGGCGACATGCGAGGGTCCAATTATCCGCCTCATCCAATACTATGTCCTCGACTCGGACGTGACCTTGGCGAACTACTTGGAACAGATTTGTTGGGAAGCCAACTATATTTGCCCTTCATCGTCTTGCGACCGACCCTTGCGTGACCACCAACGGATCTATGCTCACGGAGATGCCAAGGTGGTGGTGACGATCGAGCAGTGGGACTCTTTGACGACGCTGAAGAAGGACTCGATCATGATGTGGAGCCGGTGCAAGGTCTGCAACGTGGAGACGCCCCAGGTCTACATCTCGGACGACACCAAAAACTACTCTTTCGGAAAGTTCCTCGAGTTGATTTTTTATCAGACCAATCTCACCTGCCGAGCCAACTTTTGCCCACACGACATCAACCGCAACCATGTCCGGTACTTTGGCGTCGATACCCAGCTGGTTAGAATTGAGCGGATCCCGATTCGCCTGTACGACATCAACTTCCCGCCTATGCTGGTCCGTTGCAAGCCCGAGTTCTCTGCCAGGACCAAAAACCAGGAATTAGATTTGGTCCGCTCGCTCATCACGCGATACTGGGACTCTGTTATGGAGCGGATCAAGAATTGTATTTTCGATGTCGTCCACCCGTCCAAGATTGGAGCTGCCAAACAGGAGCTGTTGGAGATGTCGCGGAATGTTGTGGTGGAGAAGAAGGCGATCCTGCAGCTGCTTCAACAGACGTATCTTAACAGTGCCCCCACGGATACCTTGGCGCTTAACATGGTGCGGATCAAACTCTACGAGAAGGCAGTCGCATGGAACAAGACCTTCGGAGAATTTGCCAGGGAGTACTTCAACCCAGACCGTGATTTCAGGAGGAGCACGACCTCTCAGCTCCGCCGGTTGTTTGACGAGAAGGAGTTCCCTGTGGCGTCGGATCGTGCTCACCATGCAGGACTGATGAATGATCTTCCGATGACTTTGGATTCTGACGGCAATATCGAGTCGCCTTATGAGGACTCGTACAACTTTACGCCATCAGATCTGCCGTACCTCGGAAGCTCTCCCACTTTGGATATCGCTAAGCCCAAGGTCGAGCAGGGCGATGTCGCAGCTCTTGAGAGCGCCATCCAGACAGCTACTTCCCAGATTGCGTTCCCTTTCATGGAGCCTAAGGTCACTCGTAGGCTGTCGATGAACCTGATGCAAGAGTTCAGGCCCAAGCTCACCCAGGCCTTGACGTCCGATTCCATTTTGACTGTCACTGACGAAGATCTGAACGATAAGACCAAGCCCAAGGAGTCATCGATGCCACCCGTCATTCCAAGGATCCCCCTCCCCACTTCACGCCAAACAACCAGAGTTTCGAGTCGACTGTCAATGGTCTCTCTGCCTACGTTTGATCCCATGAGTCTTATGCACCCAGACCGGAAGGACATGCAGAGCCCTCGCACAGGAGTTGCGGGATCCACGGGAATCGTCTCGATCTTGCCGGTGCACTCTGGACAGGCATCGCCGCAGGGTGCCATGAAGAACCTGGGAGAGCGGATGATTATCCCCCTGGCAAGGACACCAACGAGTGAAAGACCAGGCTCAACTTCTAGTTCACCGTCGTCATCTGGCAAAAACCCGTACTTCTTCAGTAAGCCACGCGCTCGTCGACCCTCAGACATGCCCTCATCAGGATCTGGTTCGACCACCTCCAGTCCAGTGCCAACCTTGACAGCACACGAGAGGGGCTATCCTTCTACCAATAGCCTTTCATCAACAACATCCCTCAGCAACCGCCGCTCTCTCTACCTTGCCCGAGCACAAGGAGGTGGTATTCCTATTCCCACAGCCAATCCATCATCAAGTGACCCTCCTAGTCGAACCGTCATAGGAAACCGACACCGCGCTCAGACTCAACCTACGACAGGACCCAATGGCTATACTCGAGGACGTTATGTCAATCCATTGTCGAACCGCATCCAGAGACCCTTGGAGACGAAGCTGCCAGCGATCGAGGTGTTCTCCAGTGTCAACGAGGCGACCAAGGAAGAATCAGATGATGACGAGGATTATCAGTCGGAGGGTGAAGGAGACGAGCCTTATCAGCCAAGGAGAGGATACACATTCTCGCTGATCCAGACTGATGCGATGGACGAGGCTTTGGGAAGCGAGGACCCTTCAACCATGGAGGCGACTGCGAGCATGAGGAATACTAGCGGTGTTGGTGGTGGTGCAGGACTTGGTCAAGGATCGGGTAACGGCGATGACTTTTTCGTCGATCCGATCATGATGATGTTCCTTGGGGATGACGACTATACTGCGGAACAACAACAGCAACACCAGCAAAAGCAACAGGCGCTGAGCACGACAGGAGGGGCCACAACTAACGCCCGCAACCATAATGCTTCATCTTCGACTGTTGGGTCGCCGCCTACCAAGTCTTCTTCGGTGAACATGAGTGTCACAGGAACGTTGACTGCCGCTCTAGCTGCAGCCTCCAAGCTGCAGCAACTGAGTGAGGTTGCCGAGGGTGTTGAGCGTGGATCTTTGATGAAGACCTTGTCCAACTTCTGGCAAGACCGCAACTCGCCCAATTTCACACCCCTTGATTATCCCATGTAAGTTCCTTACCTTTTGCATTATGTATTGTTGCTGTTTGAAGTTTATGGGCTCTGTTCTGACATTGCTTACTTTTAAATAATGGACGACAATAGGCAACCGTCTGAGCATGTGTTCCCTTACTCGCAGATCATTGTGCGTGAGGATGAGCCCAGTTCAATTATCGCCTTGACTTTGAGTTCGCCCCAGTACGTTGACAAACTCAAGGGCATCTTCCGCGGCGACTCGACCGATGCTGACAATAGCAACAACGCGACTGCTCCAATGTCGACATCAGGAACAGCAACACCTGCAGAGGACCCAGGATCATACGATAGCAACGGGAACAGTCTGATGTCGTCGACGTCTGCGACAGAGGGTATTTATGAGGACATTCAAGTCTTTGACGACTCGCTGCTTTCTGAGCCCGGAACTCACATGAAATTCCGTAAGTTGGCCATCCTCGGAGGATCCCCCGACCACTTTTCTGTTTGAGTGCCTCAATGTGACTTTTTAGCTGACCTTTTTTTCACAACTTGATCTCATAGCGTTCTTGGATGGATCGACGATGCTTTATTGCAAGATCTTTTACATGGAGCAGTTCCATGCATTACGCAAAGCAGCAGGATGTGAATACTCATACATCCAGTCGTTGGCAAGGTGCATGAAGTGGGACACGACAGGCGGTAAATCAGGATCGTCCTTCCTAAAGACCCGTGACGATCGGTTCATTATGAAGCAGCTGTCCAAGATCGAACTGGAGGCGTTCATCAAGTTTGCTCCACATTACTTCCGCTACATGCAAGAGGCTTTCTACCACAAGGTGCGTCTTATTTTTTTGCCCCATCTGGCCAGTTTATTGAAACTGGACAGTTGTTTATTCTATTTTGCTAACGAAGATTTTCTGATTCTTTGCTTAATGTATTAGCAACCGACGGTGCTGGCCAAGATTTTTGGATTCTATCGTGTGGGCTACAAGCATGGAGCTCTGGGTCGTTCGATGAACATGGACGTGCTGATTATGGAGAACCTTTTCTACGACCGCAAGAACCTTCAGATCTACGACTTGAAGGGATCCCGCAGGAACCGATTTGTGCAACCGTCAGGAAAGGAGAACGAGGTGCTGTTGGACGAGAACTTTATCGAGTACATGTCCGAGTCACCGTTCTTTATCCGCGAGCACGCCAAGATGCAACTGAACCAGTCCTTGGTCAATGATTCGCAATTCTTGCAGCGGTTTAATATCATGGACTATTCGCTTCTGGTTGCGATTGCGGATGACAAAAAGGAGTTGTTGGTGGGCATTGTGGACTTTATTCGACCATTTACGTGGGACAAGAAATTGGAGTCTTGGGTCAAGGATGCAGTGGGGTCCAAGGAGCCTACGATTGTTTCCCCCGCACAGTATAGGAAGCGGTTCCGATCGGCGATGAATCGGCATTTGGATATGGTTCCTGACAGGTGGTTTGGGATTGAGACGTATTTTGCGGGCTCGACGGTGCATCGGTCGATTGGGCGGTCTCAACATTACCAGTCGATCAAGGACACTGACCGGGAGTATGATCAGCAGCAGCAGCAGCAACAACAACAACAGCAACAGCAGCAGAAGGAGTGGGGCCCTGAGGGGTATGATCAGATGCAGAAGCAAGGGCAGATGCAGTTGCATCAGCATCACCAGTATTCGTATGAACAGCAGCGACAGCAGGCGAACCGACAAGGGAAAGGACCTTCGCGAGGAGAAGGATCGGAGATATCTCAACAGCAGCATGCCCATCGACATGGAGACCATATCCACTACCACCAGCATCATCACCACCATTCGCGGTACAGCACTAGTCTTTTGACGGGGGATGAGCGCGACGGAAGCGGGTACTCGTCTCGACCTTCAAGCTCTCTGATTCCATAGTCTATTGAAAGTGACTGAGTTGGTTGGACTGAGGTTGCCACCAATCGTTGAGCCTATGCGGAGAGAGGCCTCAGTTTGCCGCCAAATTACAGCTTGTCCAAATTAGGAGATGGGACATGCTCGTTTGACGGCATCCTTCATCTTTTCGTGTTTGAAGGGAGGCCTCCTTCGGTTGACGCGCCCCCTTCTTTTTCTTTCCTGGTTTTCCATTGTTTCCATTAACCTTTTCTTTTCTTTTCCTTTCTTCATCATCTCTCCTTCCTCTATTTTACTCTTTCTCCCGCACTGCACATACAACCTACATATATATACTCTTTTACTGAAATACATTTCCCCATTCTCCTTTCTTCAAAAAAAGCAACCTACAATGGCAACTCGACATGAGGCGTTAGAGATTCCAGAAATCCTCAGAAGAATCGCCTCTCATCTCCCCGTAGGGTCACCCGACTTTACGTCCTGTCTCCAAACCTGTAGCTCCTTTCACACAATCCTCACCCCTCTCCTCTACAACACCCTCACACTCTGCCCTCTGGAACACAAGCGACCCTCTCCCGATGCCGTCCAGCGGTATATTCATCTTGTTGGGCACCTCAAGTTTGATTTCTTTATCTCGGCGCAGTATCTGCGGTTGGGATTCAAAAACTTGCATTCAATTACGGTTTCTAATAGGAGGGTTCCTGGAAAGAATGAAGACTATGTGTTTACACAGGTCGGGATGGATTCAGAGTTGATGGAGGCGTTGTTGGTGGTCATTCGTGAGAATCCAGCGTTGAGGAGGTGGACGCTTTGGAATCCTCGGCCCCGGCCGTCGGCGGAGGTTTGGAGGGAGTTGTCGAGTCTTAAGAAACGAGATCCTCCTGCCACTGGGGGACAGCCTGCTCCAGTGCAACCGGGGTTATATTGCGGGGTGGATATCTTGGACCTGACACAAATCTCGGTCACACATGAAGCGAAGCATTGGTTCCTGAGGGCCTGCGCGGATGCAAAGGAGTTGCGGATGATGGCGGTAGCGTTTATGGTGGCCAATGGCAAACCTGACAACTGCCAGTCGTTCCTCCGGCTCGAAAAGCGACCACCGCTGGGGAGAAAGGTCGAGATTGGGGAGTTTACCGGATATAATGTAATTGATCAGCTCACCTTTCTGAGTCATCTGGTTGAGGCCTGGAGTATTACGTGGACATCCCCCGCGGCAGGGCGCTTGCCAGTCCAAACGCTGCCGTTGCCGACGCTGGCAGATTTGAAACAGTTTATTAAGCCGACTACATGGCCTAAATTGAGGGCGCTGGATCTGACGGGGATCCCTAGGCGGCAGTTGGTCAAGTTCTCGGACGAATGTATTGCTCATATCCTTGACTGTGTACCCGATAGTCAGTTAGAGCAATTCAAGTTGCTGGGGTCGACGTTTGGTCCGCTTGGTGCGAAGACTTTGAGGAGGCAGTTCTCATGTCTGCAGGATCTGAGGTTGGAGCCTGATGGGATTGATGCGCAGAGCGAGTTTCTTCAGGAGGTTATGGAGTCGTGTCCGAAACTGCAGGTCTTGCGGGCGGGAATGTTTTCGGTCCGACATATGAGGCACGGGAAAGAGTGGGTCTGTCTTGGACTTAAGGAGCTGGCGGTACATGTGGACCTAGAGTCGGACCGCGACGGGGCAGTGATAAACAAGAATGTCCATAAAGATCCGGCATACTGGAACAAGTACTCATCCAGTCGTCGATACGTCTTTGCACGCCTTGGCAAACTGACAGAGCTTGTGGAACTCGACACTTCCATGCCCCACTACTTCAGTGGCCGCGGAATGAGTTACGCCCACCTCTCCCACTCATACCGCCACCCATATTGGACCCTAGACTACCAACTACCTCACGGACTGGATGAGCTGGCTGGTTTGAAGAAATTGGAACGGTTGTGTTTTTCGAATACGTATCAGGATCTATTGCAGACGGATCTGGAGTGGATGATTGAGAATTGGCCAAGACTGAAGGTGGTAACAGGGGATTTGGTGAGAGGGGTTGAGAGGCATAAGGAGTTGGCGGCGTTTTTGAAGGAAAGGGGTGGTATCCAGATGGGACAGGCTCATGGCGCTTGATAGGGACATATTATTATCTTTATATATATATATATTTATCCATAAACACATTGATACACGCATGTGGAAAGGATGAACTGTAGTTGTCAAATATCTTTTCTGGTGCCCCGGCGGCGTTTGGTGTGAGAGGAAGTGAAGGTGACGAAGAAAGAAAAGAGAGCAGAGTGCGTGTTATTGTGAATGGAGAGGGGGTAGTGTAGAGCAAAATGCCAAGAGGCGTGGCTGAAATATGCAACAGGGGTGAGCGAGGCGTGGCATGGAGGATGGATACGCGGGACAAGGAGAACAAAAGAGCTCGAAGCATGTAGTAGTGGCATTCGCATTGGCAAGTCGTGCACAGAGAAGGACAAAATGGACGATTTGTGTCTCTGCATGGTCTGTGATGATGCATCGACCTTCTCTCACTTGTAGCGGGGAAAGTGTGATGATGGAGATTGATGGTGCCTGGATTCTAAATGGTCCAGGTTTTGCCTTCACCTTTCGATCGGGCAATCATCAATACTGTACACGTCTCTTTGGGGTCTGCACAGGGCACGTTGCCCCGTCTTTCCATTTAAGAGAGATGCATAGACTATCTCTTCCCCCGTTACCTTGACTTGTTAACGTTTACTTGCTTCTTTGAGCCCACCGCAGGGTGGAGGAATGCACAAGCGTGGGTCAAGATTCCCACTAACCGCTAGGGTACTCTCTCTTTTGAGAAAAAAAAAAAGATAAAAAGAATCTCCTTTTTTTCTTTCCTTCTTTCTTTTTCTTTATCTTGCGTTCTTTTTGGGTTACGGATCAATAACCAAAAGGGTACTCCTTCTCAAAGGATGCTTTCTTCACTCATCATTATTCCTCGTTGCTACCTTTCGTTATGGTCTAGACTTTTACCATGTTAAAAAGCAACACCCTCGCAAAAATGTATAAAGAGCGAACCATAATAGCGACGAGTTCATTCTACATCCCATCATCTCCCTCCACCCTCCCTTTCAAAATCCAATTCTCCCTTTCACCCCTACGTTCCACTCATCTCCCTACATCACACCACAAGAATCCGCCACTATGTCCGATATCATGTTTGCGTGCGTCCACAACGCTGGCCGATCCCAAATGGCAGCTGCATTCTTCAACCGACACAAGACCCAACCCTCTATCAAGGGGATCTCTGCCGGAACCAACCCTGCCTCGGAGGTCCACCCAGTTGTCCGCGAGATCATGTTGGAGATTGGTATCGACTTGTCCAACATCACCCCAGTCAAGTTGACGACTGAGTTGGCTCAGACTGTTTCTACGATTGTGACGATGGGATGTGGCGAGACTTGTCCCTATGTTCCGGGCGTCAAGATTATCGATTGGGCGATTGAGGATCCCAAGAACAAGCCTGTAGATGAGGCGCGTATTATCCGGGATACGATTGAGCAGCGCATCAAGACTTTTATTGCAGAGAACAACTACTGAGACCCTTTCACTTGGTTGACAACTTGACAACTTTCATCGTGTTGGAATAAACGGCCTGTTCCGCATGCAAATGGTCGTGCAACCTTATTTCTTCGTTCAATTGACGTTGCGCCCAATTGGTGAGGGGAGTGTCTGACTTGTAGGCTGGTCCCCTTTTCTGCTTTGCCGAAATACACCATGGCTCACAACAGCCAGCAGAACATCAAATAGCCCACCCGAAACTAGAAAGACGTCCATCCCATTGGCTAAATACCCCTTTTCCTCCCCCTTCAGTGTTCAGTGTATGGTGTGTCGGTATGGCATGGTGTGTGGAGAGGGGTAAGGTCCGTGCATGGTCACCGGACCACCTAAAAAGGTCCTGAGAAGAGCCTCTTTCCCTGTTTCGTACACACACACACACCTTTTCTCTTTTCCCTCGTTTACGTCCCACTTCCCACGACCACCCCTTCCTCCCTTCAACCCACTCACCCATACAAAAACACTCTCTCTCACCAACACAAAAAACCACTCTCTCACAAACTCATTCACATCAACAACAGCATCTCTTTCCTTTGCAATGCATTCCCTCAATCAACATCACTTAGCCCTTGAGGTTCCAGAAATCCTGCACAGGATAGGCGAATACCTCCCACGACGGGACCTCGTCACAAGTTTTCGGGTCTGCTCCTTCTTTCATTCCAGTCTTGCTCCTCTCCTTTACCGAGACTTGGACATAGCCTGTGGCATCTCCTCCACTAGCAGTGTTCACAGTTACGGTCGTGGTTGTGGGTCTAGTCGCAGTGATGGCAATACTACTCCTGGACACGACGACAATGATGGTGATACCAATTACGACAACAACGATGGGGGGAACAGGAGATGGCAGCAGGGACGACGACGTTGTGGACGAATGCTAGGACGACGGGCGGCGCCGACAGTGTTGAGGGACCGATACGCGCCTTTAGTCCGGAGGATCAAGTTGGAGACCAGCCTTGCGGCTGAGTACTTGTCCGTCGGGTTCACACATCTTACCTCTATCACCCTCTCATACAACGGCGAATCTTTTCACAAGGGGAGAGAAACACCAACATCGACCATTGGAGCAGGTGCAGGGGCAGGGGTAGCAGGAGGAAAGAGGAGAAAGATAAAGGGACCAACTGGAGAAGGCTCTGACACGAAGGGTAACAACGAAGCAGAGGAATCAGACAAGGATGAAAAGGATACAACGGTTGACAACACAAAGGCATTGGTGAAACTGGTCCAGGACAACATAGAATTGGTCTCGTGGACATTCGAAAAGTTCCGGACAAGTCAATTATCGGCCGAGGTCTGGAAAGCAATCGTTGAGGCAGCACAAGACCGTCTAGGGTCGAAGCGAATGGTCTATGGGGGTCGGAGGATGTCGGCAACAGCAGCAAGGACAGGTTTGGAGTTGCTAGAGGTCAAGCAGATGACGGTCGACAAGGAGTCAGGACCCTGGTTCGTCAAGGCCTGCCGATTAGCCAAGGTCTTGAAACTCGTCGTCGTTGACCTCACCCACGCCAATCTCCTCTACACACAGGATCCAGTCCCCCCACCCTTATTACCACCGCTCTTACCGCAATCGCATGAACTACATCAGGAAAACCATGCAGTGGCACTGATGCCACCGATGGCGCAGGAGATCAACATGTGGAGCCTGCAGGGATTCTCGTTCATGGACCAACTTCGCTTCTTGGTCGAGTGTTCACAGGCCCGCTCCATCGCCTGGTCCTCTCCATGCGCCCAATGGCGCCATGACCTCTTCCACCTCTCCCTTCACGACCTAGAAACTCTCATCAACCCCGACCAACACCAGCACCAACACCAGCACCAACACCAGCACCAACACCAGCACCAACACCAGCAGCGACAACGTCGCATGCTATGGCCCCACATTCACTCTCTCCGCTTCTCAGAATGGCTCCGCGGGAAGATTGATATCACAGAAATGTCCGCCCTCGGAACCTACATCTCAACCCTCCTCACCTCCATCACCTCTCACAACCAAATCCGCTTCTTCCGTCTCTCCGGCGCGAAAATGCACTCCATGGCTGTACCCATTCTACAACAACATCATAACCTCAGCCTGAATCATATCCGCCTTCGAGGATGTCCAAGTGTCACCAGTACAATGATTCAGGGACTTTTGGAATCTTGCCCAAATCTGACGACACTCACCGCCAACGTCTTGTCAATCGACGCCATCTCCCGCGGAAAAACCTGGATTTGTAAGGACCTCATCGAATTCCAAGTGTACATCGACTTGACACTAGAACCAGCACAAAACCCAGGAACAAGAGCCTTCACAGACAGAACGCAAGAAGCCCACCGCCTTGTCTTCACCCGCCTTGCATCCCTCCCAGCCCTAGAGCGTCTCCTCATCGCCCGGGTTCCAACCCGCGGGAACAACGCCGTATCCCGACAGGAAAGCCTCCACAGCCTAAAGCTCCGACTCTCCTATGGGCTCGACATCCTCTCAACTTTGAAGCAATTAAAGGTCCTGAATTTTGTCGATGTCGAGCAAGTACTGGACAAGGAGAGCGTTCAATGGATGATTGCGAGTTGGCCCAAGCTTGGCTGTGTCCAGGGGATTTTGAGTCCTTCCCTTGAACAGAGTTCCGCCCTTGCTGCCATCATGACCAACCACGGCGTGTATTACAGTTGTACATAAGTGTTTATTAATGGTTGCGCATGAAAAAATAAAGATATTATTTCTCCTGTATCCACATATTCCGCTGCTCGACTCACCTCAACCCCCTCGTTGTGCCCGGAATTTGTTCTCTATGTTGTCTATCATTCTTCCACAACATAGATCTGTCAGGTTCACCTCGTCGTGTACCTCCACTCGACACCTTCGTGGTGCTAAACTCAGGCCGCTCCAAGATAGTCAACAGCACAATGCTAGGACGTTCATAATCGCACTGGAGTAGAAGAGTGCAATGAGACAATTGTTGCACAAGATCCCGACATTGCACTTCTCGAGTGAATTGACCACGAGAGAGGCGCGCACTTTGTCAGAGACGGATGGAACCAAGGGCTGGATCGATGTTATTCCATCGCTTTTGTTGAGGAGGAGGTAGAGTGAATGTGAATGCGGGGGGAGGAGAGTGATGTGTGTAAATGAAGAGAAGAAAGTCAAGGTAGGAAGGACATGGGTTGGTGGCAAAGAATCCATAAAAAAGGAAGATGCAAAAGATCGCGAATGCTACGTTGCGTAAATTTTATGACCCTCACCTTTGTCAATTTGCTCGGCTCTCCATTCAAGTAAAAGTAATAAAGGTATTTTCTTGCCCAAGGTGGCCTCCACCGCATAATCGTCTTTCTACTCCTCCGATCAAACGCGCAATTGTCTAGAAGGAAAGAGAGCAATGTCTTTTTTCAGCAGTTTGCTATCCTCGCATCCTACTGCTGTGGACGTTGCCATACCCATGGAAGGCCATACAATTAAAGAGATTGTGTGATTCCTGGCTTTGGACCTCTTTCATAGGTAAATGCCGCCTTTGAGCTCACTACTCCTGCCTCCAGTTCCCTGTTGTCTTCCCTCTCTGCTCTCTTGCATCGTTGACGGCATGGAGAGACCGCAGAGGAACGGGTTAGTCTTTGCGGTCATTGCTTGACTACAGCATCTTGGTACCAGTCGCGACTGGAAAGAAGACACACGCGTTTACCAGCGAAGCTACAGTACACAAGCCAGTCGTCTCCGACTGTTAGTTTAAGAGCACAAATGGCGCGTACCCTTTTTTTTTTTTTTTTTTTTTTTTTTTTTTCCTTCCTTTGATGTACTCCTGAAGTCTAACCAAGGTTTTTACTGTTTTGGCTTGACCTGAAAGTTGCTACACGCCTACAAGGACCCAAGAACACAGTAAAACAAGACAGGACAGAAGTCATCATCATCATCAACACTCCTAGGCATCACCAACACGGCAACAATCAGCATGGCAATGACAGGACAAGCACACTCAGACACTATCGCGTCTGACATCCTTTCTGCAATGCCACCGGACCTTGTGCTCATCATCGGACAATATTTCGACCAGCGAGATTTGTACTCTTGCATTCAGGTGTCTCGATCCTGGAACGAGATGCTTATCCCCAACTGTGGCGCTCAATCAGGACCGAGTCAGGAGGCTGGTGGAAACTATTCGGGGAATATGGGTCACAAACGGAAAGTGAACCAAAGGTGGAGCTCGAGGAATGGATCAGAATGATATTCGAAAAGTACGGCCATCACATTCGACACCTCGAGACCCAATCCTTTTTGGCTCTTGGGGCGGCATCTCTCAGCAGCTCCTGCAGGAACCTCTTGTCTCTGTCCGTTCCGCACATCGAATATCACGACAGTCTAGTGCTATCAACACCAAGACCGCCAGTCACGACAACTCCAGCGACTTTGGCAGTGGCAGCAACGTTCGAACCGCCATTTCTTCCATGGACTTCATCATTCTCGACCGCGGAATGGGACAGACGCGTTGGCTACACACATGTGTTCGAACCCATCTGGGTGCTCATCCGACAAAACCTGGGGCTTCGCCGCCTTGGTTTTCCGTATGAGCCCACGTTGAAGGACCTACCACAGACATTTGTCATCAGCACCCTCTCGTCGCTGAAGCACCTCAAGGCTTTGGATCTGGAATATAATTCTTTGGAAGGGAACGCCTTTCAGAGCGCCGTGCCGAATCTGGAGCGACTACGTACCTACAATCCGGAGAATTTGTCCTCTCTGCAGAAGAACTATTCCTCCCTCCGTTCGTTGAAAATTCCGAAGGTCATGAGGGTCGATACACTTCTCGCTGTAATGGATCGTTTGCCTGGACTGGAAGAGCTGGGAGTCTTACAGATATCCTCGTATGGAGAGATTTCGACGACTGCAGTGACAGGACCGCTTACCTCCTTTCCATCCTTGAGGGTACTTACCGTCAACATGGTTGGGAAGGAAGACGACCAGGCCATTGCAGTGTTAGTGATTCGGCTCCCTGGACTGGTCCGTGTTCGGATGCCGCGCATTCTTCAGAACACCAAAAAAGCTCTCTGGAACACCTGCTATCACCTAGATGATATTGGGAGCTATACTCACGACACGTATGAGACGTGGGCTATCTACTGGAGGAAGCGCAGAGCCAAGGGTGCCAACACTCAAGGAAAAGAGCGAGAGGAATAAACCACAACACAGCAGTTTCTTTTTTCTTCACGCGCTAAGGCACAATTACAAAAACATATACACACACACTCATATCATTTTATTTATGCAGATTTCGCAATTAGGAAGGGGGAGGGAAAGGGGGGAGAAAACAGGGCTTGGATTTCCCTTAACATTACTTTTCCCTTTTTTTCTGACCCCTTGGAGCCTGCTCTGTCTCTCTCACCTCCAGTCAACACATTTACCCATTACTTCTTCATCACGTTCTTCCACCGATCCCCTGTCACGCTGTAAAGAAGATTGCCATGGCATTGGATAATTTAATGCCATGAGCAATGGCAATGATGGTCTCGAGAAGGGAGACTGACTTGACAGAAAGTAGTGGATTTATTTATTACATTCGTCATTTATTTGGGAGGTAGGTCGACGATGATGGGCCGGTTCAGAGGGCGGTAGCTCTCCGTGCACGAGGACGCATTGATACAGACGGTCGAGTGACTCCCTCCATCCCACTCAATCTCCGAGACTCCGTACCCCTGGTGGATGTGGCCAAACACATGGTACAACGGCTTGACCACCTTCAATCGCTCTAAAAGCTCCTCACAGCCCACATGCAACTCCTTGTCCTGAGGCACAATATCTCCATGATACTTGGGAGGACCATGGGTCATCAGGATATCCGTATCCTCAGGGATGTGCTTCCAGATATCTACGAAGGCATATTAATCATATAGGTCGGTATGTTTAGTATCACAAGGTGCATTTAAAAAGAGTGTGCGACTTGTTATCATAGCCTCACCTTTGAGTTTACCACGGACTTCATTGAACGCCCACTCCCAGAATTCCGGCTGCCAGGGACTCGCCCAAATTCGGTATCCTTCGACCCATCCTTCTCTTGGGTCCAGTACTACAGGAGCATCAATATCCATATCAGCAGCTCCTGGGGTGTCGACATGCTGTGTCGTTATATTCGTCGAGCTCTGCTTCTTTTGCTTTTGGTGTTTTTTGTGCAAGAGCTTGGCTCCATCGACAGTATATGGCTCGTTGTTGAGATAGATGATGCCGTGTCCTGCCGACTTCAATTTGCTCACTGCTGCTTCATGGTCCTCCTTGGTGGTATGGAATCGATGCCAGTGCTTCTCGTAAAATTCCTTATCGAGGATCACCTCATGATTTCCAGCAACGACAACCTTGATAGGGATGTGGGTGAGGGATTTCAACCAGCAGATGAACTGGTCAATCTGAGCGGTCGTGCCCATCTTAGTAAAGTCGCCCGCATGTACTATATATGAAGATATCAGTATTAATGGTATTTTTCCCACGTTCAATTAGCAGCAACTAAGGTCTGCATCTTGGAGCTCTTGATAGTCTCTTACCCAAAATGTCTGCTTCGGGTACGGGATAGTTATTTGCATCGGTTGTATTGTGGGTGTCGCTGATACACACCATCCGCAGCCAGTTCGGAGCCGGCTTGTTTGCTGGAGCGGTGGCTGCCCAATAGACATTCGGTGGTAATGCCCAAACATCCTCCTCTGCTAGCTCTACGGGTTGTTCTGGGCGAGAGGCTCGGAAATTCTGTGGAGGCGGCTTTGGTTTCGAGGACTTGAGGATGGAAGGAAACATATCAAGGAAAGGTTGAAAATTAGAATGATGCGATGAAGTGTCCATTTTATTTACACGCACAATGCGACTGCGGCACGTTGACCGAGCCCTTAAGTGTTATCATTTGATCTTGTCCCTTGTTTTTTTTAGCCTTGATGTTGTCCCTGGGCGAACGAGACTTCTTTCCACAATGCCAAACCAAGAGCAACATCAACACCGAGATGGAGACCCACCCTCCCAACCCCTGCCCTCAATCGGGTCCCCACCATCTCCCACTTACGCTTCCAAGGCAGCTGGAATCCGTAACATGCACAAACTCAAGCTCCACCCAGTGTTCACTGACCCTGCAGAGGGTCACCTTGCTGCCACCGCCCTTGCACCAAAGGGAGCCCGTCTGGGAGACCTGGTGAACCCAAGAGCAGTGGCCTATATCGCCCCCAGAACAATCTCCCCTGGTGCGTTTTCGGACGCTGCCAGATCTACCCACTCAACCCTCTTCCAAGCCCACAGCGACCTGGACCCCTTTCACATCATCAGCAACATGGCTTACCCATGCGCTGATGGTGTCCACCACCGCATCGAAATTGTCTACCACGAATCTCTGGATCCCATCATTCTCTCCACCACCCCCATCATGTACGATGGCACCAAGTATGCTCCTCTATCTTCCACAATCTCCCACATTATCACCCGTTTCGTCTTTACGGATTATCAATTCCACTCTTCCCTTGACTTTGGCGTCCCCCTGGAGCAGTTCTGCTCTTGGTATTTTGAGGACACCATGAAAATGGGCAAAGTCATCAAAATCGAGATCCCCATGTTCCCCACCCCCAACGGTAATTACGAAGCCCGCAGTCAGTTCACTGTCTACGTCAAAAGCGACAAGACCGCGGAAGACTGCAAGATCGGTCGCCTACTGTCTTTGGGAAGCCGCCAAAAGGCCCCCTGCCGAATCAGCTGGATGGGTGCCTCCCCCTTCTGTAACTACTGCAAGGGAGATGGGCACCTCATTCCCCAGTGTCCCAAGCGTCTGGCTATTGTATGCAGTGCGTGCAACGCCAATGGTCATGTCAGCTTTACTTGTTCGAGATTCTCGGCGAGAGATGCAAAGGGAGCGAAAGGTAAGATGCCTGTGAGAGGGCAACCCACCAATACGTCCCCTGCTGAACTTTCTTCTTCTTCTTCTTCTTCTTCTTCTTCTTCTTCTTCTTCTTCTTCTTCTTCTTCTTCTTCTTCTTCTTCTTCTCCTTCTTCTCCTTCTTCTCTTTCTTCCCCTCTTCCTGAGGGCTCTCAGCAGCCTAATCTGGCCTCAAACACCAATCAGCCCGCTATGACCACTACTGATGTCATCTCCCAGCCCCATGTAGTGGATTTGACCGAAAATGAATCTCCCTCCAACACCTCCAACGATGACATCACTGTGAGTGAGAGCCAGGGTAAGGGCAGAACAGAAGTGGACCAGGATGGTGATGTCAGTCTGGAGGAGGCTGACTTGGAAGACCTGGACAGAGATGCCAACAATATCAACAACTTACCCCCTACCAATTCATCTGATGATAATGATGAGCCTATGAAGGATGTGGTGAACAATTCGATAGCAGCTCGCATCAAGGCTCGCACTGTTTTCAGACCTCCGATCGCCACAACAGATATGATTACCCCCAAAGCAACTAACAAGAAGTACACCAAAGGAGGAAGACCCATCAATAAATCTACTTCTAGAACCAGCTGGAAAAAATAATGCGGATCGTGAGCCTGAATGTACGAGGATTGCGAAAGCAACACCTTCAGAACAACAATGCAACCGGTCCATCTAACTTTTTCACCTGGCTTCGGAAAACGGATTTTGATATAATGGCACTTCAGGAAATCAACCTACCGTCAACACCAACCACCACTGAACAAACCAACTACAATCAATATCTCAACACTCATAGCTCTGTCTGGTCTTCTCACTGTGCACTTCTTCTTCGCGACCCTGACCTTTCTTTCTCTAACACCTCTTATGCAGAAGAAGGAAGAATTATTGTTACTACTGTCTCCTCCTCATCCACATCCTTCACGGCCACCTTCTGCATTATGTATGCCCCAGCCAACAAGACGGCACGACGCCAATTTATGATGAACTGCCTGTCACTTCCCTTCTTTCTCTCCCCTCCTCCAAAGGCCTTTCTTTTAGGCGACCTCAACTTCAAACACCACACTCATCCCCGTCCCCACCCCCTGTTTCAGGACTGGGTTGACACTCATCTTGTAGACTGCATCACTCCACCCCACACTGATCCCAAACCCACTCACACCCATACAGTAAACAAAGCCCGCCATACCATTGATTACATTTTCTCCTCTATCCATTTCCTCTCACAGGTATCTAAATCTGAGCAACTCTGTACATCTCCCTTCTCGGACCACGATATGCTGGTACTGACACTCTCCCTCACCTCCGCCCCTGTGACAGGTCGAGGGATATGGCGAATGAATACCCGGCTCCTCAACAGTGACTTCCTCAAAGAACTCACCGAACACTTGACCGCATTCTCCTCACCACATCCTCACCAAAGCAACACTCAACACTGGGACAGAGTCAAGACCGAAATCAAACGATTCTGCATCTCTGCCTCCATCAAAAGGAAACAGGATCAACAATCCGCCATAAGAGAACTCAACATACAACGTCAAAACAAACTAGCCCAGCTCTCCCTTGCTTCCGGTGCAACAAAGGACACCATCATACTGGAACTGGAAGCCCTGGAATCAACTCTCCAACATCACACATCGGAAGACCTGGATGCCTATGCCCTTCGTTCGGGAACTTTGTGGCGTGAACAAGGGGAAGGCAACACCTCCTACTTCTTCCGAGCGATCTCCCAACGCAACAAAAAACGACTTGTACCTCACTTGCTCAACCCTGCCACCAACGCCCTAACAACCACAACCGAAGAACGACTAAACGTAGCAACAGACTTTTACTCACAACTTTACTCCTGTGACCCCTCAGACCAGGATGCGACAAACCAACTACTGAACGCTATCCCCCCTCAGGCAATCCTCTCCGATCAGGATAGCATTCGTCTCCAAAGGGACGTCACACCAGAAGAGATAGACGACGTAGTGAGCAGATCACCACTCAGCAAAGCCCCAGGCAAGGATGGGTTGCCTTTCGAGCTTTACCGACACATCCTTCTCATACCCTGGATCAAGGAACTATTCACCACAATCATCAACGACGCGCTGACTCACGCCACCTTCCCCGCATCCTGGCAGGAGACAGTGATGATCCTCCTCTTCAAAAAAGGAGACGCAACAAAACTGGCTAACTGGAGACCCCTCTCACTCATCAACTCGGACGCCAAACTATTCACCAAAATCCTTACCCTACGCATTCAGCCACACATGTCCAAGCTAACAGGAGCATACCAAACCGGGTTCACGGCAGGACGACACATAGCAGACAATGGCTTAGTGCTTACCACCCTTCGGGAGTACTGTAACACAAGGAAGACAAAGCATGTTGGCATACTACTGGACCAGGAAAAAGCATACGACCGTGTGCATCCCATTTATCTACGACAAGTCTTGAGACGTTTTGGATTTCCATCAAGTGTCATCGAGTCGGTCGTTCAACTCTTCTTCTCCACGAAGATTGCCCTCAACATCAACGGCTTCGTATCAGATACCTTCCCACAATCAAGAGGACTCCGCCAGGGTGATCCGCTATCTCCCCTTCTCTTCAACCTCGCCTTTGAGCCGTTGCTTGCCTTCATTCAACAATCCCCAACCATCCACGGTATCGAAATCCCTGGTCGCACGGAATCCATCAAACTAGGCGCCTATGCAGACGACCTCATGACCATTATATCCACCACAGCAGAATGGATAGCATTGGAGAACTGTCTACAGACCTATGGCCGCGCATCCAACGCCAAAGTCAACCTGTCCAAAACCGTAGCCTTCCCAATGGCCCCCTCCTATTCCATTGAATTGCAAACTCGACTTGAACAGCTGCACATTCAATGGCATGACCATAACTCCGCCGACGCCTTAATTTACCTGGGATTCCCGATCCCCTTCAACCATAACCAGGAACAAGGATTCTGGGACAAGATGCTGAAGAAAATACAGTCAACCATAGCCATTCACTCTTCCCGCTCCCTCTCCGTTCTAGGCCGAGCGACCATTGTCAATTCCCTCATCCTCTCCAGACTATGGCACCTTTCTTGGGTAGTCAAACCCCCGCCAGATTTTCTGCGGAAAGTGAAGTCCGCCGTATCTAGCTTCGTGTGCTCCTTCAAACCAAGACCATCATGGGAGGTGATCACTACCCCGAGAGATAAAGGAGGTCTGGGAGTTATTGATCCAGCCATTCAAGGTCAAGTGTTTCAACTCAAACACATACGCAACGCCCTCGCCACCAATATCTCTTGGGGTAAGGATATCATTCTCGACATCATTCGATGGAAAACCAAAACCTCTCACCGCCTTGCATTCCTTCTAGCACCTGTGGAGGGACAATACAGATCACTGCTGGCGGGATTCCCCAGCCTGCAACGCTTGGTGACTGTAGCATCCTCCATTCCTTCCCTTAAAGCACTGGCCCTTGCCGACACTCTGCCCGACTCCGCAACTCTCGCCTCCTCACCGATCGAATGGTGGTTTGAGACGACGGACACCACCATCAAGGCCCTCAGACTCCGAGTGGAAGACCTTTTCCAGTTCTCCACAAACGACAATGGGCTCCTCCGACTTGTCAGACGAACGAACCTAACCCCCAAGCTCCGCCTTATCCAAGTGGAGCTAGGAATCCAAGCCTATCAGGAACGTCGGTTGATGCGTCACAACATGCAACAAGCACTCTCGAACCCCCCCAAGCTCACACAGGAGGACACCCTGGCACAACGCATCCTCTCCTCAGTTTTGCTACCAAGCACCAAGAATCCCATTACTCTCGAATTGGCTACAACTAAACATCTTCGAACCTTTCTGAGACAAGACACACCGCCAGACCCAAACTCATCAACCCATCCAGAGGCGGGTTCCTTAAAACAATGGCGCCGATTCTGGAGAGCCAAGATACCACACCGGGCTAGGACCATGTGGTGGAGGTTTAAAAGGGATTGGCTCCCCTGTGGAACTCTACGTCACAAGATCTGGAAGCAGGAACCTCACTGCAGCATGGCCGGTTGTCGAGAGCGACACGAGGACAAGACACATCACATCTTTCAGTGCACCCCCAAGTACATTGCGTGGCAAACAATCCTTAAGCAACACACCTCCAAAACAGTATGGTCGGATGATGATCTTCACAAGGTCTTGTCATTCCAACCACCATCCTTTGATATCAAACCCCAATTCAACATCACTATCCCACAACTACTGGCCTGTTGCCTTATTGGAATCTCAACAGCCAACACTGTTCTCTTTTTACACCAACACACACAATCAAGCAGTGATATCATCCACACCATTCTACAAGAAATCCAGAAAACCATAGCGCAGAATAACTTTCTAAAGGCTTTTTAAGCCACAATAAAATCGTACTGAAAAGAAAAAAAAAAAAATGATGTTGTCCCTGACACTTTTCACTGGTGTTGTCCCAACTTTCCTTGCATTCAGAAATACCTGCATCACCTCTCGCATCACCTCTCTATACCGTTGCCATCATCAATAACTTAGGTCTCTGCATCTCACAACATAAATTAACAGCTCCCCTACCACTTTCACATGAGACAAAGGCACAAAGACAAAAGCTGTCACATCTTAAACTCTCCCTACACCCATCCTACTCAGCCATTACCCTACCTTCGATTGACACATGCAAATTCGATACACCTTTGCGAGCCTCAACAGATTTTCGCCAGGCGTCACTCCCAGCCATCGTTGAAGAAATACACCCTTCTTTTAGCCAACAGCTTTCTTATCACTTGCAAAGGAGTTTTCTCGCCAGACACTCTCCGAGATAATCCACCTCCTTTGCACAGGCCGCATTCATGAAGCTGCCTGCAAGTTGCAATTCTTCTCCCTACACGACCCCTGCCTGTTTTGTTTATACAAGTTCTGTGGCCATCTCGTCTATCCATTGGCAGGCGCCAAACAAAACCTTTCTGTCTTGCCTGACGACCCATGTAGCATGATTTATGATTTAGGAATCCCTCCGAAAAGAGTCTCTATTCATAATCAACCAAAAACCGGAAAAGGCAGTAATCATTGTATTCTAGCACGGGTTCTGACTTAGAGGCGTGCAGCCATGACCCAACGGATGATAGCTTCGGGCCATTGCCTGTTCAGGCAGGCCCACATACCAATTATCCGAATGAACGGTTCCTTTCGTACTAAGTTCTATTGCTATTGCAACAACATTTAATCAGTAGGGTAAAGCTAACCTGTCTCACGACGGTCTAAACCCCAGGTCTTGTTCCCTATTAGTGGGTAAGCAACCTAACGCTTACTGAATTCTGCTTCAGTATGGTAGGAGTAGCCGACATCGAAGGATCAAAAGCAACGTCGCTATGGACGCTTGGCTGCCATAAGCCAGTTGTTACTCCTACTATTAACAAGAGTCTGAGATGGAAAAAAGTTGCTTGGTAAGTCTCGTGTATCTGACAATTCCTAGCAAGCTTTGAGACCACTTGATAAGGTCAACCCCTTGATCATCCCTTGATCTTTTTTTAGTACTCTTTGGTGTTGTCAGGGCTTGAGACCCCTGGCGTAGGTGGCCGAAGTTTCTACTCCCAATCTGGAGGTGCCGCGTTTGATACCAGGAATATGTATAACTGCATATGATTTTTATTATGAGTTTTTGAGGGATACCGGGGGTTGACTCCCCCCTGTGAGTGAGTTTGGGGCGTTTAGTCCCCCATACCGCCTGCACAGGGTTTTATGCCATAAGAGTTGAATCAGCCATGAGAACGAGAACGAGATCCGTGGAAAGAGGTTAATAAGCTAGCAACCCAAAATACCAAGCGAGGGCTTTAGGACAGCTGTGAGATATAGGGGTGATACGAAAAATGGATCAAGTCTAGATAAGATCTTTCAGGACAAGGACTACCAGTTTAAACGAAACCAACCGTCTGCCGTAAGTCTATGCGGGAAGCTTACACATAGTAAGTTCTAGCTGCAAAACAACAAAACTCACAATCCTAGCACCGCAATAGCCCCCAAGAAGAGGATCAGGAATCATTCAAGTCCGAAACCAACCAGCCCCCGCGAAGACAGCAAAGGTCGTCCGGGATAAGCGCACCCATTGGGGGGACGCAGACACTGGATCAAGTGGGTTCGCCGGCTGGCTTTCCATGTAGACTGCCATTTTATAATTTTGATTAAACAATCCTTGTGTCGTCCCCTCGATGTTGTCTTTGTCCCTTGATATTGTCCTTGGAGGTGATCCATTGATGTTGTCCCTTGATTCCTTCTCTGAGTCCTCTTGATCTTTTCCTACTATCCATTGATCTTTTTCAAGTGCCCCTTGGTCTTTTCAGGCACCCCTTGATCCCTTCTCTGAGTCCTCTTGATCTTTTCCTACTATCCATTGATCTTTTTCAAGTGTCCCTTGGTCTTTTCAAGCATCCCTTGATCTTTTCCCAGCATTCTTTGACTCTGATGTTATCCATTGGTGTTATCCATTGGTGTTGTCCCTTGACGTTGTCCCTTGACGTTGTCTCTTGGGGTTGTCTCTTGGGGTTGTCTCTTGGGGTTGTCTCTTGGGGTTGTCTCTTGGGGTTGTCCAATGTGGTTGTCCATTGGAGTTGTCCATTGGAGTAGTTCTTCGGTGTAGTTCCTTGATGTAGGTTATGGGTGTTGTCCCTTGCTGCTGTCCTTGGATGTAGTCTCTGATGTTGTCCATTCGCCCCTCAATTTTCCCCCTTGTTTTCTTCAACCCTTGAGTTTTTTCGAGCATCCCCTCAATCTTTTAGGTCCCCCCTCTTTCTTTTTTCACTGCATCCCCTTGATGTTTCTGCCTCTCCTCGCTCTACTAGCCCTTGGTCTTCAGCATTTTTTTATTTTCTCAGTGTGCCCTTGATTTTCTCATACCAGCCTCAAATGGGAGTGATTACTCCCTGATTTGTTTTCTCCCTCCAGGCCCAAATGACAACGACTCGGTTTGTTTCGGTCGTTTCTTTTACGATCCGCTTCACGTATATAAAGAAGTCGCATCTACTCATCAGTGTCCATCACCGACAGACATCTGCTCCTAAATTAAGGCTCTAGACTCACTACATCTCTCACACCGCTCGCAACAATTATTGCAAGGACTATCACGAGCGCCGTCCGTAGAGTCGCCATACGAACAATCCCCCTCGCAGAACCTTTCAAGAACGCCCACAAGAACTCCCATAAAAAGGCCCGCACAACCCCCGCGTACACTTCCGCACACTGACTGTCACAATAACCCTCGTATAACCTTAACAACATTAGGAGCCATTGTTGAACAATCGTAAGTAACCTCGCGACGCGACGATGTTTACACAAACTGTATGGGTGTGACTGCTTTGTGCATTTGTGATTGACGTACTGAATTCTCTGAAATCCTATACCAATCGACAGACACCACATGTTGGTGTCGTCGGAGACCGCCTGGCACAAAGGATACGCTCACTCATCCTCCTCGATAACGGCAAGACAAAAGTGACTTTATGGACTGCCTCCACCAGACAGATCCGACAGTACCTTTCCCCGCCCCCCGATCCCGAACCTCCCCCGAACCCCTCGTCAATGCATCCTGAGTCTGGCACCAAGTCCCAATGGCGCAAGTTCTGGAAGACCAAGATTCCCCACCGTGCCCGCACTTTCTGGTGGCGATACAAGCGCGACATTATCCCATGTGGCACGCTTCGAGCACACCGGTGGCAACAGGACGCCCACTGTGACGCTCAGGGATGCAGGGAAAGAGAGGCAGACAAGAACCATCATGTCTTTGGATGCAAGGGCAAGTACCTAGCATGGCAGTTCATTTTGCAAGAACACACGGACAAGTCCACATGGTCCGATGAAGATCTTCATACTTTGCTCTCCTTTAAACCCCCCACCTTCTCCATTAAGCCCGAATACAACATTACCCCCCCACAACTGCTGGCTTGCTGCCTTATAGGTATAAACACAGCAAACACCATCCTCTTTCTACACCAACTCACACAGTCCTCGGAGGAAATCTCTGACTGTATTACCACAGAAATTAAGAAAGCCATAGCGCAAAACGAATACCTACTCTAATCATAGTCATAAAAGCCACAAATAAAAAACCTCTTAAAAAAAAAAAAAAAAAAAAAAAAAAAGGATTATACTTCTAGCAGTCCTATGCCGTACACTCCGATTTACAGTCCGTCGGGGGCTGTAAAAACCCTTTTCATATGTTTTGTACAGTCCCCGGCTTCTACACCGTGTAAATTTTTCAAAATCTTTTCCCATTTTTTTTTTTTTTTTGGGGGGGTCAAATCACTTGAAAATCCCTAAGTGCATGTTTACTCCAAGGATCATCTGATTCACCCTTTAACAATTGTACTTTTTGTAGGGTTTAAATATGCTGAATAAACTGTTGTTGGTGTGTTGAAGTGCCTATTCGTAGCAGAGTTGGTGCAGCGGACGCACATTGTTATATTTTTAGATCCCACGTTCAATCCTTCATTGCTCCTCTTTTTTTTTTGCATGCTCGAATAACCTTTGGTGACATCCTTTTTAATACGAGACATCCATAGTTTGGCTTGGCTTCATGTACACAGTGTCTCTCAAGCTACAAGAGTAACTATCACACCCTTTGATATGTGCTAGACACGGTATTGTGTGTTTTTTTTGGTGATTTTATGTTTTTAAAGCTATACATTTTACATAACAAACGAGCACGCGTACTACCTGCACCATTGCCCTTCATAGACTCTACAATCCCCATTTGGCATTATTACCTTTGTTCTCTAGGTGTCACAGAACATTCACATTCTACCTCTCTTGGATAGTTAGCTCTCAGTCTTCTACACTACCAACAACAAAAAGTAAAGCGAAAAACTGGAGGAGTAACGAAGTGTGGCGAGACGATAAGACAAGGAAATGAAGAGATAAGATCAACAAACAAGAAGAAATGCTGTTCGTTATTACAGAGGAGGTTATTTAGGTGCCATGGTACAGAGGGTGGAGACTAAGCGAGGGTGAGAAGCAGTTACCATTGTGAATGCGCGATTGCTGATGAAGGTAACGTGTGTAAGAAAACCTTCAGCGCAGAACTTTGTGTGTCATGTTCTTGAAAACCATAAGTGAGCACCTGAGAACAAGTGACTGAACAGGTGTGCAAGAGAGAAGATAAAAAGAGGGAAGAAGGAGAAGGAGAAGAAGAAGAGTGCACCAGTGAACAAGACAGAACGAGAGGAAGATAAGGAAGAAGCAGGTGAATGAATACGTGGCCAAGGGGATGAGGAAGAGTACGGTGTGAACTGTGTAAAAAACGAGATACTACAACGAGCCTAAAACCATGCTAGATACAACCTGCGAGCATCCATATGTGTTTGTAGGCACCAGGTTGAGGCGTTGGTTTGTCTAGAGGATCCTAGGATGTGGATTTAATTGACTAGGCATAGGATCTGGAGGCTAGTTCTAGTTACGAGACTGCATTAGATCTATTATCCTCACCCTACCTCAAGGCGATAGAGTGATCAGTGTCCTTGCAAGAGACTGCTTTGAAAAAAAGGGGCAAAAAATTGAAAAACGGCGAAGGGTACAGTCGCCGATTAGATGTGCGTATCAAATACAGTCATTGCACCCAAACTCCGCTTAATGAGCCCAGGAGACCTTTCTGCTGGAACAATTTTTTTTTAGTCACATAATCGGAATGTAGAATTTCAAGCCCGAGCGGCCAGTAATTTTTGTTCAAAAAAAAGTCGACTATAATGAAAACAACAATCAATTCTCGTTTTCTTCCTAGTTCATTCTACATAGCGAAAAGCATTTTTTTTCTTTTTTCCTTTCTTGCTTCCTTCCTCCTCTGGCACATATTGATCCAACCCTATTCCATCATCACCCTTATTGCTCTCTCTCATGGCGCCGCCGATCCTTAGTTCGCAATGGCTTCGCCAAGCGACAGGCAGGGATATCATGGCTTTATTCAACGATCTCTCCTCATCGGCTCAAAATCACAGCAACTACGAATACGTTAGCGAGATCAACCGTCTACTACACCAGATGATCCAATGGCTGGACAACAACTCCAGGGAGTACGACCGCCGATTTGCAGCCGACGTCAAGGATAGCCTTCTCAACACTAAAGGACTTACCAACAAGTCGTTTGAGATCACAGCCTTTAAGTTCCATTTCTACATCGGCAGTGCTCTCACACTTTCAGAGGAAGAGTACCTTGACGACAACGCCATCGCTGTTTTGCTGAGAAACCTCCAGAATCGCCATAGCAATGGGGGGCGAAATCGGTTTATACAGGACTTTCTGCGTCAGGCGATCGAGTCCACGGAGCGGCCAACACAGGAGATGGTTGGGTCATTTCAGTGGGACTGGATGAAGAAGGATATCTCCAGCGACTCTGTTGATCGAGCTTTTGGCATATACAACAGTAGGAGACATTGGTTTGTAGTCTGTATCGACTTTCAACAGCGCCAAGTCTTTGAAGGGGACTCTCTCAATTGGGGTATGCCCGTTCATGTTCGCCAGGCAATCGTTCAATGGCTGGTTTCTGTTTTGCCAGATTCCGATGATTCTTCCATTCCTATGGATCGCCTGGAGGGATGGACATTTCATAAGCTGGACATGCCTCAGCAAGGGGGAGATAGTGGGTCTTGCGGTATTGTTGCTGCAAACGCCATTGAGTGTATTTTGGACCCAAAAGCGGCGCCTTGGACTCGACAAAAGCGAGTGTCGTTTCGTTTGAGACTTTTGAGAATGATGATGAACAACACATCCTTTGTAAGTACACCTTGAAGAGCCTCTTTTTAAATCATATTTACACCTTTCGTCCCTGTTTATTTTATGGATCGTTTCATTAACCTTTCGTCGTTATTAGACATCGGAGAGAGATTACTATCGCGGGATGCATGGTGGCCCTAGTTTCCCAAGAGCAAGCATGGACGATGCCATTGGAGATGAGCCTTTACTTCCAATTGGTAGTTGCAGCTGGCTCGAGAGCTTTCTTGCATCGCCTTGGTTTCCTGGCAAATTGCAGAGTGAAGACACCTCTTCGCCTTCTTCTCTTCCCATTCGTACTACTTCTTCTCCTCCTTCTTCTCATTCTCCTCCATCTTCTCCTCCTCCTTCCTCTTCTTCTCCTCCTCCAACTTCTCCTTCTCCTTCCTCCCCTCCTTCCTCCCCTCCTCCTTCTCCTCCTCCAACTTCTCCTCCTCCTTCTCCTCCTCCTTCTCCTCCTCCTTCTCCTCCTCCTTCTCCTCCTCCTTCTTCTCCTTCCTCTCATTATCCCTCCTCTCTTCCTTCTACTCCCTCCTCCCCCCCCTCTCCCCCCTCTCCTTCCTCTCCCTCCTGTTTTTCCCCTCCACCTGGCTTAGACCTGCATCTTTATGACCCTTTTACTTCTTCCAGTCGTGCATCATCGCCTTATGGAGTATCATCCAATTTGATATCTGTTCCGTCATGGCCAGCTAAAGCTATTCCCGCAATGACAGATGCCATTATTGCTCTGTTATCTGACTCTACGTCGGCCCCGGTCTTGTCTTCTCTGTCCCCATCCATCAGCTCAGCCTTGTCAAATGTTCTGCTTGGTAACTCTGGCTCAACCTCGGCATCTGAAGCCGATGACGCTGAGTGGGACGATTGGGTTCCTTATAAAGGCTGTACGTTTGCGTCCAAGGCTGAGGCAACAACTCGCATCACGGAGTGGGCCCTTCGCAAAGGATTCAAGATTACTCGCGGCAGTAAAAAGCAACGCAGATATGGATATTACCGTAGGTGGAGATTTTCTGCCGATAGCTAGTATGTTGGCATGGTTGTTGATTTTATTAATTTCAATCTAATTTTCCTTCTCCCTTTCCCTCCAATTTTAGAAATCTACTTGTGCGAGTGTGGGGAGAACAAGAGGAACAAGCAAGGGAAACAGTCAAAGAAGAGCAACTGTCCAGTATGCGTGCGAGTTGGCACCAACCATGATGGTAGCTCCTTTATCATCTCTTTGGATATCGACCACCATTCCCATCCACTCGATACTGGATTGTCTGTTCTTTCTTCCGCGCGTCACTTGCCTTCTGGAATCCAAGCCTCCATTCGCCGGTGGGTTGCTGCCGGATTTGGAGCCACTATCTGTCGACAACTCGCTCAAATGTACCACCCCGGTATTCAAATCGACCAGCGAGTCTTCAACAACCTTCTCTACCGCAACCGCGGTCTTCGCCCCGATCAGTCCGCAGCCTTTAAGAATCAGTCACAGGCGGATCAGATCATCAACCATCTGAATAGCCTCAAAGACAGCGATCCTAACTGGTACTACTCCAAGGATGTCGACCCAGAAACCGGCAGGCTACGACGAGTATTCTGGATGTCACCACCACAGAGACAGCTGTACCGTCGGTATCGGGATTTTGTGCAGACAGATAACACCTCCTTGACGAACGTGTTCAACATGCCGCTCACTCTCTTCGTCGTGATGGATTCAAATCGCCATACCCGAGTCGTTGCCGCTGCATTGTCTGTGGGAGAGACCATACAAGACTATAGTTGGGCGTTGGAGCACCTTTTGGAGGCTACCAAGGATGCCTTAGGCTGCCCTTTGCCTCCTATTGTGATTATGAGCGATGAGGACCTTGCTCTCAATGCCGCTATGACCAACCTACTTAAGGGCACAATCGTGTTTAATTGTCTCTGGCACATCGCAGTGAAGAACGTACCCAAGAACATCCGTCCCATCCTCAAGCGCCGCCAGTATAACAAGTTTATTTCTCGGTTTTGGTTGGCTCAAAAGGCCCTAACCCAGGAGGAGTTTGACGAACGATGGAAGGTGCTGATGGGCGATTACGGAAAGGACGACCAGGCTCGGTACCACCTTTACAAGCTACATGAGAACCGGGATCGATGGGTTCGATATTCCGTCGAACGATGCTTTACCAACAACACACAGGCGACGGGAGGCGTAGAGAAGGTCCATCACCTTATCAAAACTCATTTGCACGGCAAGAGAACCCATCTTCTGGGCGTCTTCCATGGTGTTCAGCAGCGAGCCAACAGAGAGACCACCAAATCCGACAGCTTGCAGGCGTACAGGAACAAGCACATCAAGCGGCCAGATGCTTACGCCCATGCCATGTTCCCATTGGTCCGGTCCATCAATGGCAGATATCTTTCTCCATATGCTTGCGATAAAATGGAGGCAGCCATGGCAGCAGTCTCGCTACTGCTTACTCAACGCTTGCCCGAGCAGGACTGGTCCCCCACCTCACCGTCTAAAGCCGCCTCCATTAGCAAGGCATCAAACCCGATCGTCTCCAAGTCTACACACGCCAAGGCCACCAAGACCAGAAGCGACAAGAAGGCTACCAGAGCCAGACATGGTGGAGACGATGATGGATTTAGCATGGACGATACAGGGGAACTGCTCAGCAGCAACGATCGTCCCTTGCTTGAAGAATCTGTGACTAGGATTCTTTCCACAAGTCGCTGTGAGATAACGAGGCAGAGGCAGGAGATAGGGGCAGAGACGAGAGCATCCGGCAACACAATAACCAACAAAAATATGGAGGCAACGATGGCTAAGCAAAGGGCAGAGGCCGAGGCAGAGGAGGAGGACAAAGCGATGGCGCGTCAGTTGGTGGATTACAAGCCCGATACCATTGATCCATATTCATTCCAGTCTTTTGTCAAGGAGATCGGGCAGGAACGCATTGGTGGTGTCTTCGAGGTGACCTCCTGGATCAATCCTATATTGCTCCAAAGGGTAATTCTATTGATGGATGGGTCTCATATCTGCACATGCCGTAGCCTCCAGAACGCTGGACTTGTCTGTGCTCACTTCTTTGCCACGATGGTATTCTCGGATGAGAGCCGATACCATATTGGGCTTATCAATCGTCGATGGTTTCTGGAGAAATGGCAGGATGACGTTCGATTAGAATCGGATATCAAGAACGAGCCATTTGTCCATGCCAAAAGCCAATTGAACGCACCGTTGGGTATCCTGCCCGCCAAGAAGTTTATGGACTCTTACCTGGAGGTCTTCCCAACCCAGCGACATGCTATCAGGCCACCGGTTTCTGAAGCGATCAAAGAGCGAAGAGTCGACATGATTGATGAAGCGTTGCGGAGCATTCGAGCGAACGCAGTCAAAGGCGATCAAGGATCCTGCGACCGAGCCCTAAAGAAGGTGTTCAGATTTTGCTCGATCAAGGCCAGCGAGAAAGCCCCTTCACCAGGTGACAGCTCCGATTTGGACGACACGGAGGAATCTGCAAGCGGTTCGCATAAGGAGATGGATAGTCATGTCAGGGAGAGCAGCAGCAGCAACACCGACACAACCAACGACACCCACAGCGGCGGCGACAGCAACTATTCCGAAAGCAGTGGCGAAGAGAGTAGTTACGATTCGGGCGATAGTGACAAGGATGGATCAGGTTGGATAGATCCTGCTGAACTCGTTCTTGGCTGTCGCTTCGACCTTACCAACAAAGACAGCAGCAGTAGGAGACAAAGGTCAAAAGAGCAGGGAGCAGAGTGTATCAGAGACCCACACCGTGTTGTAGGAAAGGGAAGGACCAAGGGCAAACGGAACAAGCACAGGGCCGAAATCATTTCCGACATGAACAAGGGAAAAATGCCGTTTAGTGGGTCTAACAAACGGAAGTGGAGCAATGACTCCGATGGAGAGATTGCAGTGATAAAGCGACCTTCCCACTGCTCGCTTTGTGGGATGCCTGGGCATAATAGAGCTACTTGTCTATCAAAAAAGGCATGTCAGCTTGAGGAGAAGAGAATATAATCTTAATAAACATGGCGACACATTTATTTCTTACGTTTTGAACACAGGTTTTTGCTCTGAAGGCCAAAAAAAAAGTGATCGTTTTTTTGTAACTTGTCCTGTGAGTGACATCCTTAACTTTTCAGCATATCATAGTAAGGCTATATAAATGATAACACAAGTAGGGGATGTGTGTCTTCAAGAAAAGCTGAGAACCATTGTCACACTTGACGATGAGGGAGTATTGTTTGGGAGTGTGAAGCTGCAAGTCAGTGAAGGTGAAGTTTTGACGGTGTCGATTTTATTTCATTTTCTTTGCAGTGCTTGTCTAAGAGATGTTGGTTGAGGGAGTGCGAGATAAAGAGTACAGAGGGAGAGTCATTAAGGAGAGTATCAGGTGGAAAGTAGGAATGTGAAAGGAAGGTGAAAAAGGGTAAGGAGAGTGTGGAAAGGGTAGGAAGTAGGAAAAGAGCGCTTTTTGGGACAGGATGGAATACTTGGAACCAAGACAAAGTGCATTAAGAGAGTTGTTAGATGAAAGTCGGAGAGAGGGTTATCTCTATATGCAAACATTGCAATAAAAGGATGCTGTTTCGCTTTTACTAAAGTTGTTGACATTTTTCGGGAAAAATTTACACGGTGTAGAAGCCGGGGACTGTACAAAACATATGAAATAGATTTTTACAGCCCCCGACGGACTGTAAATCGGAGTGTACGGCACCGGGCGTCAAAAAGTATCATCCAAAAAAAAAAAAAAAAAAAAACCTATACCAATCGACCCTTGCCTACTTTTTCCTACGCATCTCTCCAATTTCAATATATAACATTCAGTCAGATTCTTACATCTCTTCCATCCTCTGTACATATAGCCCATATATCTAATACCCTCTCCTATCTCCCAAAACCTTCCCCAATCCAGTACAAAAAATGAGACTCCAGCTTTTGTTCATCACCGTCGTCCTTTTCGGCTTTGTAGCTGCCGCTCCGGCCCCACTCGCATTCCCATTCGGCGCCGTATTCGATTCACTCCCCCCCCCTATCAACGGCATCGGCGCACTCGCCGGCGGTGGCGCCCCCGCCAAATCCATCGACGCCCCCGCCGCTGCCGATATTTAGGAGGGTCGTGGCACAAGACACGCCTTTCTCTAAAATCCAGTCAAGGAATGGTCTCTCATTTCAAGGACTTTCACTGATTTTGTGCCAATGTCATTCAGGAAGCTGGAATTATGACTATCCTAAGAAAATATATTTTATTTGTGCACAGTAAAGAAAAAAAAGTTTTAATCTTTAAAAAAAAAAAAAAAAAAAAAAAACCTATACACCAATCTTCAAGATCTTCACAGCCACACAAGATTACCTACCGAAACCCTTTCAAGAGTCTCAAACTCTTTAGTAAAATATCATGGTCCGTCTAGTCATCTTCGCCTTGGTCCCACTCGTTCTCGGTATGATCTTTGTGGATCCAGATATTGTGCCTTTCAACCAAAATGATGTAAAAAATTAACCACTAATCCAGCTGTGAGCGGGGTTTGCATGTGTGTGGAACAAAAATGTTGTCCTGAATAGCTGGCTAATCGGGGTTTAGTGGCCAAAACAAAACATTTTATGTGAAATGCCCAATAAGAGCTGCTGGGACCAATCTAATGGCAAAGAGGTGGTGTGCCAAAGTACCTCAGATCCTTGCCCACCGGGCTTCAGACCTGTCTATTATAACGACCCGTACCCTTGCGCCAATGGCCAGAGATGCTGCATTATAGGATAATAGCAACACGCTCAAAGGGACATTTTGCAACCTCGCTTCATCAACAACCCTTTGGAACCCCTCCCGCAAGCGAAGTGTGTCTAGTATATGATTATTATGCACCCCCTGTTTTCATACGTCCCCCATTTTTCTAAAGGGGTCATTAAAATTTTCGGCCTTAATGTTAAACCTTGATGCTGTTCATTGGTTTTCTCCCTTTGGTGTTGTCCCTTGTGTTGTCACTTAATGATGTCACTTGGTGTCGTCCCTTGATGTTGTTAAATGGTGTCGTCCATCGGTGTGGTTCATTGAAGCTGTCCAACGTTTACTGAATTCTGCTTCAGTATGATAGAAATAGCCGACATGAAGGATCAAAAAGCAACGTCGCTATGAACACTTGGCCGCTAAAAGCTAGTTATCCCTGTTGATAAGCAGAAAAAGGCAAAGTAAAGATTAGTAAAATATCAGGATGACAATTGGTTAGGCAACAAACAGTAAAGTGACACATGGGACAATGGCAGGGCACTTTGTGAGTGATAGATCGACAGCACCCTTGAGTCTTGCCTCGGCTCCCTTGAAATTTTCTTCGAGTAACCATGATCGAGCCATTTCATCTTATTTTTTTTCACATCATACCCTGCATTGTGTTACCCCTTCTGACATTCCTCCCATCTCTCCCGTGTTCGTGATACTCTGAATGAAAGGGGGACCTCACCGAAGAACCCAAATCGTATGAACTGTAAGAACTATGTGTCTTGCTTGCTCACTTGAGAGCAGTTGATACATAAGATTAGGGTCGCAGTATTATAGAATTTTCTTCTGCTCCGCCTCCCATCCACCAGCTCCTACTACCACGCTTCTACTTCACCCTCCTGTACATTTATTAGTATAAATACCCACCTTTTCTTGTACCAAATAACGGGATATTCTCTGTTCTCTTTCACTTTCCCTTGATACTTTTGTCTCCTCCTTGTCTTTCTCTTGCATCCTTCTTTTGCTCATTCCCTCATTCACTCTCTCTTGCTCTATTGCTATTACAATTAGGGTCTGTCATCCTTCATATCTTTATCCGTGTCATTGAACACGTTTCAACATCGCTGGCGTGCTGCCCATCCTCTTCATATCATTCCTTCCTCCTTATCTCTTTCTTTTCCACATATTACCTTCGCTACCGCACCTTCTTGTGACCCATCATCAATCTACTCGTCATCATCCCCGTCACGGTCCCGTTCTGCAGCGTTATAACTAAGACATCCCGGACACATCCCCTCGACCTATATGAGATTCGCTCAATAATTGCCATCAGTCTTGGCCTTAAAGACCTCGCATCCTGTGCGCGAGTGAATCAGGAATGGAACGACTCATTTACCCCGCCACTCTACAATTCCGTCGTGTTGTCAAGACCTGGCCTCAGCATGGAATCTTTCGAGAGAAACAAGCACTTTGTACAACGACTGAAAATAGAGAACTCTGCCTATGGAGAACTATCATCGACATCTGCAAAAGACCAAGTAATTTCTAGCGTCATGACCAATTCGAATTTAGTCATTCTGGACTTGGATAACAATTCGATCGGACACAGAGCTCAGGCGCTGTCAGAGGCACTCAAGACCAACTCGACTCTAACCACTTTGAAGTTGCAGGGCAACTCAATTGGACCCCACGCAGCTCAAGCGTTGTCTGAGGCACTCAAGACCAACTCGATTCTGACCACTTTGGACTTGGGAAACCAAACCACTGTGGGCGGGGAACCCAACTCGATCGGAGACATCGGAGCTCAGGCGCTGTCTGAGACACTCAAGATCAACTCGACCCTAACCTATTTGAACTTGGGCGGCAACTCGATCGGACCCAACGGAGCTCAAGCGCTGTCTGAGGCACTCAAAACCAACTCGACTCTGACCACTTTGGACTTGGGGAACGAAGCCACTGAGGACTGGAGGGTCAACTCGATCGAAGACAATGGAGCTCAGGCGCTGTCTGAGGCACTCAAGGCCAACTCGACTCTGACCACTTTGATCTTGGATACCAACTCGATCGGAGACAACGGAGCTCAGGTGCTATCCGAGGCAGTCAAGATTAACTCGACACTCACCACTTTGGATTTGTGGTGTAACTCGATCAGAGTCAACGGAGCTCAGGCGCTGTCCGAAGCAATCAAGATCAACTTGACTCTGACTACTTTGAATTTGGGGAGCAACTCGATCGGAGACAACGGAGCTCAGGCGTTGTCCGAGGCAATCAAGACCACTTCGACTCTGACCACTTTTACCATTTCGGTCAACTCGATCGGACCCAATGGAGCTCAGGCGCTGTCTGAGGCAATCAAGATCAACTCGACTCTAACTACTTTGGATTTGGGGATCAACTCGATCGGAGACAACGGAGCTCAGGCGCTGTCTGAGGCAATCAAGACCAACTCGACTCTGATCGATTTGGATTTGTGGGGCACCTCGATCGCACCCAATGGAGCTCAGGCGCTGTCTGAGGCAATCAAGACCAATTCGATTCTGACCAGTTTGAACTTGTCGAACAACTCGATCGGATCCAACGGAGCTCAAGCGCTGTCTGAGGCACTCAAGATCAACTCAACTCTAACTAATTTGTACTTGGATGACAACTCGATCGGAGACAACGGAGCTCAGGCGCTGTCTGAGGCTATTAAAACCAACTCGACTCTGACCACTTTGAAGATTTCGGGCAACTTGATCGGAGACAACGGAGCTGAGGCGCTGTCCGAAGCAATCAAGACCAACTCGACTCTGACCATTTTGGATATAGGGAGCAACTCGATCGGACCCAATGGAGCACAGGCGCTATCTGAGGCACTCAGGACCAACTCGACTGTATTCATTATTGGCTTAAACTGTTAATATCACCTCAATACTTAAACCCCTTTAGTTATGGCACTGATCTTACCATATACCGTCTTGATAAACTTTCACAAGTGAACAGAGCATCAACGACGCGACCTCGAATCATAATGGAGGATGATAGAAAGGGCCGACATAGAAGTATCAAAAAGTAACGCCGCTATGAACGCTTGGCTGCCACAAGCCAGCTATCTCTGTTGATAAGCAGAAGAGGGGAAAGCAAAGATTAATAAAAATATTAGGATGACAATTGGTAAGGCAGCAAACAGTAAAGTGACACATGGGACAATGGCAGGGCAATTTGTGAGTGATAGATTGACAGACAACCTTGAGTTTTACCTCGGCTCCCTTGAAATATTCTTTGAGCAATCATGATCGATCCACTCCATCTTACATTTTTTTCACTTCATACCCTGCATTGTGTTACCCCTTCTGAAACTTCTCCCACTCCTCCCGTGTTAGTAATACTCTGAAAGAAAGGGGGACCCGCCGAAGAAACCATATCGTATGAACTGCAAGAGCTATGTGTCATGGTTGCTCACTTAAGAGCAGTTGATGCATAAGGTTAGTGTCGCAGTAATATATAATTTTCTTCTGCTCCGCCACCCTTCCACCAGTTTACCGCCTTTACTTCACCCTTCTGTACATTAATATAAGTACCCACCTTTTCTTGTACCATAAAACGGGATTTTCTCTGCACTCTTTTACTTTCCCTTGATACTTTTGTCTCTTCCTTGTCTTTCTCTTGCATCCTTCTTTTGCTCGTTCCCTCATTCACTATCTCTTGCTTTGTTGCTATTAAGTGTCTGCCGTTCTTCATATTTTTATCCACGTCATAGACCACTTTTCAGCATCGCTGCCGTGTTGCTCCTCCTCTTCACTTCATTCCTTCTTCCTATTCTCTTTCTTTCCTCATTTCTCCTTCGTCATCGCACCTTTTTGTGACCCATCGTCACGTTCTGCAGCGTTATGACTAAGGTGTTCCGGATACATGCCCTCGATCTACATGAGATACGCTCTAGAATTGCCAGCAATCTTGGCCTTCAAGACCTCGCATCCTGTGCGCGTGTGAGTCAGGATTGGAACAACTCATTTACAGCATCACTGTATAAGTCTGTTGTGTTGTCGGAACATGGCCCCAGCATGGAATCTGTTGAGAGAAACAAGCACCTTATACAGTGCCTAAGGATTCAGAGATATGCCTACGAAAGACTACCATCGACATCTGAACGACAAAAAGTAATTTCTAGAATCATGACCAACTCGACTCTCACCAATTTGGACTTGGCAGGAACTTCGATCAGAGACAACGGAGCTGTTGCACTGTCTGACACACTGAAGACCAACTCGACTCTCGCCACTTTGGATTTGATGGTAAACTCGATCGGACAAAATGGAGCTATTGCGCTGTCTGAGGCACTCAAGATCAATTCGAATCTCACCAATTTGAACTTGAACAGCAACTCGATCGGACCCAATGGAGCTGTTGCACTATCTGAGGCACTCAAGACGAACTCGACTCTGATCACTTTGAACCTATACAACAATTTGATCGGATTCAATGGAACTGCTGCGCTATCTGAAGCACTCAAGACCAACTCGACTCTGACCACTTTGGACTTGCAGAGTAACTCGATCGGAGACTATGGAACTGTTGCACTGTCTGAGGCACTCAAGACCAACTCGACCCTCACCGATTTGAACTTGAGGGGTAACTCGATCGGAGACTATGGAGTTGTTGCGCTGTTTGAGGCACTCGAGAACAACTCGAATCTCACCACTTTGAACTTGTGCAGCAACTTGATCGGACCTAATGGAGCTGTTGCAATGTCTAAGGCACTCAAAACCAACTCGATTCTCTCCACTCTGGACTTAACGGGAAACTCGATCGGAGACTATGGAGCTGTTGCGCTGTTTGAGGCACTCAAGACCAACTCAACTCTCACCGCTTTGGACTTGAACAGCAACTCGATCGGACCCAACGGAGCCGTTGCTCTGTTTGAAGCACTCAAAGCCAACTCGACACTCACCAATTTGGGCTTGTACAACAACTTGATCGGACCCAATGGAGCTGTTGCACTATCTGAGGCACTCAAGACCAACTCGACTCTCACCGATTTGAGCTTGGAGGTTACGCCGATTGGATCCATCGGAGCTGTTGCTCTGTCTGAGGCTCTCAAGACTAACTCGACTCTCACCACTTTGAACTTGGCGGGAAGCTCTATCGGAGACAACGGAGCTGTTGCACTCTCTGAGGCACTCAAGACCAACTCGAATCTTACCGATTTGTACCTGGATAACAACTCGATCGAACCCAATGGAGCTGTTGCGCTGTCTGAAGCACTCAAGACCAACTCGACTCTCACCTATTTGACTTTGAGCAGCAACTCGATCGGACCCAGCGGAGCTATTGCGCTGTCTGAGGCACTCAAGGTCAACTCGACTCTCACCTATTTGACCTTGAGCAGTAACTCGATCGAAGACTATGGAGCTGTTGCACTGTCTGAGGCACTCAAGGTCAACTCGATTCTGACCACTTTGGACTTGGAGGGCAGCTCGATCGGACCCAACGGTGCTGTTGCACTGTCTGAGGCACTCAAGACCAACTCGACTCTCACCAGTTTGAACTTGGAGGGCAACTCGATCGGATCCAACGGAGCTGTTGCACTGTCAGAGGCATTCAAGACCAACTCGACTCTGATAACCTTGAACTACTAGCACAATGCTTGGACTGAGAAGGCCTGAGCTACGGTACTGTCTAGTGTCCAAGTGCGCGTGAATGGGCGTACCCCTTAAAAACGACATAATGTCAACGAGTGCACAAAGCATCCACAACCCGCCTTGAAATTCTAATGGAGCAAAGGATTGGAGGAGCTGACATCGAAGGATCAATGAGCAGGGTTGCTATGAACGCCTGTCTACCTCAAGCTAGTTACAAACACTGCCTGAACTCGTTTGCGGTCAGATCATTTTAATAGGTGTTAAAAGCCCACAAATTTTGAGTAGAAAGGTGTGATATGAACCAAGTGGCGGCACTTTCACCTTCATTCTTCTCTTTTTCAGCTGTTCCTTTTGTTTTCCCTCCTCATCACTCCGTCGCCTTATTTTTTTCTTCTTTTATTTTTCTATAATATTCTCCAACAACCCCCATCTAAATCGTTTTTCCAAAGTACGTAGACCACGGGCAACTGTACAAGTCATTTGCTTCGAATCCTGGAGGCGCATTTCTGAGCCTTGGTGAAGGGTAGAGGCAAGTGTATATAGACTGATAAAATCGATTTGTAAGGCGTTCCTTTGTTATTGCGTTCGTCAACAGGAATAAATATGTTTATCTCCATGGGGCATTTTGCTTGGCCTGATGGTTGTATCACATATTGATCGATACTCCGTGAGACATACCCTTCAAAAAAATATTCGTCCCATACATGCACAGTAATCATTGTTATTGTTTGCGTGCCTCCTCGACGTCTCTGTCACCACACCTATACCTCTACTCTCTCTTCTTTCTATCTTTCCATATCTTTTTTACACATTTTGCCCCTAATGGGAGTGAGTGATCGCAGTCGACCATATATTCTTGTAGGAGTGACTCATATGAATGAAGAGTTAACAAAGGTATACGCGACAAATGGACGAGAGGAGAAAAAATAAAGTAACGTACCCGTGTCGACCTTTCAAGGGCATAAAGACACCGACAGTATCTTCAGTACCTTTTTTTTTTTTTCTGCCCTCAGTCATTTTTCATTCAAAAAAGATGCAACACGCACACAGTCGCATATTCTCAAAAAAAAAAAAAAAAAAAAATAGAAATGAAAGGGCAGTTGTCTAATTTGAGCACTGTCCCAGTCTTAACGCTGTGCAAGCAATAGTACAGCCTATTTTGTAGAGAAACGCAGCTACACTATGGAGAGGTCATTTCAGCATAACTGTTCGATGAGCATCATCGTCTCTATTTCGTTTCTCATTCTGCTAAGTAGCACCACCCTTTCTTCGCTCGCCTCTGTCTCCTCGTTCTCTCCTCCCCTCCTTCCCTCTTTTCTCTTTGGTAGCACAAAGACTTTTTTTTCCTTTCACTTTTTCGTTTGTTTTCTCACTCCGATGTCGGCTGCTAAGACAAATTGCTGCCCACTTTTATTGCCCTGGCAACTTCATCTAAAACAAACAAAAGGACAAAAGGAAATCGTCTTTTATTTGATGCGGGTCCCTTTCTTCTTTCACAACGACACACCGAGCTTACCCTATGCCTGACACTGTCTACCATAAGTCCAAGAGAGGGCTGCAAGGGCATGGAAAATGACTGCGCTGTATATACTTAAAGCAGTCCTTTGTCCTTGCCATGGCCAAAGTGTTACTGAGTAGATACGTTTTTTTCAATGGTACCCTTCTGCAAAAATTATGGATCATGCATTCCACACCAATCTCCGCATTCCTCCTACGACAAGTGACGACGGGACAACACCATCAAGTTCATTCGACTTTAATTTCCCATCAAGCCAGCATTTTTTTTGCCTTTACCATTAAAGAGCACAAGCCAAACATTAACGAAAACCGGTGTATACCTACCCATTTCTGTCTTTACGCACGGGCAACTCTACGTGGCACTCTTGAGATGTTTTCATGAACTATTGTATTATATGTACTAGGTATTATTTCTTTTAAAAAAAGAGGTGCAATTAATCACGATCATACGTACCATATTGGCAGGTGAATGTAAATTTTTTATTGCCTTATTTTGAGAAAAGGCGGAGTGTGCAAGAAAGGATACAAAGGATCAAAAGACAGGTAGGTAAACAAGTTGTTGCAAACTGGAGAATATAACAGGGTAAGAGGAAATCTATTTTCCTTACGAGAAAGATAGATAGAAAACGTCAACATTGATTTGAAATGTCGCATAGCAAACCAAAATGGCAACTAACAAATGGCAAAGCTAACGGCGGATAATGAATAAAAGCAACAAAGGATTACTCTATCACAGTGTAGGTGTAGCCGAGGATATAGAAAGAAAGAACATACATCTCAGAGTCAAACTAGAGACATGTGCCACGTCTAGATCAAGGCCCATGGAACGTTCAAATAAAGGGAGGAAGCAATTTTCGCAAACCTTGGCCAGATACAGGAACACCTACACATTGCAATGACCAAGATCTGTAAGACCAATTGCTAGTATATAAAAAAAAAGATACTGTGGCAACTTTAGAACTTGAAATGACTTTCTGACCACCATGCGTATTGATGGCTAACAAGGGCCAGTCGTTATTCTCCTTGTCTTGGTGTTTCTGCATTCATTTATCTCTTCTTTATTTAGCTTCCAAGAAAAAAAGAAGAGTTTGATATGCTTGATAACTGGCCCGTAGCCGCCAGACAGTGTTGGCGACACGATGGTTTACCTGTCATTGTCATTTAGCTGTGGCGCAACACGTAAAAGATTGTGTACGTGAAATTGATTTCGTACGTCCACGTTTGAGTTTGCCTTTCCTATTAGAAAGAGTCCCAGTGGACGCGTTAAGGTTGGAAGTCTGATTGTCTTTTATCTCTGACCACTCTTCATTCATTCCTTTCATTCCTTTCATTCCTTTCATTCCTTTCATTCCTTTCATTCCTTTCATTCCTTTCATTCCTTTCATTCTTTTCATTCCTTTCGTTCCTTTCGTTCCTTCATTCTTTCCTTTCTTTCCTATCATTCTTTACCTTTCTTTTCCGTGCATCCATCATTCCCCCTCCCCCCCCTATTCAAAATGAAATGGTTGAGCAAGAAAGGATTGTTCTCACTTTTGATTACATTGGTCGTTATGATCTTCCTGTCCTATGAAACCGTGCCTGCTGCTCGACCAGAACGTCTTCGTACGGTGCTTGCGATTGGTAAGAACAAGTTCACCCTTACCATCCCCTCTTTGAACCGCACTGCAGCATCCTCGGACTAACCATCGATTTTATGTTCATTTTCTTTCTTCTCAGAGGTTGGGTCTAGTGCCACTCGTTTGAGTGTCATCGGTGGTGATAACAGTAAACCGAAAATAATATCAATCGGTCCAGGAACACGCTCCTCGACTGGACCATTGGAGTCCAACTGGACAACCGAAGGATTCCTGTTGATTAAGGATGGCACAGACGAAGCGCTTTATGTCCACCCATCCAACACACTTTTCAACCTTGACCATCCCATTGCATTGCGTTCACGGCTTCATTACGGTATCAGGCCCAACATTACCGGACACCAGGCATTCACCCTCATCGACATCACAGCCAAATACCTGCAAGTATTAACAGCATCTGCAGAATCGATCCTCGGTCATAGTGTCAGATTTGCTGGTATCCTCTTGCCAAATGGACATGGCCTACGAACCACAACAAACTACAACTCGTCGGATACAGTCCACGTTGGTGAATACACTGAACAGATGGTGATTGAGTTGAAAGTGGCAATGAGGGAAGCCATAGATGCCGCAGGACTACAACAACAAGGACTCTTTTCCCACGTTTACAGGAAAGCCTCTGCCGCCGTTTTTATCTTTGATCAGGGCATGGAGTACAGTCGGAACGTTCTTGTCTATCGTCTAGGTGGCTCGACATTCGAGGTCTCAGTCTATGAATATGACAATGATTTCGTTCTCATCATGTCCTCCGTCTATGATCAACACCTGGGCGGAAACGATTTCAATCAACGCATCGTCGACCATTTACTCCTGGCCCACAAGAACAAGACCGGTCAGAATCTCTCCAGTGACGACAAGTTTCTCCTTCGACTGGGAAACGAAGTCGAAAAGGCCAAGCGAATGCTCTCTGTCCAAGACTGTGTTCGGATTGAAATCGAGTCCCTCCACCCTGGGGCTCAAGGTCTCTCTGAAAAGTTGACTCGGTCTCAATTCGAGGATCTCAATATGGATCTCTTTACCAAGACCATCACGGCGATCGATCAGGCTATCGAAAACTCTGGTGAGTTTGCCAAGAATGACATCCACGACTTTGTGTTCTCCGGTGGATCCGCCAATATCCCCTTCCTTCAGTCGACCATCCGAAAGTATTTTGGCCATCATAAGAGATACCATGGATCAACTCATCCTGAAACTACTGTCGTGTTGGGTGCTGCAAAACTCAGTCATCAGTACCTGGACGACAGGGGGCATGGCAGCGCCATATGTTGCATGGAGGAAAGTCCAAGTGCCCTTGGTATTGAGACAGCCGGCGGAGTGATGTTCAATTTTACGGATGGGTACACCGACGGAAATACCAACAACATGTACTCGTTTTCTACCACGATGGATAATCAGGACCGAGTGGTCGTCCGGGTCTTTCGTGGAGACGGAGAATGGACGAGTCAGAATTTGTTCGTAGGCGGAATCGAGCTCACAGGCATTGCGCCGGCTCCCAAGGGCGTTCCAGAGATCCGTGTGAGACTTCGCACTTACATGTGTGGCAGTACTGTCGATCTGCAAGTCATGGACGTGGCCTCCGGGAGGATCAATGGCACGACACTTTCGCCCTTTAAGGACCATGGAGGGGAGACCAAATACCAGAAGTTGGAAGGAGGTGCGTTCGAGCTCGAACCAGCTAGCAAACAGACTTTTTTACAGGTCTAAGTAATGTAAAAAAATATAACTCCGGAGAGGGAGGAGTCTTTTCTGTGTGTTTATTCACATTATACTTTAACGTCCAAGGACCACAGCACTTCTCTTTGCTGCTCTCTTGTTTTAAATTTGCATTTCTAAGACCTTTCAGTCCCGTTGAATGTCACCATCCTTACTTTAATGAAGCCCCATTGCTCCGAGAAGTTGCTTTTTGGCTCTTGCATATTAAGAGGGATTAGTTTTATAAGGAATTCAAACCGGTGAAAAAGATTCCGCGAAGAACTGCATAGTGTGACAGGTAAAGGGTGAAAAAAGGTTTTAAATGGCCTCGGGTTCACTTTTCCCTTTCATTGCTCCCTATGTGACCCAGGAGTTTGTAACACAAGATTCTCATTGAATGAGAGATTGAGGATATCAAGGACGAACTTGTTGTATGTCCGCTCATGATATGACATATCTCCCCATTACCGATTGCCAAACAGCCAAACATTTCCGTCCCACAAAAGTCGTCTTCTTGGGTATGTCGGACTGAACTCCCCATAGACTTTATCTTGTGTAAAGAGAGGGGTGTCACCTCACAGTATGATGAATCTTCTCTCGCCTCCCGATGGTACTACTAAAATTGTCGTGGCGGTCCGCAGATGACGGAAACGCCAAAACATTACTCATTCTCTGCTAGTGTTTGGAATCGTTAAAAAAAAAGTGTGTTTGGTCAGTAGAAGCAAAGGTAGGGTTCATCACGCCTCTTTTTGCATGTTAGTGTAATCTATTTACATAAAAGATGATCGCCTTACCTCTTCTTTACGTCCACATGGTATACACTACTTCTACGTTACTTCTCATCTAAAGAGTAAAACCTGTTGTTGGCACAATTGACGAATGAGATTGGGAAAAATATCAAAAAAATCGTAGAGGCTACAAGGGCTTGAGTGAGGAAGCTACATTATCAGAAAAGTATGCTCACAGGATGGAGTACTTGTTTCTTCTTCGTAGTCACATGAACTGCTTTTTTTTTCAAGTTTCGTGGACGTGGTAAATGGACTGAGAAAAGGATGCAAAATAAGGATGTCGAAGAATTGCATGTTATCGATGGTGAAGGGCGAGTATGTTGATTTTGGATGAATGATGAGAGGAAAACAAAAGAAAAACAATCATAAGCGAGAGAGAGAGTTAATAAAAAGAAGAAAAAAAACATCAAGAGGAGGTCATATTCTGAGATCTTCACCAATTTTTACCTACTCTCAGCCCAGCCCCGGCCTTGAACGTGGCTTACTTTTCCCTTTTTTCAAAATGTGGCAAGTGGATGCTGGTTTTGACCAATTGTGAAAGATGATATGCTGTCGGGGGTAGGGAGGGATGAGCTGTCCAAAGTAATTGACTCTATCTGTGTTGGTGAACTGAAGCATTACAACAAGGCAAAGTTTTTAACGAGGAGGGAGGTGGAACTACTTCTTCTCAAAGGAACTATCTGATCTTCAAAACCTGTCTCAGTCCAGGCACTTATTTCTGGAACGAAGGAGCGATTTTTGAACTTCGTTGAACAGTGCTTGTTTATTTCGACAGGGTGCCAATAAACAAAGGAATCGATTGCTGTGTGCGCTTAGGAGGAGAAAACGGGTCTTTTTTTTTTGTTTTTTTTTTTTTTTTTTTTTTTTGTTTTTGGTTGTGTGCGTGCCAGGCAGTCAACGCACTAGCAGTGGGAAAGGGGCTATGTGAAAAAGAACTTTGATCAAAAGGCAAGAGCTAAGTAAAGAGCAGAGAACGAGCAACAGCAAATGTCGCGAGATTGGCGACCATGCTAAGAAAGTCAGAACAAGCAAGTGATAGGGAGAGACATGGAACAAGGAGGACTAAGGCAAACAAAGCAGGGAAACATAAGCAGTGTTAGAATAAAAATACGTGATGTGATGAAAGGCAAGTATAGCGAGAACCGTGGGTGACACGATGGAACAATTGTCATAACCGCGCCCTTACCCGTTGAGTCATGCTACTCTGCTGGTTTGAGGGGGCAAATGCCTGTCAAACATGCATTGCACTTGTCTGTCCTGTGCGGGCCAGTCTTAAAATATTTCTGGCGCGGCTTGACCACTGAGGTCTGGCCTGTCCAGCGATCCAAACTCTTGACGACCATGGTGACATAATCATCCTTAGAAACCTCAGGCTCAACGACTGTGTTACAATTTGCACACATTTGAGAATGCAACCGAGTTCGATAACGATGACCGGAGGACGACATCCATAGTTCAACACAAATCGCATTGGAGGCCCATGTGCGAGGTCCCTTCGGCTGGTATTTTTTTGGTTTACAGTTGTAGCATCTGAAATAGCCCTTGACAAGCCCGGTTTTTGAACGCGGGTTTCTCTTTGTTGGGATCTGCTGGTCGTACGGATACCGGTCATCTACTGTCGCTTCCACTGCTTCATGAAGGAACGAGCCGTCGATTTCTTGTCGTGCGACAGGCGCAGGGATAGGCGGAGGGATATTACGTGCAAGCTGAGTACTGTTCCGTGAAGGCTGTACCAATACCAACTGTCTCTCTGCCGCTGCCATCAAGGATGCTGATGTAAGGTTCGAAGGGAGCTTGCGTCTTGTATCAAAGGCCACTGGCGAGGGAATGGTTGGTAAGGTGTATCGCAGGAGCCTAGGGTCAACAGCTACGGTTGGCGTGCTGTATCTCAAGAGTCCGGGATCGACAATTACACGATACAAGGTGTCCGGTGCTGTGCGTGAAACACTTGGTGTACTGTTCAAGGAGGATCGAGAGATAAAGGATGACTGTGAAGAAGCGTTTCTCGATGGGCTCCCTGTAGGTAGTCGAGAATAGGAAGGCAACAGACTCGTCCTTTCGTCAACAGTTCGACCTCGATAGCTTGGTACAGAATAAGTATGTACGCTTCCACGGCGATATCTCTCGTTCTTGTCCCGCTGATGACGACTACAAATGCAAAGGTAGAGAAATCCCAGCACTAAAAATCCTACAGGAATGCCCAGGACCCACCACAGCGATACGCCACAAAAGTATGCAAATATGTCGAGCACGAGCATAACGAGAGAGGGAACGAGTTTCTTCCCTTGATATATTTCATACAGCAACCACGTTACAAGTGCAGCAGCGGGTACAGCAAAGGCCCACCATAACGAGTAGTCCACAATGTAAAGACAGATGGCGGTGGTGGCGGTGACTGGGATAAGGTAAGCAGTTATCTCCATGGATGGTGCTGATGCTGACAAGCACGAGGAGGAAAGGCGGAGGGGAGAGAGGGGAGCAACAGGCACAACAGGATGTAGAGGTGCAAAAGTGGACGATGGTGATTAAGCACCAATAGACAATGAAGCCTGCGAGGTATGACCAAACTTGAAGACTATAGGCAAACAAGAGCACGACCGAGTAGTCAGTCGTGGGGGCTATTTTGTTATGTGTACGGCGTAAGCCTGTTGCCAAGGTGAGTTGGTTCTGTTATCCTACCTTCAGACTTGTTTAGTATATTATTGATATCCTTGGCCGTGTACACTGGCAGTTCTCAAGATGAAGTGCTGTGTAAGGCTGACTGACTAATTAGTAGGTGTGGGAAAAGGAGAGAAGGCTACTGTCCCTGTCACTTGTTTATCGCAAACGACATAAACTCACCTGCTTGTTCTTGGTGTTCTACAGGTTTTTTATCGAAAACACTCGTTGATGACTGTCCTCTGTGGAAGTCTGGCTGATGGTGGGTTTGTGATAGTAAAAGAATAACATGAGAAGAAGGGTAAATCACGTAAGTATGGGTAGACTTCGGGTAAAGAATCGCGGGGTTGACTTTGTTCTTTGTGTGTTGTCGCTGATAGGGAACGTACTCTGTCCTAGAGGCGCGTGTGTTTTGTTTGTCCAGGGGTAGTTCCCTCTAATGCATGAATGCAATGAACAGAGATGAGAGAAAGAGGGTGTCGAAATGAAAGGATGATGTTGTTGAAGGAAGGGAGGGATGGTGATGACGTTGGAAGGAATGAGGGGAACAAGAAAGGATAAAAAGGGAAAAGAGAGAAAAGAGGAAAAGGCACCTCCTTGTATGTTTTGGATTGAGTCCAAGATGGGCCATGGTCTATCTACTTGTACCCTCGCCATCTCATCCTGTGACCTTGCTTGTCTTCCTTGCGGTGCTATGCAATCGCGGAGAAGAAAAGAAACTCGCACGGCCTGCACCACCTCAAGGAAAGGAAAGGAGAAGCGTGACTACTTCCTGTCGCGCAGATCAGTTCCTGGCACAATCACGTCTCAGGCAGAATCACTCCCATCATCACCTTCTTCCTCCTCCTCCTCCACAATATCTGCATCATCCCCATCCTCCATTTGACCTCCTTATTATCCCTTCTCCTGTATTCGACACAATATTGTGTCGAAAAATGTTTTTTTTTTTCTTTTCAGTTTTCCAACGTTATCTCAATAACAGGCTAATAAAAAAGAATCAGAATACACCAATACGTCGAACGAGCTCGTTTGGTTGTTTGAGTCATTATGATCATCGTCGTCAATTCTGAATTCATTCATTTCCCTCTTCATCCCATTCCATTCTCTCGACCCCCACCCTACTTCGCCCAATCCTTCAATGAGCGTCCCTTCCACCAACAACATTAACGACGAGGACGATGACGAGAGCCCTTTTACTATCACTCGCACAACAGCCCGTACGGAAAACGACAACAACAACAAAAACGAGGAAGAGCAAAGAGCTACCCCATCCGCCCCTGTCACTCATCGATCAAAAAGCGAGGGCCCAAACTGAAACTGCCTCCCGCAGCCGACTTTGAGGAGCATGTTGTGCCTTACTCCAGGAAGCCTCACACAACACAAGCAACAATCCTACCACATCCTCAATTCGGTGAACCTCTACCGCCCTATTCTCTTTTCTCTCTCTTCTTATCGGACACGGCTTTTGAAAATGTTGCCGTCAACACCAATGCCTACGCAACAATAAAGGATGCAGGGAGATCCCGCGTCTGGATCCCAGTAACAAAGCACGAGCTCCGTATCTTTCTCCGCATCATCATCTACATGGGCGTGTTCGGCAAAACATCACTCGATGACTACTGGTCAACTTCCGAAAAGTACCCTCAACACTCTATTAGCAAGTACATGAGCCAATACCGTTTCCAGCAGATTAAACTTTATCTCCATGTGTCACCCTCAACGATAACCACGTTGACTGGCACACCAAATTGCGTCCTCTCTCCTCCAAGCTGCAGCAAGATTTTACCTGACTCTTTCTTCCCTCCACCGATGTCTCTATTGTTGAAATGATTGTTCGAACCTCTGGGCGAAGCAAGCATACCGTCCATGTGAAGTGTAAGCCAACCCCCGAAGGATACAAGATCTTCGCCCTTTGTCAAGCCGGATACACCTATTCTTTTCTCTTCTACTCCCCCTTCGACTCTATCATTGGTGTGACCAAGCTTCCCAACATCAACATCACTTCCTCTGCCGTCGCCCACCTGGCTAAAATGCTTCCCCATTCCAAATACCGATTGAACATATACATGGATAACTACTGTATTTCTCCAACGTCGGTCTCTTCAAGTACCTTCGCTCCCTCCAAATTGGCGCTTGTGGTCGAGTTCTTTATTCTACGAGGTCTGTTGCCTGTGCGAAACCAAGTGGACCGATCCCAGGGTAGCCACGAGGACGACACCATTTTCGGCGACGATGCTCTTGATCTTTTGCTTGGAAAGGACAGTGGAGGAGTTACCATCCGAAATCTTATCTCATTCGCCCTTCGAGGATCCGTATCGACACAGGCTGGACGGAAAGCCGAGAAGCCCGACTCTGTTCACTCGTACACTGTTGCTATCTCTATATTTAAGCAGTTTCAAGCTTTACACCCAGCAATCAAGGCGCTCAACCCTGACCATATACCCCTTTCGAAAGTCCAGCAAGATTTGGTGCCAAAGATCTGTTTAGAGATCAAGATGCACTACCGAAAACTGCCAACGATTATAGTCGACAAGGTAACGTTCTACTAACAAGTTGCATGCGAAAGTGCTCATTGAAGTGGGTAATACATAGATAAAATTCTAATAACGCCAATTCATTCCTTTTTCCCTTATGAATTCAGATGAAAAAGATTGGTTTCGATCCATCAACAATACCCTCCTATGATGGAGAAGAGGAGGAGGAGGAGGAAAAGGAGGAGGACAACGGTGATGAATTTCGGGATAAAGAGGAGGAAGCCATCAAGAAGTCCGACAAGATCGTCTTCGAGGCCGGTCACATCAAGACCTGGTGGGACGAGATGCTCCGACTCCCATTTGACCAGAGACCGCGCTTCTATATTAGTACGCAGTTGGGTGACTCGTTTCTGGACATCAGCGAGGAACCTCTACTGGCGATTCTCTGGGGAGAGACATCGGGAGACGTGGGCAGGACGATGGAGGCCAAGGTGCGGAGTAGGACGGAGGCAAGGTGGACCAGGAGTCTGACTATGGCGGACTGATGAGGCGTCTCTTTATCGGCAAGCCGGAAGATCTGGTGAACAAGGAAGTTAGGCAGACGACATATGGCAAAAAGACTACGACCATGCAGGAACTCTCTTCTAGCACCCACAGATCTACGGACAAGGACCCCTTTCCCGCTACACCACCCGAAGGATTAACGTCCTGCGGGAAATACACAATCAAAATCTAACAAAAGCCACACAGCCGACAGCAACAACATCAATATCAACATCATCAACAGCAGCACCACAACTACCCATGCTGCCTTCACCCACCGGCTCCTCGGCGACAAACGAGCGATACGCATTGAGCAACTATTTTAGAACATATGGCCATCAGCTACAACTACTTGTGTTTGATGTGCGACGTGGCCGGGAATCCTCTTTAACCAAGAACACGCTTATTCGCAGGATCGAGACAGATGTCCCGACGAGACAGTCCATTATCGATTGGTTTGGGGATGACATGTCCTCTGTCGTTGTCGTGGGTATGGACCAAGGAGAGAAGGTCAGCGGCACCTTTTGTGTGAGGTTCGGCGAAGATTCGGCCGTAAATTGTTGATCAAGAGAAGCTCCTTGTACCAGCCAACGTTAGCGCATCGGAGCTGGACGCAGGATTTGAAAGGGGGGGGCACTAGATGGAGGCGTGTGGGCAGTCCAGGACCCGTCCAACCCGGCCAAGACGACCCTGCTACCAAGTGTGTTCGATATTGAACGAACATTGCAGCCGGCATCATACGAAACATGGGACAAGATGGTCGAAGCCCACCAAATTTGTCTGCGGAACCTCTGCTTCACGAGTTCTATGGATCGCATATTCTCAAGTTCACCAGCTACGAGCACCGCAAGGCCAAGCTGTCGGAGATAGATCTTGCTGTTGCTGATGTTATGAGGTTGGTTGAAGCGGCGGTATCAAGGATTCCAGTGGGCAAGAACCCTACCGTACTGTTTGCATGGGGAAACGGAACTTTCCGTTCTGGCTACAATTTAACCTCACAGCATATGACACTGCAGCGACGGCTTGCCCAGAAGGTAATAGCACAAACGGACACGGTTCAAGTGAAGCGCCATTTCAAAGAGAATAAGTGCAAGTACTAATCAAACTGCCTTATTTTCTACAAACTCGTAAGCCCGTGAAAAAGGGTACTTGGTTCTGTTAGTCGACGAGTACCTGACTTCTACAATGTGCCCCACTTGCGTTGCGGTTGGAGTGTCAACGAGATTGGCGAAACCCTCAGTGCGTGTTTGCGCCTGCTTGAAGTGTCAGAGGTGGATACATAGGGATGTTGTCGGCGCTCACAATACTGCGCTTGTTGGCGAGCTGTATGTGCGGACTCTTGGACGACCAGCGCCCCTACAACGACCTTTATAGTTGCAACATCGACCATGTTGTAGAAATATCCTGACCCTTAACAGGGGAAGGGATAGACCAAGTCCACAAGCTACCTCACACTCACTAGCAAATAAAAACGATACCGCGTTGCACTGCCACGGCGCTCCACAAGTCCAAATCGATGAAACCATACCTCCGACTCTCGGCCTAACATCACCGCTCTAAAACATAGCCTCCTTTACGCAATCTCCCCACACACAGCAAAACCCCAATATATTTAAACCTTTCAATATTAGGTATTTCACATATATGTTTTGTTTTGGCCACTTAACCCCGATTAGCCAGCTATTCAGGACAACATTTTTGTTCCACAGCCATGCAAACCCCGCTCACAGCTGGATTAGTGGTTAATTTTTTACATCATTTTGGTTGAAAAGCACAATATAAAGGAACAACTTTAATCCAAGTCCTTTTGAAGATGATCCATACGTTGCTTGGCGCCCTCATGCCCTTGGCCAGAGGCCATGCTGTACCACTTAATCGCTTGGCCCTTATCCTTTGCGACACCGCGGCCTACCTCGTACATTCGAGCAAGGCTATACTGTGCTGCTACATGTTCCTGTTCGGCTCCTTGGTGGTACAATGAAATTGCGACTGAATCGTCTGCCAGCTCTCGTCTGTCAAGACTACCAAGCTTGGTAAGCCATTGGACGTGAAAGTGAGCCTCTGAAACCCCGCTATCCGCTGCACGGCGATTCAGGTCTAGTGCCTCCGCTCGGTCCTGAAAAACCTCGAGACCGACCTCATACATCAATGCAAGGTTGAACAGGGCACACTCATGGCCTTGGTCGGCACTCCTGCTGTACCATACGAATGCCAGACGGTCGCTCTGCTCGATCCCTCGGCCAAGGTCATAGGAGAAACCAAGGCTATTTTGGGCGCTTGCATGTCCTTGTTCTGCTGCCTTGGTGTACCACTTTACAGCTTCGGCATCACTTTGCTCCACTCCTCGTCCCTGCTGGTACATCAATCCAATTTTGGACTGTGCTTCTGCATCCCCTTGCTCGGCAGCCTTGGTGTACCACTTGACCGCCTCGACATCGCTCTGCTCGACGCCCTGTCCTTCTTCATACATTACTCCAAGGCAGAACTGTGCGACTGCTTGTCCTTGCTCGGCAGCTTTGGTGTACCACTTGACCGCCTCGACATCGCTCTGCTCCACTCCTCGTCCCTGCATGTACATCAATCCAAGGTTGAACTGTGCTACAAAATACCCTTGCTCGGCAGCCTTGGAGTACCACTTGACCACCTCAACATCGCTCTGCTCAACGCCCTGTCCTTGCATGTACATCACTGCAAGGCAGAACTGTGCGACTGCAACCCCTTGCTCGGCAGCTTTGGTGTACCACTTGACAGCCTCGACGTTACTCTGCTCCACTCCTCGTCCTTGATCGTACATCAATCCAATTTTGGACTGTGCTTCTGCATGCCCTTGCACAGCAGCCTCGGCGTACCACTTGGCCGCCTCTACATCGCTCTGCTCGACGCCCTGTCCTTCCTCATATATCACTCCAAGGCAGAACTGTGCGACTGCTTGTCCTTGCTCGGCAGCCTTGGTGAGCCACTTCACCGCCTCACCACCGCTCTGCTCGACTCCTCGTCCTGTACAATACATCGCTCCAATTTTGGACTGTGCTTCTGCATCCCCTTGCTCCGCAGCCTTGGTGTACCACTTGACCGCCTCGACATCGCTCTGCTCGACGCCATGTCCTTGCGCATACATCCACCCAAGGTTGGACTGTGCGGATGCGTATCCCTGCTGGACTGCCTTAGTGTACCATTTGATCGCCTCGATATCGCTCTGCTCTACTCCTCGTCCTGTACAGTACATTAAACCAAGGTTGGACTGCGCGGCTGCATACCCTTGCTCGGCAGCCTTGGTGTACCACTTGACTGCCTCAACATTGCTCTGCTCTACTCCTCGTCCATGCTCGTACATAAATCCAAGATTGGACTGTGCGGCTGCAACTCCTTGTTCTACTGCCCTGGTGTACCACTTGACCGCCTCGATATCGCTCTGCTCTACTCCTCGTCCTTGTTTGTACTTCAATCCAAGGTTGGACTGTGCTACTGCAACCCCTTGCTCGGCAGCCTTAGTGTACCACTTGACCGCCTCGACATCGCTCTGCTCTACTCCTCGTCCTTTACAGTACATGAATCCAAGGTTGAACTGTGCTTCTGCATCCCCTTGATCGGCAGCCTTGGTGTACCGCTTGACCGCCTCGACATCGCTCTGCTCAACGCCATGTCCTTGCGCGTACATCAATCTAAGGTTGACCTCCGCAACCCCTTGTTTGACAAGCTTGGTGTACCACTTGACCGCTTCGATATCGCTCTGCTCTATTCCTCGTGCTTTACAGTACATTAATTCAAGGTTGAACTGTGCGACTGCGTCCCCTTGCTCAGCAGCCTTGGTGTACCACTTGACAGCCTCGGCATCACTCTGCTCCACTCCTCGTCCTTGCTCGTACATCAATCCAATTTTGGACTGTGCTTCTGCATCCCCTTGCTCGGCAGCCTTGGTGCACCACTTCACCGCCTCGATATCGCTCTGCTCGACGCCATATCCTTCCTCATATATCAATCCAAGGCAGAACTGTGCGACTGCTTGTCCTTGCTCGGCAGCCTTGGTGTACCACTTGACCGCCTCGACATCGCTCTGCTCTACTCCTCGTCCTTGTGTGTACATCAATCCAAGGTTGAACTGTGCGACTGCATACCCTTGCTCGGCAGCCATGGTGTACCACTTGACCGCCTCGATATCGCTCTGCTCGACGCCATGTCCTTGCGCGTACATAAATCCAAGGTTGGACTGTGCTTCTGCATCCCCTTGCTCGGCAGCCATGGTGAACCACTTGACCGCCTCGGCATCACTCTGCTCCACTCCTCGTCCTCGCTCGTACATCAATCCAAGGCAGAACTGTGCATCTGCATACCCTTGCTCGGCAGCCTTGGTGTGCCACTTGACTGCCTCAATATCACTCTGCTCCACTTCTCGTCCCTGCTCGTACATAAATCCAAGGTTGAACTGTGCGGCTGCACCCCCTTTCCCTGCCGAATTGGTGCACCACTTGATCACCTCAACGTTTTTTTGCTCTTCTCCTCGGCTGAAGGTGTACCAAGCTGCGACCTTGCTCGGCGCATTACGCTGCCCTTGCTCTGCAACCATGTGATGAAAAAGACTGAAGGAGGAAAAGAATAAGGAGTTTGGTACGAAAATGGGTAGATCAGGAAAAATAATGATTGTCTGTGATGGAGATGAAAGGGGAGTACGAAGTGAGATGAGATGAGAAGAGAAGAAAGATGAGGAGAAATGAGATGAGAGATGAGTGAGAAGACATGCAAGAGCGAGCGTAAATAAGGTTTATCAGCAAGGCCCTCTTCAGTTCTCATCCGAATGCGATAATGAATGAAGAATTGCCTTTTATGAAAGATTTTTTTACCATACTTTCACTGCGCATGTCGCACGTGCGAAATTGATATGATAGGCTCGTTTGTGCACGAACAACACATGACTTTTGATGTCTTTCTTTGCGCAGTTAAGAGAATGAGCACGCGATGTTTGTGCCGTACATTTTGCGCGAAAATCAAAGACCTGGCCTGATGGTAGCACTTTGTCAAGTAAGTATCACTTGCCATAACAAAGTCTTGTAATCAACAGTGGCCTAGAATGATAACAACATTGCAAACAGAGAGCTGTTATTACCTAACTAGGCATGGCCAAGTGTCGGTTTCGTGTTCGCATTCAGAACGTAAGAGGGCCCAGGCACTTGAAACTCCGAGGAGGATATGTGGACTCTCTCTCGTCCTATGACGCACTTTGTTGACAAGCATTGTCTCCATGGGGGATGAATGTATTTTGGGTGCTCTGATGCATGCATATAGGGCTCCTAATCGAATTGATCGAATCGAGTGAAGCCTATATCGATTTTGATTCGAATAAAGTAAACTTAAATCCGATTTGAATTCGATTCGAATCAATTGAATCAATCGAAGTATTCAGGAGATGCCCAAGAGCGTTGCAGAACACGTCAGCCGACTATTTTGCAAGTACATCGAGAAGGAGGGCCGAGAAAAAATATGGAAACCGCGATGCGAGAGAACCGTCGAATGGGAGAAACAGCAATGTATCACAGAAAGACGGAAGCACAAACCCCCGGAGGAGCGGCCCAGGTCCCAATGGCAACAAATATATGGACGGAAACCCCGAGCGAATGAATGCGAGTGCGGGCGGCCTCTGGCGGAGCACGAGGAGGGACGATGCCCTGGCGTTCAGAATGATACACATGCAGCCGACCGAGCGGTGATCGAGGCCTTACTAGGCCGGAGGAGAATGGATATTATGGAAAAAAGAGGAGCGATGACAGTTAAAGAGTTCGAGACGGAAGACACCTAGTCTTACCCCTTGAACCGCCCCCGAAGGGCAGCAAGGGTCATCCGGAGGTATGCGCAGGTGCGCCTGGCGCAAATTACGGATTGTGCCTCCTCGGTTTTGCGCAGTACACTTTATCTATTCTGCTTTGCTATAACGACGTAGAATACCGTGCTCGCATGAGCTACACTTAGACTTCCGTTTTCGGATTAAAACTTTGACGTTCCAAAAAAAAAGAATCAATCAAAGTATTCGGATCGTTCGAGTTCGGATTATTTAAACCATTCGAATTGTCCAAGCCTTTTGAAGCATCATTAATGCAAATGTCGCCAGCAAGGGCGCCGGGTTATGGGAGCACGTTATCAGACCAACATAGAGAAAAGCAAATGTCGTTCCTCGTTCTTCCTTTCCATGTCATTATTCTCCATCTATATTTTTTACCCCACATAACTCTTGATGTGAGTAGACGTCTTCGATCAATCATTGACTCGGAAGAAGATAATCTTTTTGAGGTGAGTTTTAGGGGTGTTAACATGTTGGATGGTAAACGTGAATCTTGATAACTCTTTACACATAACTTTGTAACTCTTCTATAGGTTGAGGAAATCGGCAATGTGTCGTTCAATTGTCACTGTGCCTTTCAACCAAAATGATGTAAAAAATTAACCGCTAATCCGGCTGCGAGCGGGGTTTGCATGGGTGTGGAACAAAAAATGTTGACCTGAATAGTTGGCTAATCGGGGTTTAGTGGCCAAAACAAAACATTTTATGTGAAATGCCCAATACCTTCCTGTCGGTAATATAAATAACGAAAGTGTAGGAAATGACATTGCCAGCCAAAAGACAGGCACTCGCACCTGAGCGTGGGCCATCAAGAACAAGTGGAAGGAGCGTGCTACGTTCTTGAAAAGTAAAGATGTGGTCGTGCGCTTTCGTTATCATAGCTGCAAACTGACATACGCCACAAATTCAATGACCTCCTCTGGAATCAACAATCATTTGGGCAAAGTCCATCGCATCACTCAAGATAGTGGCGTAAACGATGGAAGCCTCTCCAGAGGTGGATCGTTAGATGTACTACTCCGTTCCTCCTCACAACCAAGAGCTTTTGACCCAACCAGTTTCAATGACTTGTTGGTCCGTTTCATTGTCACAACAAAGCAGTCATTATCCATTGTCAAGAGTCCAGCCTTTCAAGAACTTTTGAAACATGCTACGATGACTAATGAGCCTCAGGTCAGACTCCCTTCAGATGACACAATGGCAACAAAGGTAAAAGTGTCTGCTTATTGAATTATGTTCTAGCCCATTAAAACGCCTATATCACAACCCTACTAACCAAATTAATTTGAATTAGATCAAGCCCAAATACTTTAAGTTGGAAGAACAAGTGATTGCAATGTTCGCTGACATGCACAAAGTGTCCTTGACGGCTGGCGGTTGGACAAGTCCATTTCAAGACGACTTCTTGGGTGTGACGGCACACTGGATTGACAGTAATTGGACCCAGAGAGAGTTGGCGATTGGATTCGAGCCATTGCAGGGTGCCCATAGTGGTGAAAACCTTGCTGAGGCTTTGGTGACAGTTCTTGAACGACATCTCGGCGAAAAACTCCAAAGCATCACCACCGACAATGCAACTAATATGGCCAAGATGCTGCGAGATCTTGTACAGCATCCAAAAGCAATTAACTGGTATGTTGTTCAGTGGATTATATCATAATGGAACCAATATACATAATGGGGCTTTGGTTTTTAACTTTCAACTTTTCTCATTTTAATAAAGACACTCGGAGGCAACTTATATCATGTGCCATGCCTTGGTCACATCATATATCTGGCAGTTCAAGCGATGCTAGGTCCTGGAGTTTTGAATGATCAGCCGCCTGAGAATTAAAATCTCTACCCCAATGAAGATGAGGATGAGGAGGACACCGAGACCTAACGTCGCCAAGCTAACTCCGCCGAAGAAATTGAGGATGGGCATCATCAAAACCAGGTACAATGGATTGATCTACTTTTTTTTGGTCGTCCTTATTGAAATTATAGAACTCTACTAATCATCTATTACTTACTTACTGTACAGATCGTCGCCACAAAGAATCCAAAATTTTGCCCGTATTTACGACATTGTGAAATGCCCAAACCTTGCGTTGATAAAGGATGTCTGCACGCAATGAAATTTGACGTTCTCCATGGTGGATTGAGCAATCGATCTCAAGGGTGCTTATCAATCCATATGACAGAACGAGCCAACACTTGCGGCATACGCCTTGGAGGAGGATGAATGGTCTTATCTGGAAAGGCTCCGAGTTTTGCTTAGCCATTTTGTCACCATGACAAAGACCGTATCGTCTAGCGTAGGCTACCCGACTATAAACAGGGCGACGTCAGTATACAATACCATGATCGACACGCTGGAAGAGTTCATTGAGCAGGAGGCCCATCCCTCACTAAAGCAAGCCGCCAGTCATGGAATATGAAAGCTTTTGGACTATTACTCGAAAACGGATTGCACAGTAGTATATGCAGTGGCAACAGCGATGGATCCAAGGATGGAGTTCGATAAGTGAGGCGCCAATGACTGGGACGAATATATCGAAATCGGTATGGACATGGTTAGGGATGTCTGGAATCAACATTACAAAGTAAAGAAAGGACCAATCGAACTGGATGCCGATACAGAACGGCAGAGAAAGATGTTCGGAATTAAGAAGAAGGAAGGCGAGCTTGACGAGTACTTCCATGAAGGTGATATGCTGATCTCCTGCAAGAATGAGCCCCCCAAGTTGATTTATTGGCGGGCTTAGACGGAACGATGACCCAACTTGGTAAGGATGGCACGCGATTATCTCGTCATACCCGTAACATCGACCCCAGCAGAGCGATGCCTCTCCCAGGCCAGGTATGCTTTGCTATCCGAAAAGAATACCCTCGTTTCCTCAAGCATTCGGCAACTGGTCATTTTGGACTCTTGGTTCAAAGAGTTACTTTGACCTTGTAGCGTATACTTTTTATTCAATCGAGGTCACAGGGCCAAACATTAACGACAATGGTAGATCTTTTGTCTTTACGCATGGGCGGCTCTACATGGCACTCTCGAGGAGTTTTCATGTACTATTGTATTATATGTACTAGGTATTATTTTTGAAGAAAAAGAGACGTATTGCGCGCGTCAGTTAAAAAAGTGCGTCCTTTTTTTTTTAAACGGAGTAAATTTTTTTTTATTCTGAGTGACCCTGAAAAATAAATTATCGGTATTCTTCAAAGAAGGATTAGTCTCTTGAAGGGTCTCCTGCAACTCCTCCATCAAGAAACAAGGATGTTCTTTCACGTACTCGCGAACAAACCCCAGGACCTCCGAAGGCCAACGGGATAGGCGACACCGGGACCGAGTATCGGAAACACGTCCTGTTTTGTTGAAAATAGTGGTCTACTTTCTGACAGACGAAGTTGAGACAGCAAGTAGGGTGGATACATCCTCGAGTGATACGCTTTGAATCCCGTAGAGAGCAATTGCCCTCCACCGAAGATCCTCTGATATGACCATGAATTGTGAGATGAAAAAGAGAGGGAGACAAATAAGGACGAGGACAATGAAGAGAAGAAAAAGAAAATAAATTGATGAAAAAAAGAACAAGTGATGTTGTGTTAGAATAGACAAAAAAACTTTTATTGTGCCTTTCAACCAAAATGATGTAAAAAATTACCCACTAATCCAGCTGTGAGCAGGGTTTGCATGGGTGTAGAACAAAAATATTGTCCTGAATAGCTGGCTAATTGAGGTTTAGTGACCAAAAAAAAAACTTTATATGTGAAATGGCCAATAACTACCATGTTTTTGCGCAAAACTTATGCGCAAAAACGTGGGTGATAAAAAAAAAAGTCTTTCATCGAAGAAGAATAGTTTTGTTTTCCGTGGATTGTGTTTTATCCTGAGTACGCTCATGGTAGCTCAATATATGGTAGAGGTTCCAGTGAAAAAAAAAAAAAATGTTTAATCCCTCCGAATAAAAAATTAATCGGAGATATTTTATTTCCGTGCGCACTTTTAGGTGAAGCGCGCAATAATTAATGATGATCACTTATATCATGTTGGCCGGCGAATATAGTTTTTTTACTGCCTTATTTTGAGAAAAGACGGAGCGTGCAAGAAAGGATGCAAAGGGTCCAAAGACAGGTAAGTAAACATGTTGTTACAAACTGGAGAACATAATAGGGTAAGAGGAAATCTAATTTTCTTCCGAGAAAGATAGCTAGAAAACACCAACATGGATACTCGACGGCCCTATTGGTGGTTATTACACTATTGCATATTATCACAAAGGGGATGCTTTCAATGCTTATTCAGATTTTCGTTTGTCGCGATTTTTTTGTTAAAGTGCGTGATTAGACACCTCTATCGCTTTCTCCTCTCCCGCCATGTTTGCTCATCTACAGGGACATTCCGAGACCCCCACATATTCGTGCAACAATCGGTGAGGGCTGATGTAGACTCTCCTTTAGGCAACGTTGGTTAAATTATGAACAGTGTCCGTCACGATATACCAACTTTGACATCTTCAATTGCTTCCTTAGTCACAGTAACCGCTTTAGTCGTCTGGTGCATTATCACACTTGCTCACCTGCCTTCACATAACGACACCCACGCGTACTTCCGCCTTATTACTGTTGAAACCACTCATGCGTCTGACTGCCCATTATGTATGACTCACTCCGTCACTTTGGCTTGGTCCAAATTGTCTATCATATTCTGCGTACTCACTCGCCCTTTCTCTCCCTGTCTTAAGGATACCTCATCCGCACTCTTGACCACCCATACACCCCACCATCCGCACATTATCTCTCTCTCTCACACACACACACACACACACACTCTCTCTCTCTCTCTCTCTCTATCAACAACCCGTACAGCACTCCACGAAACCTTACAGACCAAAGCACCTTCGTCCATCAGCCTGAGAACCTTCCTGCTGGTATAATTACTTGGTCGCCTAATAATACGCGAGCTGCCTGTACAGTAATTCATTCTCCCAAGAATTGAGAAAATAGTTAGTTAAAGGAAAATAAACAAATTACCAGAGAAAGTGGGTATATTGCACTAAGGGGAGATGAACGCAAGAACGATAGGTGATAAGCAAGAGTAGGAATAGTGTCGGAATGTGACAACTGAGTTGCTAGAGAGAGGGAAGGGGAGAAACTTTAAAGTGAGAGAAAAAGAATACGTGTGACGAAGGCCTAGGGAGGACGAGTGGTTGCGTGTGGTTGCGTCTGCTTGCGAGAGAAAGTAGAGGTGAGAAGTGACGGCAAGAAAAAAAGAAAGAGAGGAAGAGTGAAGGAGAGGAAGAGACGGATGCCCCTCCATCCTTACGATTTCAGCCCAGAGACGGAAATAATTATGAGCCCTCCGGGCTAAGCTGGTCACAGAGACGGAAATGGTCATCAACCCTCTGGGCTAAGCTGGCCACAGAGACAACAACAAAGGAGGACTAAATTTTAATCGCGGACCCCAGCCCAGTAAGCCTTCCTGTAAGCCCCAGGGACATCAAAATGAGTCGGAAGTAAGGCTAACCTGGAAACTTTGATTTTTATAACTATAGATTCGCAGATAATATACAAGTCGGTCCATGAATGACTGAACAGCGCTCCCTACAGATAAAAAGGGAGTAGCCTGCTCCCCAAAGATATTACATCTCCATCCATTCTCTTCACTTTCGCCTTTTACGGTCCTTCCACTCCAATTTGTCTCCTGGGAGCAATAAACACACAGCGCTTAGTTGCCATGCCCAGTACCAACGCCAAGTGCGGCGAATCCTTCGACACCCTGATCGTTGGCGGCGGCTCGGCCGGAGCCGTTCTTGCCACCCGTCTCACCGAGGCCCCCACTCGCAAGGTCCTCCTGCTTGAGGCGGGTCCGTCATACGCCCCGGACGCCTACCCGGCCGAGATCACCGATAGCAGCCTCCTCGGGGGGTACACCGACCACGACTGGGGATTCCAGTCGGAACCAGGCTATATCGGCCACCCCATCGCAGCCTACCGCGGCAAGGTCCTCGGCGGCTGCTCTGCAGTTAACGGTTCGGTCGCTGTACGTACCCTCGCCTCTGATCTGGACCGCTGGGCCGAACAAGGACTCCAGGGCTGGTCGCACGACGACTTGCTGCCCAGCTTCAAGAAGCTTGAGTCCACTGACGCGGGCGACAATAAACTGCACGGCCGTACGGGTCCGCTGCCTATCATCCAGCTCGGCCTCGATGATATCAGCCCCATGCAGCGCGCCTTCGTGGACGCCGCACTCGCCAGCGGCATCCGCGCCACTAACGATTTCAATGGAACCAACCCTGAGGGTGTGGGTCCCTATCCCATGAATGTGCGCGACGGCGTACGAGTCAATACGGGCATGGCGTATCTGACGGCGGACGTCAGGTCCCGAACGAACCTCACCATCCGCGGCGGTGTGCTGGTCGACCGGGTGCTCTTCGAAGGTGGGCGGGCCATCGGCGTTCTGATCTCGGACGGCACCGAACTGCGAGCCCGCGAAGTGATCCTGAGCGCCGGGGCATACTGCAGCGCGGCCATCCTGCTGCGTTCGGGTATTGGCCCTGCTGACGACCTGGAGGCCTTGGACATTCCGGTAGTCGCGGACCTGCCGGTGGGACTGCGGCTCCAGGACCACCCCATCTACTACAACGCGTACGCCGCCGATCCAGAGTGCATCGGCGCGCAGACTCCAGTCATCGGGGCTAAGGTCTGGACGGCCAGCTCGGAAGCGACCGAGGGCGAACTCGACCTGCACATCACCGCCACCCACCTCTTCGACCACTCCACCAGCCCAACGGGTGTCGGTTTTGTGCTCGCCGTGGCGCTGGTGCGCCCACAGTCGCGGGGCACGCTGACCCTGGTTAGCCGCGATCCCGAGACCGCGCCGCGGATCGATCTCAACTTCCTCGCAGACCCCGGTGATCGGCGCCGGCTGCTCAACGGTGTGAAGCTGGCCCGCCGCCTTGGCGCAATCAAACCCCTTGCGTCCCTCATTGAGCGGGAGCTCAACCCAGGTCTTGACACCATCGACGACGCCGCGATCGAAGCTAGCATGCTGGACACCATCGACACGTACCACCACCCTACCTCAACCGCACCAATGGGCGCGGACGACAATCGAATGGCCGTTACCGACTGGCTCGGCGCGGTGCGCGGCGTCACGGGGCTGCGAGTCGTGGATGCCTCCATCTTCCCGGACGTGCCATCGGCCGCCACCAACCTCACCGTGATCGCAGCCGCCGAGCATATCGCTGTCCGCATCTGAAACCATCTCAGCATCCCGTACGCACTGAAAATTAGGGAAATCCAATGATTCAAGATTTTGAGAGAGCATTTTGCGTTTCAGTAAACCTGCGAAAAATATATTGGCCTTGTGTTATTTGATATTTCCCTCCTTTGCATTGTTTTCCTTTGTCTGTTTGTCTTACCTAATGGTCCATGTTAGTCTCGTTTCCATCCCTTCCCTTTCTATACCTTGGAATCCTTTCTAACATGTTCCCACAAGGAAGGGATGCGAGCAAGATTAGCACAACAGACACTAGGCATTTATTTAAAAGCTATTTTTTGGGGCTACAAACTGTGCAAGTATGATGAGGATTCGACAAAAACTCAAGGAGATATTAGCAGAAAGATGCGATTTCCCAAATGTGAGCCGCTCCTTACCCTGAAAAACGCATAATACTGTACAGGAATATCCGAGAGAGCGAAGCAGAGCATAGGCCTGTCGAGAAAATCAAGATAATGTTGAATGCTACGAGAGTGACCAATGGAAGCAGACAGCGGCAGTACTACCTTCCCTCAACTAATGAGATTGCTGTCCTAATGCCAAGATGACACAGCTATCGAACCCAGGGACTTTAATATCCAAGGCAGGCATGGGTAAGTGGAGAGTATCGACGTAGCTCAGGCTGCGTACGATCCATTGCAATACACACTTTGGCATCCTCGGGGCGAAGATGACTGGAAAAACAATGCGTATCGCTTGGTACCTCAAAACCAAGGTCCGCAAGCATTTCCATTGCAAGACGACGCGGTCGATCCTTGAGAAGCGGTTAATCCAGGAGAAGCCGTCAATCCTGAACGAGGAGTCAATGGAGCAGAGGATCAACCAGTCGGTGATGAAGAACCACAAAGGTCATGCTTCAGGCGAGAGAGGTGATGCTCCTGGTGAGACAGATGATGATCCTGATTAGAGAGGTAATGCTCCTGGTGAGAAATGTGATGCTCCTGATTAGAGAGGTGATGCTCCTGGTGAGAAAGGTGATGCTCCTGGTGAGAAAAGGTGATGCTCCTGGTGAGAAAGGTGATGCTCCTGGTGAGAAGGGTGATGCTCCTGATTAGAGAGGTGATGCTCCTGGTGAGAAAGGTGATGCTCCTGGTGAGAGAGGTGATGCTCCTGGTGGGAGAGGGGATGCTCCTGGTGAGAAAGGTGATGCTCCTGGTGAGAGAGGTGATGCTCCTGGTGAGAAAAGGTGATGCTTCTGATTAGAGAGGTGATGCTCCTGGTGAGAAAGGTGATGCTCCTGGTGAGAAAAGGTGATGCTCCTGGTGAGAAAGGTGATGCTCCTGGTGAGAGAGGTGATGCTCCTGGTGGGAGAGGGGATGCTCCTGGTGAGAAAAGGTGATGCTCCTGATTAGAGAGGTGATGCTCCTGGTGGGAGAGGGGATGCTCCTGGTGAGAGAGGTGATGCTCCTGGTGGGAGAGGGGATGCTCCTGGTGAGAAAAGGTGATGCTCCTGATTAGAGAGGTGATGCTCCTGGTGAGAAAGGGGATGCTCCTGGTGAGAAAGGGGATGCTCCTGGTGAGAAAGGGGATGCTCCTGGTGAGAAAGGGGATGCTCCTGGTGAGAAAGGGGATGCTCCTGGTGAGAAGGGTGATGCTCCTAGTGAGAGATTCTTTTTTTTTTTTTTTTTTTTTTTTTTTTTTTTTTTTTTTCGTAAACACACACACCCACAGTTGCTCGGGGACGTTTTTTAGAATAGTTTTTTTTGCAATAATTCACCTCCGCCATCTTTCTCTCTTTTGCCACCGTTCCCACACTGTTTTTTACATTGCCTTTGTCACCGCTCATATACAAGCTTTTTGCATCACCTTCGCTTCCACTCCCACGAGCTTCTTTGCAACGCCTTTGCCAACAACCCCTCTTGTCAGTTCAGCATCACCCTTATTCGTCAGTCCTAACACGCCTGCTACATTCATTGCTACTTTTCATGATGGCCGATCAATCCTGGGCTTGTTCCATGTGTACACCAACACGAACCTTTGAGTCGTCTGATCAGCTTCGAACTCATGCTTTGAACTATCATGCGTCCTCTTTCACCGTCACCATCCACCCGAAGGCTGGTTCATCGGAACAGGTTACTGTCACGCAGAAGGAAGGTGCTTACCATTGTCCTTTCTGCCGGGAAACATTCAAGACCAAAGGAGGATGCCGCAAACATCTGATCAACTCGACCTGTGCCACCGAAGAGCAAGACAACGACGATCCTGGCCAACAACCACCAGTCATTGCTATGCCCAGTGAACAGTGTCTTCCAGTCCCAAACACGATCGATTCAACATCTCTTATACGAGAGTACAACGATGCGATCTTGTACAGCTGCAATCAAACACATGTCTCTGACGCGGAGAAACAACGGACATTGGCCATTGTCGATGCACTGGGATTAACACCTTTCGCCATCAAGGATTCTGACGGAGCTGAACAAAATGGTCTGGCGCATACCTCGGTCGTTGCCAAGCTCTCCACTGGCCAAAGTCAAGTCGCTCCAAACATGCCATCACCCAAAAAAAGGAAGCATACCCGTGACGATACCTGTCCCAATTGCACTCCAACTCAGGCACCTGGATTAGAGTATGTGCTGTCGGCCTCGCCCTATGCAGCATCGATCCAAAGGCGAAAGTACTTCGAAATCGACAATGGCGTATGCGAGCTCCTCAACTGAGACTGGGAATTTTCTCCCCACCTCCGCTTTGCCTGCTCAAAGATCCTTGCTGGATGCCTCCTCCTCAACAACCAGAACGGCCAGGTCATCATAGTCAACACGGTTGAGACTTACGGCCGGACAAAACTAGTTGATGCCCATCGAGAGCCCTTCGTAGTACGCAAGGGTCAACCTGTGGCAAACTCTCTACCGCCGTCGATCAAAACGCCATACAAGAATGTATGGCCCACGACTGTTCCAGCACAGGACGGAGAACGACTGATCATTGGCACATTGTCATTTGATGCTCTCATTACTTCCTCGCTTCGTTTGGACACAAGGATGAGCGCTTCTGTCGGTTGCTCCACGCCTTCATTTCTACTTTCCAGCACGAGCCACTCATTGGCAACTAGGATATACCTGGACCAGGAATCATTGGACGACGGTCTCCGGCTTGCCCATGGAAAAGACACATGGTGCGTCTCGAGCAGTAACATCATGTGGCAGCTGCGGCAAACGAAAACAAAGTTCCACGATCCTTCTACCTACTACCTTTGTCGTTCCAGCAGTCCATTTGCCAACAAGCACCCTTGCCAGCCATTCACAATCTTCACCTTGCTGGCGTATGATCAATCTCACAGCGGCGACGGAGTGGTATTATCGCGTCTCTTTCACACTATCGCCAGCCGAGTCATCCAAGATGCGAGAGAAGCCGTGATCGACAGACAGATGGTCGAGGATCTTCGGGACCGATGCACTGATCAGACCAATGCGTCCAAGGGGCTGGACTTGATACTTGAACTTTTTTCTGGCACTCAAACCACTATCAAAATCCTTGGCAACCTACATCTCAACAATGCCCTGCAGACTCTGGCACCTCTCATATCCACATATATCTCAAAAGCCAATGCCTCCGTTGTGGCGTTTGTTGAGAAAGAGATCGCGCCAACACGTTAATATATTTACATTCGGCATGAGCTTCGTACTCCACAATAATTAAATATCCTCTTCGTTATCCAGTCTTGCCTGCTTCAATCACTGTACTTTCAGCTACGATGTCTAGAATAAACCCGGAGTCATGGCTTGCAAGAGATGTTGGAAATTATGTGCGGCATCTGGTCATGATGCAGTGAGGTTCCTGTTTCCAGTGATGTGTTGACAAAGCGAGGTTGGTAAAGGGGGGAGGAAGGAGGAGAATAAGGAAAGTAAGGAGGTAATAGGGAAACAATAACGATCATGCAGTCTAGGCTCTATGTTCTTTCCTAAACAAATTTCAGGTCTCCCTTGAAGCAAGTCTTGAAGGGTTCAGAAGATTGAGGTGATAAAGGTTGATCAACTTGCATCTGAACCACGATAATGACCAGATTCAACGATGTGGGTTACATTGGCAAAGTTTTCACAAGAGGGCGTGATCAGATCCACTTCCCAACTTTACTGATGTGGGCTTGCCTTACCCCTGCCATTCACACATTCGGTCAACAGATACGGAATGTGCAACTGCAAAAGCTCTCTTTTTTTTTGTTTGTAAGAAATATATTGCGTCGTGGGATTGCGTGCAGTGAACTAATACTCCTCACCTACAGGAGTTACCACCATTCAAAAGATATGAAAAAACAGAAAGATAAGAAAATAAAATACAGGTTAGGTGGGGAAGTTGTTGTTGACAGGGAGGTGGTCGACTGAGGGTGCAGGTTCATGCTCCTCGTTCTGGCGCTTCTTCTCAGCCAACTGAGCGCGAACTTGGGTGATGGCCAAATCCACCGCGGCAAGGACCATGCGAGGTTCAAAGGGTTGATCCTCGCGGACAAAGGCATGGTGATACCTCCAGACGAAGGCAAGGATGGTGCCGATCAAGATGAAGACAGGGGTGTCAAAAAAGGGCTTGGCAGGGTCCGGGTCGGGGGAAAAGAGGCTGCAGATGAAGTCCGCGATCTAGGCTCGTTCCTCCGCATAATTCGACAGTGCGCCTTGCCACCTTCCAACTTTTTGGGGCAGCTGAAAGGGGGTGTTGGCTTGTCTCTAGACTCGTTCCGCAGATACGGCAAAGGGGTTCGACCATATCAGGAATGATGGAGCGAAGGTGAAGACCAGAGGGAAGTTTGTTGATCAAGAGCCGCCACCAGACATTACGCTCGTTGTTCGAGATCTTGTTCTTCCAGAAGGTAGCTGCCACGTTTTGCCCTAGAACCGGTTCCTGGCCCCGGTTCCCAGTTTATGTCAAGTCTTGTTTCCGCCTATGTGACATTGAACGCGCCTCCAGATTTGGAGACTCGAGTGTTGAAATGAAGGGCACGTGGAGGGATACTTAGGGGGAGGAGTGACAACACAAAGGGAGAAGGGGAACTGATGAGTGAGAGTTCTAAGAGGACGAGTGTGCGAAGAGTGAAAAGGAAGATGAATACCCAATACGAAGAGGACATTCGGGGGAAGTAGATATGTTTTAAAGGACGACTTTATGAAGGAAAGGGAGAAAGAAGTAAAGAACTGTCTAAGGCTAAGCTAGCTATCTTATAGAGAACCGGGAGCTAAAGATCATAGATCTTCTATGCTAAGAGTCACATCTGTGGTGTCAGAAAGGATAGGAATGGTTGCTATTTGAGAGAGATGGGCTACCTAAGACAGATGGAAGTCGGCGTCGAAGCCGACCTACGGGATCCTAGCGAAAGCATCAAAGTGGTGGCTTAGGAATTGCCAAACACAGCATCGTCCCTGCATTTTCCATTCCTTAGATGTTGTCCCTTGATGCTATTTTTGACATTGTCCTTTGGTGCTGTCCCTTAAATCTCATGCCTTGATGTTGTCCCTTGATGTGATCCCTTGCTGTTGTCCTTCGGTGCGGCCCCTTGATACTGCCCTTAGTGTTGTCGCTTGCTGTTATCTCCTTGTCCCTGCCTCCCTTTCTTTTTCCAGCGTCCCTTACTATTCATGCAAGCGTCCCTTGATCTGTTCTAGTTTTCCTAGACTTCTGCACTCTCTGGATCTTGTTGCCTGCCTTATTGTCCCTCGATGTTATCTTTTGAACAAACTACAAAAAAAAAAAAAAAAAAAAAGTAAAAGGGGGCGAGAGAGGGTGCAGCCTTCAAAAAACCACAGCCGAAAACCTGTGGTTGCATACTTGAATTCACAAAGCACCCCTTGATCTCAATTATTGTGTTTGTGTTTGCAACATCCCACCTGTTGTGTTACGTGAATCCTCTCATTATAAACCATAGTTCCACCGAACAATGCAGAAAACATGTGGTTCCAGAGGTTACGTGCTTCGGAAGTTTAGAACTCTAGGTGCTCCAATAAAGGAAAAAGCAACTCCATGGCCAGGACGGAAGAGACACGGAGTCTTTCAATATTATTTTCACGGGCACAGGTATATAAAGGAGCCACGACTTGCTACGTTACTGACATTAAAATATCAAGACCTTCCAACACATCCACCTCCCACTCCTCTCCGAAGAAAGAAGACGGTCCCATAGTCCGTCAAAAAGAGTTGTTGCAAAACCATTATCACAAAAATCCTCCATTCCGCAAGAACTTCCCACGCCGTTCGCCAAGATGAAGATTTACTTCCCGATCCTGCTTGTCTGCTTCACGAGTCTCTGTCAGGCTCGTAGCGTTCCTCTGGCTCCTCATGAACCTGCACTCCATCGGCGCGAGGTGGATGAAGTCGGTTCTGTCTCTGATAGTGCGCAGGCTCTTAAAGACATTCTCGCTAAAGATCTGCAGGCGACTGCTGCGAAAGCCAACGGAGCGAAGTCCTACATGATTGATCAATCGAATAGCTGGACCGTAGGCGCGAATGAGGACTGTCAGCCCGAGATTGGACCTCAGCAAACGTTCGGCGCCGCATTGATCTGTCAAGAAGAGGGGGGTGCAAACTGCAAACTCACCGCTGCCATCAAGAATACGGAATCATTCACTGACACGATGGGGTTCACGTCATCGTTCTCGGTCGAGGCCGGTGGCACCATTGGAGGCGCTGTCAATGTCAAAGCGACCATGTCATCAAGCACCACCGAAACCTACGCGCACACCTATGGCCAAGAAACCTCGATTACCTACGAGTTCCCCGTTCCAATGGGGAAAAGATGCACACCGAGTCGTGTCTCCTACAGAATGAAATGCAAGGGTTCGTCTTGGCATGTCAATGGTGAGAGCGTCAAGACCGACTGCAGCAAACTCGAAAGCCCGATTGAGTTCTCAGACACGCTTAGGATCTTCAAGGGACCGGACGGTCACTTTTACTACGTCAACCATCGTGCGGACGGCACCAGCGAGCTTTATGAGATGGTGACCAATGGTTATGCCCCCGAACGCTGTGAAGATGTGACGGATGGTGTGTGGGTGCGACAAATGGAGCTGCGCCGGTCCAAGGACACCGAAGAGCCGCTCTCATACACGGACGGCAAGTCCCTCAGCGCTATAGCTTGTATTTTTGCTGCTTGAACTCACGTTTGAAGTGTATCGTGAGAACAAAAGACAATCCCTCCTCCTCAATCTACAGTTCTTGTTCTTTGTATTCTTTTCATCTTCCCGTGAATTTTCCACAATTTTATTTTTTGTTTATTTTTGGCATTACCTCTCACTTCCATTTCCAGTTACAGAAGCGTAATAAACATCTTAATTCTGAGACGATTACAGGGCAGCTTTTTAACTAAGGACGACGATGGCCTTCGCCTCCCCCTTGACTTTTTTTCCTCGATTCTATGACGCTTCACCCTATGCTTTTTATTTTTTTATATTTTTTTTGAATGATTCGTCCCTCAAGTGATCTGAATCGCTTCCAAGTCGGGACTGGTATTAAAGCTCGAGATTAAATAGTTTCATTTCGCCTACTCCTAAATCTCGGTTGCCTCTTCGGCCATCCCGACAACACCTTTTGAGAGTGTTTAAGCTTGTGGAACCATGAGTAATTGGGAAGAGATTTTCATGTTTTGCCCCAGGACCGGCTCGTGACCCCGGTTCCCAGTTTGAGTCTTGTTTCTGCTTATGTGGTATTGTTACGTGACCTCCATTACCAACCAGAGTTTTACCACTAACCAACACGGCTCTGTTCTAGGGGCCGCGATGCAGAAGAACCGTCGAATGGGAGAAACGACAGGGTATCACAGAGAGGCGGAAGCACAAACCCCCGGAGGAATGATTGAGGTCCCATTAGCAACAAATATATGGACGGAAATCACGAGCGAATGAAATGCGAGTGTGGGTGACTCCTGGCGAAGCGCGAGGACGGTCGATGCTATGGCGTCCAGAATGATACACATGCGATCGACCGCGTGGTGATCGTGGTCCTCCTAGGCCGGAGGCGAATGAATATTATGGAGAGGAGAGGAGTGATGACAGTCAAGTAGTTTGAGATGGAAGATACCTCGTTCCCTCTTGAATGATCCCCGAAGGGCAGACAAGGGTCATCCCGCGCAGGCGCGCCTCGTGCAGAATAGATTGTGTTTTCTCGGTTTTTTGTAATACACTTTATCTATTCTACTTTACTATTGCGACGTAGAAACTGGGCTCGCATGAGCTACACTTAGACTTCCGTTTTCTGATTAAACCTTGACGTTCAAAAAAAACCACAAAAAAACAGAAGTCACTTCAAGATTCGCCCAGCCCTGAGACGAGACTTGGACAACGATGGACCTCTAGACCTGGTAGACGATCTAGCGGAACGCATAAACGAGATCGCTATAAACAAGTCTGAGGCGCCTTCGAGCCAGCCAATATTCGTGCGTTTCGACAGGTAATGTTCTACAAGTCTAACCGCCCCCCAACCCCAGCACCACATCACCCACCCACCACTCACTGCGGCCTTTTGATCAGCGTTCTGTAAGAACAAGATCCCGCACAATGCGCGCAATGTCTGGTGGCGGCTCCTGATCAACAAACTTCCCTCTGGTATTCACCTTCACTCTATCATTCCCGACATAGTCGAGCCCTCCACTGTGTCTGTGGAACGAGTCTAGGGACAAAACCAGCACCTGGTTTTCAGCTGTCTCAAAGGTTGGAAGTATAGCAAAACGCACCGTTGAAGTACGTGGAGGAACGAGCCTGAGCCGCGGACTTCATCTGCAGCCTCTTTTTCCCTGACATGGACCCTGTCAAGCCCCTTTATGACATCCCCAACTTCAACTTGATCGGTACGCGAGGATGAACCCTTTGGACTTCGCATGGTCGTTGCCGCGGTTAGGCCATCACCCAAGTTCTCACTCAGTTGATCAAGAAGTAGCGCCAGGGCGAGGAGCGTCAGCCCCCACTCTCAGTCGAGTCGCCATACACCGGTTATCCCTACAAGAGCATGCACGAGAGGCAAAACTTTTATTCGCTGCTGTTTCGACTCAATGAAAGACAGCCTATTTTGTTTTGTCCCACCATGCCCTCGAATTTTTTGTCAGTTCCCTTGAAATTTTCTTTGTGCGTGATCGATTTGCAGCTAGCTGCCAAAGAACTATACGCACCTGACAACAAAGCAAGAGTTGCACAACATGGCCCTGCAAAAGAAAACGCAAAGGCAAAGCAAAAGGCAAAGCAAAAAGAAAATCAAAAAGCAAAGCAAAAGCAGTAGCCGGTTGTAAATACATAGTATACACATGCAAACAATATATGTTCGAGGTAGTATTTCAAAGACAAAAGGTGTATCGATTCTTGCCATGCCTTCGAATATTTCTGATTTTTCTTTGCGCAATACCAATCAATGTCAACAAGTACTCCCAAGAAAAAAATGAGAGCGGCTAGGCGAAGTCACACACTTGCGGAATGAATGCAAGAGCCAAAATCTAATTTTTTTTTCTGTCTTGACATTATTCGCCCTCTCGCTGGGGTTCCTTCTGAGCTATCCCCTTTTATATCTCTTTTCTCATCAACGTTCATGACCCTTCCCTCCAACCCCAACCCATTTCTTCATTTTCTCTTCACTACCCCTTGTCCGTAAACAAACAGGACATGAGTAAAAATATGATCGCAAAGGAACACACGCAGTCTTTTCGGGTTTGTCGTACCCAGGACCAGTCCTCACCTTCGTCCTCATCTACCTCTGTTTCACCTCGTGTCCCCCGTCATAACGTCTTGAGCATCCACCCACAGTTGCCCACTTACCACTCGATCAGTCAACACGATGATGGCAACAACATTCAACATGTCTACAAAGTCAAAGCTCGTTGTCTACAGGATCCCGTGACAGGTGTCCACCAAACGTTTATCCTTTGGGACGATGTTCGAGTCTTGATCAAGGATGCTGAATATGCCCTGGATGTGGATGGATCCTTGATACCTTTCATAATCAATGATAACTGTGAGGAGTAAGCTCTCCCTTATCTTTTTCTTCAGATTATTTAATACAAAAAAAAGGGCCTTGTGAATATCCTGAACCTCGTCACTCGTCTAATATAGGGGTTTTTTTTCTCCTCTACCTCTCGTTGTTTGTGCTCTGCCAATCCTAGATTAATTCCTCGAAGAATTGTGTGTCATCCGGACAAGGTCTTGGAGGTAGTGGTGTCAACAGCAGCCCCACTTGGGGCCAGCGTCATCAATGACGCTGTAAACGACCAAAGACGATCGACCATTATAGAAGTAATGTTGGCCATTTTCTCAACTCCACTGATCTTCATCAGCTTTGCCTTGGCAGTCAGGATTATAAAGGGCTGAGAGCAACTGCAACAGGATGCAGTCCCAGGATCAGGTGGCTCTATGTCGTCTGGGCGCCAGGAAAAACCCTGAGCAGAGTCCCGCCCTTGTTGCCATCATGACCAACCACGGCGTGTATTACAGTTGTACATAAGTGTTTATTAATGGTTGTGCATGAAAAATAAAGATGTTATTTCTCCCGCATCCACACATTCCAACGCTCAGCACCTGCTCGACTCATCTTCAACCCCTTCAGTCTTCCCCGTACCTGCTCACTATGTTGTCCATCATACTTCCACAATACAGGTCTGTCAGGTTCACCTCGTTGTGAACCTCCTTTCGGCATCTTCGGGGTACCAAACTCAAGTCGCTCCAAGATAGTTAACGGTACAATGCTAGGCCGTCCATGAGCGCACTGGAACGGAAATGAGCATTGAGACAACTGTTGCACAAGGTCCCGACATTGATCGATAGAGAGCTCGTCATTAAACATGATCGCCCCTCGACACGCCTTCGAGTTCACAATGTCCAAGATCCCTCTCGGACAGCCTTGTATGCATCGCAGCCAACTTGTTGTGTCTATATGAACAAAACGGTAAGAAAAACAAAGAATTGGTACTTTCGTTTTGAGCGGCGAGCACCTACATGCGTTTTGACCATGCGGACAAAAATAAAACATCTAAAAGTCGTCAGACATACCTTGTTCAACGCCTGAGAACAGTCTCCGCGAGCGGTAACGACCTTCCTCAAACGAGCTGAGGGTATCCTTGATCAAGTCCTGCGTTAAGGCACTGTCCACGACACACCTGTCTGCCACTATCCGGGGTAGCGACACCACACGACCTTGTCGATAGTCCGACTCGACATTGTGGCCTAGTCCTGTCATTGGCCGTGTCCTGACTCTGGGACAGCCACCTGCAGAAGTAGATCCAACATCGCCATCGTCCTGAGTGAAATGCTGCGACACCATTACAGTCTCCGCCTCAGACCCGTCATCAAGTGAATGGTACGAGTCCTGCAGCGAGCTTTCTTCCAGCACAATTCCCCAACGGGAGAGCCACTCGGTTGCCTGTTCAGCCAAATGCCATTCCCTACGCGTCAATGTAATCGGCAGTCGCGGGATCATAGTCATGCTATCAAGTTGATGGGTGATAATCGTCGTTTCATAGTCGTCCTGCCTCTTGGCAGCCGAATGTGAGCAAGTGCACATTTCCTTCATCAGACTTTCGACCCGCACTCGCTCATCCGCAGCATGCTGGTCAATCACCACCAACACCTTGTTGACCAATCCATGTTGGGTCGGTTCCTGCCGACACTCCGGGACCGCCATCGCTGCCGAAAAGGGCTCCATCGTGCAAAGAATAAACTTTCTGTCCAACTGAGAAATAACCTTGCATCTTTGTAGCCCCGCCTTGGAGAGCTGAAGGCTTTCTGCATCTAATCCCGCTTCTGACAAAGATCCAGCACTGAAAAATCGACTGATCCGCTTACCCATCGGCTCATGCTCACAGGGATCACTTGGTCCTGCAGAATCCAGACGCAGGGATTTTAAACAAGGAACTTGGATAGGGGCGGTTGGTAGGACCGGGTTGACCCATTTTCGGAGCGCATCTTGAGCCCAGATCCGAGATGTGCCAGTAGTAAAAGGTTTTGATCCAGAGGGCACCATATGCGGCAACGAAGTTCTATAGAGTTAATACGACGTTGCGATAATATTTGTTAGTCACCACTTCATGTTGAGTGCAAGCGTGCACTTTCATCATGACTAGCCTTCGCAAAAACATACCGTGAGATAATAGAGCCCTCCGATGTGGATCGCGGTAGTAGGAGGCCTTGAGGTCCTCGTCGTGTGTATTCCACCTCATTCGATACGAAATCATCCTAATAGCGTGCATTGTCATCGGGACATTGTGTAAGTAACAAAGTAAAGCCCTGATGATATGCCCCATCTCAACGTAAGCACATTACTCATGCGAAGTGCTACTTACGTCGAGCATGGAGGCCATCCAGTCTGCATCCAATTCAAATTCCAGGTCATCCTCTATATCAATCTCGCTCTGGTATGCCTCACCAACTGCATTCTCGTATGTCTGGACCTGACGCGCTAGTCGCGATGCCCTTGAAGGCTGGGATTCTTTCACACGCGAAATGTAATCCAGAGGTGTAAATCCTGTCGGAGCATCCATAGATCTAGGTCCGTGTTGTTTTCTCTTCTTGGTTCCGCTCTGGTATCTGAGTGCTGTCGCTGCTGTCCGAGAGAGGAGATGATGTCTCTCCAAAAAGTCAATAATTGTGCTCCGTACCACCTGGAACGCCCTCTCCTCGTTCTAAATAAACGGCCACGATAGATACATATATATTAGGAGCCGAAACCAATAGTGCATGTTCGCAATAGAGAAAACAAGAGGCTTCCCCGGACATACCTCAAACTGGATGGTCACTTTGGAGGGATCAGCACACAGGTCATATTCACTGGTCGGGCAGGTCAGCATAAGGATAAAGATAGGGTGTCGCTCTCTGGACCGCCGAGCATCCTGCGCGTACACTAAACTATCAGCTGCGAAACTCGATTGTTGAAACAGGTGCGTCACTAGCCTCTGCAGTTTTTCACAATGGACAGGTCGCTGGTTGAGAAAGATATACTGACACAGTCGATTGTAGTGTCCTTGTGTCGAAATGTATCCTGAAAAGGTGTAGATTGGGTCTTCTGCTGAAGACTTTACAAAGCTAAGGGAGGTCGATAGTGCCTGCCCAAGGATTGTAGTGATCCGATGAAGATGTGAGTCGACCTTGCGACATGTCATGATTTTGGCGTCCTTGGCCATGTCAATGAGTGTGAAAGAGATCCATGGAGTGACCAGTGCTAATGTCTCCACCATCCGTTTAGCTCTTTCCAGTTCTACTTCCAGCTTCGATGCCGATGCATCGGACCAATAGCGCTGCCTGACCGGGAACTATGAAACATAATATGAGTAAGTTAGATGATTGCGGATCAAACTGTTAAATATGAACAACGAACTAACGGATAGTACGTCTACCTTGTAAAAGAGATCTCGAACAGAAATAGTGGTTCCATGAGTGAACCGAGGATATTTACTTGACGGACCGCAGAACAACTTGTCTCCGCCCTAGTAGGATATTTGCCACCATATATATTTAGAATTCGGGAAGGAGTAAAGAAGCGACGTATTAAAAATATCAAGAATGGTCCTTGGGAGAGCAAACTACCTTGAAGATAGTAGAATATACATGCTCATGCCCTCTGGGTCGTGATACAACATCAACCAACGACATCTCTGTGATCGCCGCCACAGCTAGGGGTCGAGAACAAGAACGAATACAGAGACGTGCATTAGTAAGAGAATGGGCTCTCACGATAACAAACCAACGAACAACAAAAAAGTGCTAAACCTCTATACCTTCGCCGCGGAATCCATATGTCGTGATGCGGTTAAGATCCTGAAGACTAGAGCATTTGGAGGTAGCGTACCGCGCCCCAATGAGCGCCATATCCGCTGGTAATATCCCGTCGCCGTTGTCAGAGACTTGCAGACTGTGGCCTGCGACGTCGACCTTGACCTCTATTGAGGTTGCTTTTGCATCGATGCCTAGTACATATACATAAACGAGAAAAGGAGTAGTCGTGATTAGTTGAGAAGTGCGATGCAGAGCATTCCTAAAAGTGTGATTGTGAGTGAGGAAATGAGACTGTACTATTTTGGATGAGCTCGGAGATGCACTGCTCGAGTGAATTGACCACGAGAGAGGCGCGCAGTTCGTCAGAGACGGATGAAGCCAAGGGCTGGATCGATGCCATTCCATCGTTTTTGTTGAGGAGGAGATAGAGTGAGTGTGAATGCAGGAGAGGGGAGTAATGTGTGTGCACATGAATGGAAGGAAGTCAAAAAGGAAAAGGACATCGTTTGGTGGCAAAGGAGTCTAGTGCGGAAGATGCAAAAGATCGTATATGCTACGTGGCGTATATTTTACGCCACCAATTTTTGTCTTCCCTTTTGTTCAGCACGCAGGCCGCCAGACATCCTTGATCATAAGACAAAGAGTCAATGCAGATACATGTTAGCCTGCACAACAGCTAAGCAACTCGTATTTGGTGCACTCTATGTTGACCAACACCACCTCGACGACGATATTCCAAGATAGCCCTCTCTTGTCGAACTTTGTTAGCTCAAATCAGACTTACTGTTCGCACTCCATCAATCTCACCCTACTGTAGTTCGCCAATCCACAGTAATAAACTGCGCTATGGCATGTATGACATATGCTGAGGTCGCCAGCTATAGTAAGCATAGCGCCTTCCTCTATCATGGCTATTTTATATGCCAACCGTTCCAGGGTATTAGATGGGCTGAGCAACCCAAAAAAAGGGCGTTGCGCTGACACATGGCGACCACATTTGTAGCGGAAACAGAAGAAACCCCTGTGTTCAACGTAATTTTGATATGACAGCAGCACACGTAATTACATCATCAAAAAGAGTACTTTTTGTTGAGAGAAAGAGAGGAAGAGGGTCAGAACATGTGCCTGTGCCTAGACAAGGGCAAAACGAAAAATATAGATCCTTGAGCTGTGCGCCGGTTGTCACTTTCTTTTTTCACGGTCGCTCAACCAAAAACCTTCCCCTCAGCTACTGAAAAAAAAATCACATCCCTCCCCTCTCACTTCCTTTTGGCTTTCGAAAAGCATCACATTTTACAAATGTGAAACTGTTCAATGAATCAAAACAAACAAAGGGCAAGTGTTTACTGAATCATAGTGAGCGAATGCAAAAACAAGATGATGCCTTTACCACACATTTTCTGTTGGCTAAGGCAAAACAGCACTTTCCGAATCTTTCCAGGGCGTATTGGTCTGTGTGCGGGTCGTTGTGTCTGCCCGTGGAAAAATCTGGAAATGTTTATGACTTGGACGAGCGTATAAAATGGCACCCAAAACCTCCTTCAGGTTGCAATTTATCTTACGTCTTGATCTTTACTAAACAACACCAAAAAAAGGTACGACCTCTTTCCCGCACAACACAACACCACGCAATATGTCTATGATCAACTGGACTGGAAACGTTCCATTCGACAGACTCGAGCAGCGTATGAATCAAGTCTTTGACCAACTTATCAATCCTTGGTCTAGATTCCGCCGCGGCCATGCTCATCAAGCGGCGACAACCAACTCGCAACTACGAAATTTATTAACCCCGCAGTGAACATGTACGAGACGGACTGGGACTGGAACGTTCATGTCAAACATCCCGGCGTCAAGAAGGAAGATATCAAAATCGACGCCAGGAACAGCGCTCTCAGCAGAGAGCAAGTTCTCGCAGGACTACGGCCGCAACAATATGCGCTACCAGGAGCGCCGCTTCGGAGCCTTTATGCGTACCATTCCGCTTCCCGACCATGTGGACCGAGACAACATCGACGCCAATTTCAAGGGTGGCGTGTTGAGTCACTTCCTTCCCAAGGGCGAGGCTGTCCAGCCTCGAAGATTACCGTCGCTTAAATGAACTACGAATTCCTCACTCTCTCGCCTTCATACTTGCCCTTATCTAGCATTTCTTGCTGTTTACTCTGGAATCTTCTGTAGCTAGCGACAGAACACAATATCAAGGACAACCTCACAGCAAAAAATGCCTAAGCAACTACAGGATGTGATTAAGCGCAGTAGTTGAAGACGTGTAGTAGAGTCAAGGTTTAATACAACATTTATAGGTGAACAATAGGGAGCGATCACTGCAGCAACAGAGGCGATCTGAGTGTTGTATAGCTGGAAGGACAATGGGGGAAACCGATAGATATCAAAAGTGAGATTCATTCAGTTGCTAAATCAATTGATGGTAGCCTTTTTTATTTATTTATTTATTTTTTGGTATATTTCGGTCATATCTTTCAAAGATCGTCGTCTTCCTCTGGTAGTGGCGATAATGCATGAATTGCATACATCTCGGCCACTTGAGTTGGATAACAACCAGCACTTAAAAAGCGTCCATAATATTCCAGTGTGGTTCTAAAGCTCCATTGTCCTTCCTTCATTGTCCCTTCCAATCCTTGATCCTCCAAGTTCAATCGAGTCAATTTTGGGTTTTGCTGGACCAACTGGGCTTCGATCAAGGTTGACACTTCGCCATAGTTGAGTGATAGCGTTTGTAAGTCCTTAGCCATTCTTAATGCATCTGCAACTCTGGCAGCCGAGAGACAAGATTCAGGATAGATGCTCATGTCCGCACAAGTAAGTGATAGATGTTGAAGTCGGTGATTTTGTTCTATGAGAGCCAAAGTGTCCGATTGCGTGAAAATGGTGTAGTGGATTTCGATGGATGTAAGGGAGCAAAAGCTGCATGCAAGGGCCAACCAAAGCAAATTTGTGGACCTGAAAGAAGGAGCATAGGGTCCGTCATTGTGGTAGAATCGTCGGACATGATGTGCACGTTCCATAACGGTCTGAAGAGTGGTCGACTTTTGGACCCATCGCCATGCAGATGGCGACTGAGTTGATTTAGTGTTCATTTCAAGGGCTTGAGATAGAGTTGATCCTGTAATGGCAGGCGTGCTGGAAGGCATCGACAATGCTGTGGTTGGTTTGCCGTAAATAGCATCCCCAACAGCATACCAAAGGAATCCACGAGCGTCAATGGCCCAATTTCGGGCTACAAGCGCACAGGATGCCATGTCGGTCATTGTTTGGATATAACTGAGCATCGTGTATCGGATCTCTCCAATTTGCAGCGGGCGGGGTTTTATTGCAGTGACATGATGAGAAAGTTCATCCATTGTTGTGTAGTTATTTGGGCTTTAAGGGAATGGACATGCGTTTTCGTTCCAGAGGAAGAATCATGGAATGCTCTTATGCTTTTTTATTTTTGCGCAGCATGCTTCGAATATGGCGATGCAGAACAAAAGTCATGAGAAGGCGCAAAATGAAAACAACTTGGTGGCGCAGTCGCAACAAGAACGTGATTTTGCCTTGCCTCCCTCTACCTTTGCCCTTTACGCTCTCACCTGCGCCACCACCTGTGCCACCTAGAACATCCATGCTAGCTACCCCGCTTCGATCCTAGCTACTTTGCCTCCAAACTAGCCGCCTCAGCTCCACCCCAGTTTCCACGCTTCCATTCTTACCAAACTACGTCCTCCAGGCCCTTATACAATATACTCTTCCTTCTATACAATAAAAAACCCATTTGTCTTGTCGCCACACTCTTGTTCCTTGTCTTCCATTCTTTTATCTCTTGTCACCCCTGGTTTTCCCTCTCCTATATACTGCTATTACAACAGATCGGGATGCGAGAAATACTTGGTCGCCGGCATGAGTCCCTAACATAATAATGTTTCTCAAGACGTACCGAGAGACACGTACGTACAAGGCATTGCGATATGATGTGGAATGTGCAAGATCTCAATGAGTGAAAAGGTGGGATAAGATATCAGTCAACAAACATATCAAGAGATTGGTGGAAAGAAACTGAAAGGCCATCATTGTTATTTAGATTCTCTGTACAAGTAGAGACTTCATTTACAGTTGTTCTGATATTGGTTTTTAGATGTACGAGCCTGTTGTATGATCGAGACGTCGTCGTTAAGAATGAAGGCTCATAGTGGTATGTGCCACGCCTCCACTCTACCTTCAAAGTCGCCCTGCTCTTTCCTTGACTCGGTCGTATCACCGCGTCATGAATGACTACCTATGCCGCAAAAAGGAGTGGTATTAGAGTAAAAAAAGCGCAATGTAGTATTTTAACAGGATAGGGTCAAACAAACCAAGGTGAATTGGCTTGTGCAATGATGACTCTTACGGCAACGTCATGCTCCAGGTTTTAACGAGTGTCACTGAGTAAGACATGTAAATGAGAAATGTAACTCTGCGATGGGGTGCAAGTGACGAAATTTAGCTTTTGCAGTGGCGTGTATTGGAGAACTCTGTTATGTTGTGGTTGATACCCAGAGCTAAATTAACGAGAACATTTTTCTAAAATATTGTTCGCGTGAGACTTGTTTTGTGGAAGTCTTTGGGGGAGTTGCCCTAGGTTGGCCGAGTCGTTGGCATCAGTGCCAGGTGCATCAGGGTTACCAGTCGAGGGAGAGGGAGAAGGGAATGGGAGGGGGGGGGTCCTCCCCAGCAACCCCTGTATTCAAGGGTACATCATCACGATCGACGGTCATAACTCAGGAAGCGGCAGAGACGAGAAAAGGGATGTGTATATGCGTGTTTGTTTGTTTGTGTGTGTCTAGTCCCTTCTCGATATCGCGGATAAAAATGGTTGCTCTCAAGACTTCCTGGTATCGTCGAAAGAAAGGTACCTTTGCAGACAGTCGCAGGCATGCGCGTGAAATAGCCAAATGGCAACTAGAGCCTAAGTCACTTCAAATTATCATAGTTTCTTACCTGAATTGCGTCCTCTTTCCATCTCAGCAATTCACCTCAGTCCTTCCTCCTTCCCAAAAGTCTTTTCATTTCGCTCCATCCATTTCGAGATCATCCTTTTTCACATCATTACGTTCACATCACTCGTTGGTTGTCACCCTGGAGAGTCGCGATGTATACTGCCGATGGTAGTTCATCAGGATGAACAGTTGATTGGGCATGATTAATGCTCGAACTCTTCATGCAGTCATCTGGGTGGTGCCAATGAAGCCCTTGTGACGGGCTGTCGTCTGCAATAGATAGGCGCTTTGTTCGGCCAAGGCAGAGGGTCGGACAAGGAGTTGCACCTTCTTGCCATCATGGCCAGGGAGTGAATAAACATCCTCTCCGCTTCCAACCAACATTTATTTGACGTATCAGGCCAGATTAGGGTGCTTTGTTTTGTGATATTTTTGGTGATATTTTTTAGCTACATGAGGCATTTACACTGACAAGACTTCTCAGTAACAAAATAAAGCCACTCGTCAATCATAGAAGCACACATAATCCTGTCGACTCTTAGCGTCTATTGCAGTCAGCAGGCGTTACAAAGCTGATGATCCAAAAGGTTTACTGGCGGTCTTCATTTTTTTTCATTCTTTTTCTCATATGTCCCCCCAGACTGGGAAGTTGACATCAGACTCTGCAACCGTGTGTTGTACTTTACAGTATCGGAAATAAAATGGGAGTTTGGTCTTCTTCTCTTCTATTCTTCTTCTAGGTGTTTGGTCTAGCTAGCATGCTCACCGTTCCTTTTAAACTATAACACTTGTACTTGGGAAAGCACCAACTTCGACTTGTCCGTGAGAAAGTAACAACGTTGAAGTTAAAGAATATTAAATGCTCCTGTCCTCTGGGTAGTGATGCAACACCAACCAACCGTTTCTCTGCGATCATCGCCACCCATAACCCATAGTTAAAGGTGGCTGGACCTACTATGCTGAAAAGTCTTTTAATGATACCAGGCATTTGTATTCAGCGATGATCCAATGTCGGCCCATGTAAAAAAGGTGAGGTGAAAATGAATGAGATTACGAATCAAAAGAGTGAATGACAGGAATCTGGTCACTGGTGCAAGAGTATCTCAAAATAAAACTCGTAACGTAAGTGAGGACAGATGTTAGGACAGATGTTAGGACAGATGTAAGGGTTCAGATGAGTTCATGTGTAAGGACAGATGTGAGAGTTGATGTTAGGACAGCTGTAAGGACAGATGTGACAGATGTGAGAGTTGATGTTAGGACAGCTGTAAGGACAGATGTGACAGATGTGAGAGTTGATGTTAGGGCAGCTGTAAACGGATGTGAGAGTTGATGTTAGGACAGATGTTAGGACAGATGTGAGAGTTGATGTGAGGACAGATGTAAGGACAGATGTAAGGACAGATGTTAGGACAGATGTGAGAGTTGATGTGAGGACAGATGTAAGGACAGATGTGACAGATGTGAGAGTTGATGTTAGGGCAGCTGTAAACGGATGTGAGAGTTGATGTTAGGACAGATGTTAGGACAGATGTGAGAGTTGATGTGAGGACAGATGTAAGGACAGATGTAAGGACAGATGTTAGGACAGATGTGAGAGTTGATGTGAGGACAGATGTAAGGACAGATGTAAGGACAGATGTGAGAGTTGATGTGAGGACAGATGTTAGGACAGATGTGAGAGTTGATGTGAGGACAGATGTAAGGACAGATGTAAGGACAGATGTGAGAGTTGATGTTAGGACAGATGTAAGGACAGATGTGAGAGTTGATGTTAGGACAGATGTTAGGACAGATGTGAGAGTTGATGTTAGGACAGATGTTAGGACAGATGTGAGAGTTGATGTTAGGACAGATGTGAGAGTTGATGTGAGGACAGATGTTAGGACAGATGTGAGAGTTGATGTGAGGACAGATGTTAGGACAGATGTGAGAGTTGATGTGAGGACAGATGTGAGAGTTGATGTGAGGACAGATATAAGGACAGATGTGAGAGTTGATGTTAGGACAGATGTTAGGACAGATGTGAGAGTTGATGTGAGGACAGATGTTAGGACAGATGTGAGAGTTGATGTGAGGACAGATGTGAGAGTTGATGTGAGGACAGATATAAGGACAGATGTGAGAGTTGATGTGAGGACAGATGTTAGGACAGATGTGAGAGTTGATGTGAGGACAGATGTAAGGACAGATGTAAGGACAGATGTGAGAGTTGATGTTAGGACAGATGTAAGGACAGATGTGAGAGTTGATGTTAGGACAGATGTTAGGACAGATGTGAGAGTTGATGTTAGGACAGATGTTAGGACAGATGTGAGAGTTGATGTTAGGACAGATGTGAGAGTTGATGTGAGGACAGATGTTAGGACAGATGTGAGAGTTGATGTGAGGACAGATGTTAGGACAGATGTGAGAGTTGATGTGAGGACAGATGTGAGAGTTGATGTGAGGACAGATATAAGGACAGATGTGAGAGTTGATGTTAGGACAGATGTTAGGACAGATGTGAGAGTTGATGTTAGGACAGATGTGAGAGTTGATGTGAGGACAGATGTGAGAGTTGATGTGAGGACAGATGTTAGGACAGATGTGAGTGTTGATGTGAGTGTTGATGTGAGGACAGATGTAAGGACAGATGTAAGGACAGATGTAAGGACAGATGTGAGAGTTGATGTTAGGACAGATGTAAGGACAGATGTGAGAGTTGATGTGAGGACAGATGTAAGGACAGATGTGAGAGTTGATGTGAGAGTTGATGTGAGGACAGATGTAAGGACAGATGTAAGGACAGATGTGAGAGTTGATGTGAGGACAGATGTAAGGACAGATGTAAGGACAGATGTGAGAGTTGATGTGAGGACAGATGTGAGAGTTGATGTTAGGACAGATGTTAGGACAGATGTGAGAGTTGATGTTAGGGCAGCTGTAAGGACAGATGTGAGAGTTGATGTGAGGACAGATGTAAGGACAGATGTAAGAGTTGATGTGAAGACAGATGTAAGGACAGATTTGAGAGTTGATGTGAGGACAGATGTAAGGACAGATGTGAGGACAGATGTTAGGACAGATGTGAGTGTTGATGTGAGTGTTGATGTGAGGACAGATGTAAGGACAGATGTTAGGACAGATGTTAGGACAGATGTGAGAGTTGATGTTAGGGCAGCTGTAAGGACAGATGTGAGAGTTGATGTGAGAGTTGATGTGAGGACAGATGTAAGGACAGATGTAAGGACAGATGTTAGGACAGATGTGAGAGTTGATGTGAGGACAGATGTAAGGACAGATGTAAGGACAGATGTAAGGAACTGACAACATAACGAAAAGCAAGGAGAGTGGGTGGACTGAGATGCAACAGTTCCTTGTTTGGTAACTCAAATTTAAAAAAGCCCACAACGTTGTTCCTTGTTTCCCTTGCCCACTTGTCCCTGCTCCACTCCGTGGTCTTGTTACACACTGCAATTGAAAAAGAGTTGGGAGAGAAGCAGACATGTTTATTGTACAGTACAGGGGGGGGGGGGGGTATTCGCTATGTTACATGGTGAAGGTGGTGTGGATTGGGTGCCCTATTGTTGCCTTCCTTTGATTATATTTTTGATTAGCATTTCCACCTCAGTCGCGACTGTGCCTTTGTTGATCACCGACATGTTGCCACTGATCCTGCCTGCTAGAGTCGTGAGGTTCTTGTTCACCTTTTCAGAAACAGGCCTGCGTTCTTCAGGTTCCATGTCCTCCACCAGCTGTTGTAAGATTGCACTCAGAACGGAGTCATCCTTCTCGGCGCGGCACATCCCCAAGCGTTTCTCTACGTCCGCCTTGGAGACCTTGCCCCGAACATAGACCTGGTGGAAAAGAAAGGCTGCAACCTTGATACCGGACCATCTTCCGCTCGACTTGAAGTCCCAAAGGGTACTCAATGTCACTGGCAAGGTGCGGTGACCGAGAAAGCGTGGATGCGCAGCTGCAAACGACTGGTATGTCTCGACCCTGTCGAACTTCGACCTCGTCTGGCGTTCGATGTTGTTGAACATATCCTTTTTGCCATCCATCAACATCCAAACATGCGAGGCTGTATGAGGGTGAAAAGACGGATTGTGAGGGCCGACGACAATCTGACCTGTTGTTACAACAACGGCTAGCGTAATGAGGGCATTCCACCGAACCGTTCCGATCATGACCTGCCTAGCGCTGTCATGCTCCTCGTTCACCACCTTGAACGGACGGGCGTCTGGCATGGCCAAATCTGAGGCGTGAGGGTCTTCGCTCTTGCGGCGTCCGTACACTTCAACCTTGAGACACAGAAGAATGTCCACACCGGACTGGATCAAAATGCCAACAAGTCTTCTCGCCAGCTCCTTACCGTGTGTGAGGAATGGCATGCAACAGAGGGGATCGCCGTCCTCCAAGAGACTGTACGTGTCAACATCCACCAGCGAGCAGAAAGCGTGGGTCTTCAACATCAGTTTGAGATCCTCATCAACAATCTTCTCGTCATCTCGCCGGCGTTTTAAAGGACGAACAAACGCCTCCGATCCTTGGCCTAACCGTTCACTTCCACCTGGAAGAACAAACCCGAACATCTTGTCGCCTCCCGACAGCCTGAGCTCCACGGCTTCAAAGATGTCCTTGCTGAAATGAGCGGTAGCCATATGCCTTGTGCTTTTGAGAAGCTCAGCATCAAACTCCTGCAAATCAGCCTGCTGTTTTGCAAAATCCACCGGCCACTTGACGCACTTGAGACAATGGATGGCCAGGTCTCTCGCCTCTTTGATCTGTTCATCACAAGCAGGACAACGTGACGGGAATATCAGCTCCTTGGCCGCTGCGCACGACGCTAAATGCCTTGCCAGTCCCCTCCGAGTCTGGAAATGCTTCGAGCACCAGCCGCATCCGAGGGGGTGAATCCGCTTGAGAGGGCCATCATGTGCTTCGGACTTGTGGCTGCGGAGAGCAGCGTCCGACTGATGTTCCTGGCCGCAGAGCAGGCACGCGTGCCTCTTTGTCTCTATGACCTTGTGGGGGAGCTCCGCGTCCTTACGGGGGAGTTCAGCGTCCTTGTGGGGGAGTTCCGCGTCCTTGTGGGGGAGTTCCGCGTCCTTGTGGGGGAGTTCCGCGTCCTTGTGGGGGAGTTCCGCGTCCTTATGGGGGAGTTCCGCGTCCTTTTCAGCAACGCCTTTAGGCATAAATGAGATGTGATTGAGAGGGAAAGAGGGAGGAGAAGAATGGAGCGATGTGGAGGGAAAGAGATGTATATGAGAGCAACGTGAGAGAAATCTGGTTTCGTGGGAACTCGTGCAAGAAAGATGACACTCGCTCAAAAAAAGGAGAAAGCGAGCACGCTGGGAGGGTTGATTGTTTAGTTGCGGTAGGTTATGGGTACTTCAAGATATCTAAAAAAAAAATGCAAAGAGCTATTGTTGTAGCGATAGTGCAGTTGTTGTGTGTTTAGCGATGGTGCGATGGTTGGGATAGTGAGCAGGCATGAGTTGTGGCATTTTTGAAAACGCGCCGTTTGGTGGAGCAATTTCAGTGGCAAGGGGAGAGTCTTTTTCATTTGACTTCTAAGCCACACTTTTTCAGGTCTGCTCTGATCAATGGGGACTTTTTGTCCAGCCTTCCTTCTTTCTGACAGCTAAAACGCTGTTGGCATGGGCAGATATAACCCCGCTCAAAGTGGTCCTGACGGACTTGTTCATGCTGGTATGTTTTTCTGACAACTCTTTTGGAGAAGTAATAAAGATTGGTAAAAAAAAAAAAAAAAAAAAAAACCACTCCATACACATCTCCTGCTCCCTCCGCTTGATGTAACTATATTCCCTCCCCTCTTTAGCCTATTGTTGAACTTGGCCGAGAGAATGTCTAAAGACCGAGCACTCACTAGAATTCGGGGGTTTTTTTTGTGTTAAAAAAATAGACTCCTCCCTCAAGTACCACGAGAAAACCCATTCCCTCCAGCTCTCAGAACCATAAGCAGAAATAAAACGATAGAATGCTTGAGGCAGCAGTCTCTACTGTGCCTTTTATATGAAACTGACACGCTCATAGGCAGTTGTTCAAACTTTCTATAAAAGAAAAATAACAATCAATACTCCTGCGGAAAAACAACACCCTTCACCAGCCTCGCAAACAACCCTCTGACCCTCATCGGCAATACATCTTCATCCAAACACCGACAATCCTGATGTCCCGTTCCATGGCCTTTATACCGCACACCGGCCATTCCCAACACAGTCTTCAATCTCGGCCAGGACTCACTCATCCAACGCACTTCTGCTTCTCCAAGACCGTGGTCCATCGCCTTGAACCCTATCGTCTCCAGCTTCTTTAGTGTTGCCAACTGTTCCAATCCGGTTACGGCAAGAGTTGTCGTGTAGTTATTATGAGGAGGAGAACAAGAAAGGGCGAGCGAGAGGCTGTTAGGTACAGGGTGGACACAGAGCGGGATCCGGTCTTGGCGACGCTGACTCGATCCTAGGCAGAACCGGGTCTGGTATTTCTTGTACACAGATGGTTTAAAACTCAGATCCAGCAGTCGCAATTCCTGCAGACGGCTCAGTTGGTCCAATACTCTGTGTCGAACCGCGTCACATCTCTCCTGCTCTGCCAATGCTTCCTCATACTCCTTCATCCTATCTTCGCCAACGCCGTCGCCACCGTTGCTATGTTGTTCTCGGAGAAGCTGCTCTTGACGAGGAGCCAACCGAGGCACGTTATGGATCTCGATCTGCAACTCCTCCATCCCCAAACAGCCCCACCCTCCATCAACTCCAATATCATTTTCATCAACCGCTAACCCAACGCCCCTAATACTCTTCAACCGCTTACACCTCCTCAACAACACATCCATCTCCTCAAAGCAAACCTCTCTCAAGTAAAACTTTACCCTCTCCAGTGTCCTCCAGCAAGTCTCCCCAATCACCTTCACAGCCTCCCTCGAAATCGACTCCAACTCCAAAATGACAAGGGACGGCATCCTGCAAAGTAATTGTGGCATCGTGAAAGGGCGTAGCTGACTCTGCCGAATAGTGAGCTCTCGGATCTTCCACTCCATTCCTGGTGCTGTGATAAGCTCTCCACCATAACCACAATCGCCTCCGCTTCCTTCTAAACCTCCTCCACAATTCTCCAAGTCTCTCAAAGTGTGCACCCGCACGTACTCAATAGCCAACTGATCATCAATCCCCCGCATTTCCTCAACCTCCAACCTCTCCAACTCCGGACACTCTCGCAACACCTGCATCAAATCCTCAACATTCTTCAGAATGACACTCGGTCCCATACTCTTCAACAGCGGCATTCGGATGTAATAACGGAACGCGTGCCACTGGTCCGTCAATCCGGTAAGATGCTTGATGTTGGAAACAGCGACGAGTTTGATGGCGGCCATTGAAGAGCCGAGGGGCAAGTCTGCGTGGTTCCCGCCGCAGAGTTCTTGTAGGTTTGGGAAAGCGAGGATGAGATCCCGTAGGCAGGAGACGGAGATGGGCTTGTATAATGTCAGCTTCTCGACCGTCGTATTGATATTGCTGTCGTGCTGACTGCTGTCAATGTCGTCCTTGTTGTCGTTGGAAGAAGGAGGGTGAAGGAGTGAATAAAGCGCAGGACCTGTAGCCCCAACATAATGCAAGGACCTCACATTCTCCAAGAACCTTCCTCCTCCACCTTCTTGTCCGATCCCCCAACCAAGCCCCCTCGGTCGCCCAATAAATTGCAGCAAAAATTCCTCTGCCTGGCGCCCTAGCTGCACTTCCTCCAACTTCCCCTCCATCCCTCCCAACACGCCCACCAAAAACTCCATACTATCCTTGCTCAAATACGGATATTTCTTCGTGCTACCTGACGGGGCGAGTGGGAGAAGTGTCTGCATTGACGCCTTTACGAACCGCAAGGACCGTAAGGTCTTGACATTGTCGAGAACGAGGTGCCAGGACTTTTGGGTAAAGTCCATCGCATGCGGGAGGGAGAGGTGATAAGTCATCTCGGGGAGTTGGCAGAATAGGGATTCGGGGATGAGGTTGTTGTCAACAACTCGCGAGAGCCGTAACTCCCCCGAGTCATCATCATCATCCTTGCCAGCGCTTCCCTTCATGGCTGTCGGATGCGGATCGTACTTGAACAGTCCATATTTCTTTGGCGTCATAAAGTTTCCCCAGATCCACAAATGCGTCAACCCTGTCAATCGCGCCTCGAACGCGATGACCAACAGACTGTCGAAGTTGATCACCATCCTTCGCACATGCTCCTGATTCTTCTCCAACAGTTGCTGGAACCTGCGCGCTCCTGGATTAAATGCCCCTCGTTGTGGGGTATTGTTGGTGGCGCGGCACGAGTCGAGGGGTCGGAGAAGGTTACACCAGGGCCATTGGTGGTCGTTGATGGAGGACCAGAAGTAAGGGGTGAAAACGGTGTGCCAGAGCCGGTTGACTTGTAGGCAGGCGAGGTGGGATCTTGTGTCGAGAAGGGGTGCAATTTCGAATAGGAGATCTGGTATCGATGTCATGCTCGGGGGAGAGGGTGTTGCGAGGAGTTGAGTTGTGAGAGAGAAAATTTTTTGTTGAGGAATGAATGTGTTGATGAGAAATGTGCTGATTGAAAGGAGAAGAGATGTGTGATGAAGATGAAGCGTAGAAATAAGAAAAAAGAGATCAGTTACTCGACCTGTGGTTAAAATAGAAATAAGGAAGGGAGAGAAGGAGGCGCAATAAGAAATAAGGATCCGACCAGTCCGCAAGTCCGCTAGTCCGACCCGTCGCCAGTCTTAGCCAACCTGGCACTGCCTCATTGAAGACTCCTTCCAGGGGCCTGGACCCTTTGTTTGTTGCTTGGATATGTATCGGTCAGGTGCTGCTGATGATCGCTTGTATTAGTGGCGCAACCAACAACATAGTCAATTGGTCTCACCTCACACCTTCTTTTTCTGCCTCTGCTTTTTTTAAAGTAAATGCTGTTTGTACCTGTCTGTTGATTTGCATTTATATTTATCTGTTTTTTTTCAGTCGCTTACTTCACTCCTCTCTAACCTTTGTGATCTTGTTCCCTGTTTCTTCATCATCCATGTCACACTTCCTTATTCACACACCACACATCTCTGCATCCCGACCGACATCCACTCGTCCTCTCTGCTTCCCATCATCACCCCCTTCTTACTTCTTCCCCTTCTCTCTTCACTCTTTACACATTTACACCATACAAAACAACTAATCTAATGCACACCAAACCCCCACTCCTCACTCTCACAATCCTTTTCCCTATACTCCTCCTCCTAACCATCTCCACAACCGTAACACCCGCCCCACCATCTTCTCATCCAACAACTACAACTACAACTACAACTTCACAACCACACCCACCAACACCAACCTTACAACAACCACCTCCACAACCACCTCTCCCAAAAAGCTGCCGCACCTGCCTACAAAACAACACTCTCGGCTTAACCTGCTACAAAAACACTCTCTGCATCCCCCTCTCCCTCCTCTGCACCACCGCTCTTCCCTCTTCCAATCCTTGCCCAGACCTCCCCTTCGTCCAACTCCCAGGAGCAGGAGGTACAACCAACCCAACAACTCCAGAACCAGGATCAGTCCTCTGCAACCCAGACACAAACCTCTGTCAAGACCCCACATTCCTCCCTCTCCCAGCCCCAGGTGTTGGGAACATCCGTCGGGATACTTCCTCTTCTTCGTCTTGTCTCAAGGGCGCCTTTTATTCCCTCTACCCTTCTTCTTCCACAGGAGTAGGAGGGGCAGGAGGTAGTGGAAGTGGAAGTGAGGCCGTACAGCAGAAATACATCCAATCCTGTATCGTCTCGACACCTCCTCCCTCCAACAGTAACAATAATAACAATAACAATGCAGGAGGACAACCACCCTGTCAGGCATGGGAGTACCAAGTCGGAGACTCATGCCTTCTACGCCTCTGCGGTGGCCCACCTTCCTCACAAGAGCTCTCCTGCGTCCTCCCTTACACCTGCCGCAAACCCACCCCTTCCCCCACTTCACCAGACACCTCCACCTCTTTTTACGGTGTCTGTTCAAACTCGACCCGCCAAAACCCAGACGACGTCGACCCCTCCACCTCCCCCTCCAACACACCCACCACCCCGCCATCATCCCGATCCAAAAAAGACCTCCTCCTCTTCAACCTCCTCATCGCACTCTGCTCCCTCGTCGGCCTGACGGCCCTCTTCATCCTCTTACACCACCTCCGGAAACGACACCTCCAACGTCAAGGACGGTACCTCCCTTGGACCAGGCAGGACAAGGTTCATTTCTTGCAAGCCTTGATCTGTAGGAGGGAGATGGGAAAGTTATGGGAGGAAAGGAAGGAGAGATTGAAGGTTTTGCAGGAGAGAGAGATAAAGTGGAAACCTTCTACTGTTGGAGGTGGGCAGAGACGAGGGGAGGGTAGTAGTAGTCAAGAATCAGTGGCGATGTATGCTTTACATTCTGGAACTATAACGTCAACGCAATCAAGGAGTACGAGAGCCCTTCCTCAGCAATCCTCCTCTTCTTCTATACCCTTACCCTCAGCATCAACAACAACAGCAACAACAGTAACAACTACAACACCACCTGCAGCAACACCAACACACCTCACAATACCCCCACCCACCCACCTCGTCCCTTCCACAACCTCCTCCTCCCCCGACAATAACCTCCGTCCGATATCCTACACAGACTCTGAATCAACCGATACATCCTCTTCCTCACAAGCCATCATGATGACACACCAATCCCGCCGCCACAGATCTGTTCTCGACATCTTTGCCCGTCGCTGGCAACATCAACAGCTCCAACTTCAACAGCAACAACAGCAGCGGCTACAAGACGGTCAACAACAAGGCAATGGTAGGGTCAGAGAAGAAGTAGAACCCCCACCATTATATCATCAAGGGTCTGATCTCCCTGCTTATCGTGTTCGTTCTCCTGAACCTGTACAAGAACCTACTCCGGAAGAAAGATCAGGAACACGAGTAATCTCAGGATCAGGAGGGGACCCTACCTCCGAAAGATGATTGAGAAACTCCTTTCCCCCCTTCCACTCCTCAAAATAAAAAAAAAAAATATATATATAAAAAAAAAAAAGTTGTGCAAATTGCCCTACCTCCTTTCCTCCTCCTCCCCCCGCTTGTTTCTTCCTTCCACCCAATTGTTTTGAACGCTCTCAGTCCTTCAGCCCCTTCCTCAACCCAATTAGTGCGCCCAACTCTACTCTATTTCTTTTTCGTTCTCGACTGTCCACCTGAGCGCTGTTTTCCTTTTTTTGTGTTTTCGTCCTCCAATCCTTTATCACACGTGCTCACATTCAATTTACACTTCATTCAGATAAGGGTCGGACCATCCATTTAGACAGGTGTTTCTTGAGGGCAATCGAGAGAAATAATGACGCTTTTCTCAATTCTTCTCTTTATGACAATTGAATGGTTTGTAGAAGATGTATATGGTACAAGGTAGAAGGGTGTGTGTGAGAGATAGTACAAATTAATTGCGAAAAAACAAACAAAATGCTCCAAGAACGCATGTAGTAAAAGTAAAGTAAGAAAAAAAGGGGGTGGAAGCCTCTAAAGACTAGCACTGAAAAGAGACGTTACGCCTTGTGAGGTTTGGTGTCTTCCGAGAGATCGAGATGAGAAGGCTGGGCCATTGACAGCTGACCAAAAACACGCGACAATCCAGTCGCCCCCGTCCCACGCTGCTCATCCATGGCTCCGGTGCCCGTCATATTAATCGCCGTATGCGATGGGGTTCCTTCAGCGCCAACAGCAGCAGGTCGTGCTCCAGTATCCACAGCCAAGCCCGCCTCTTCATCGTCATCGTCGTCATCGTCATCATCATCATCGTCGTGATGATCCATACTGCCTCGGCGACGACTCCATCTTCCACCTGTCTCGTATCCGAACCGTGGGTTCTCGTTCGCCTCCAACACATCATCGTCAGGGTCGCCAAAGATCATGTTGAAGAACGCTCCTGCTACTCCCGGCTTGCGGGTCGTCGTCGTAGAGGTACCAGCGGCAGTACCAATAGTTCCAGTTCCAGTATTGGTCGGGGCGCCATTCAACGTTCCTCCAGCGCTCATGTTCACAGGAACGGTAGCTCCACTAACGATGCCCTTAAATGGCCCAGCGTTGTGTGAAGAAACTGTCGACGAATACGACTGTGGCAAGGCTGGATGGTCCACACTAGGGCGACGTTGAGAACCTCCATGATGAATACTGTTGCCCTGTCCATGACTGATCGTATGGCGATGGTGCATCACAGGTCCTGCAAACATGGTCGAACGAACCGTCAAAGGCGTTGATGCCGTTCCGCTAGTATCCTGAACAAAAGAGACGCGAGGACTCTGGTGTGCCGACGAGGGTTGTTGGGGAGAGTGAGACAGCATGGTGCTGCTCCGTTGAGGAACCATGCCATGGTAAGGGTTACGGACGCTCAGGAACGGAGAGGGTGTCGGCTGCGGGGAAGTGCCATTTGAAGATCCTGCAACTGGGGTATCACCGCCGTTGGGGTTGCTTCCGACAGGCATTGGTGCAGGTGGCATCGACGCGCTCCTCTTGAATCGAGTGTTGTTAGGGCTTAGTCCTCCTTGGTTTTCGGCTCTCTGAGGCGAGAGAATTGGTGCCTGGGTCTGGGCGCGCGGGGTCGAAGGTGAAAACATCCGAAGAGTGCTCATAGATGCAGAGTGCGTAATAGGCGACGTCGTTAGAGGTGTAGCGCCTGTCATGGGCGAAGTAGCCTCGAATCCACTAATGCCAGAATGATCTCGTTGTCCTGACTTTGTGTTGCTACGAGCATGATGGCTCCTGAGGAATGTGGGTGTAGTTGTAGAGCGATCCAAAGCAAGTCCTGACTCGTCCTCGTAACCTCTCTTCTCGTCATAGCGCTCCCAGTTAGATCCAGGTCCGGAGGCTGAAGGGGGTCCATTGCTAATAGGATGGTCTGAGAGACAACCCTCCCAGTTCGATGGCGATGGCAGAGAAACCCCCATGCCAAGATCAAAGTTGGACCCAGCCGTGCTCCTGCGCTGCATATATCCTCGTTGTTGTTGGTGTTGATGGTGTTGTTGTTGGTGATCTTTGTGGTTCTGACGGGGGCTCCTCATGAGGTCTTCGTCCTTGTCACGCGTGCGGAGCTCCAACTTGTTGGCTGTGGCCGAGCTGTTGAGCGCGAAATCGATCTCGACAGTGTCGTCCAAATCCCAATGTTCGTAGAGAGGGTTCTTGGGCAACCACAACTTGCGGTTCAGGGGCTTGAGCAGTGCAGGATGGACATAGGTCTCAAATTCGGAGGTCCTGTCCTGGTAGGTAATCATGGATGGAGCATGCTCAAAGTGCGATGCCAAAGGTCGCGACGCCATCCCGACATTGCGCAGACCAAACGACTCTACATAGAACCCCTCCTCGTCCAAGAATCCAGCAGAGGTGTTGTTGCCTTGCTCGAAATCCTTGGGACTCTCCAACAAGTCGCCGCCGACAGTAAACAATCGAATCTCTCGTGTCGAGCTCTCATTCGAAGCAGGTGAAGGTTCGGTGGACTCCTTGGTGTTGATCTTGAGCTGGAGCGAATTCCTGGAGCTACTCTTGAACGTCTTGAGGTTGTGTACTGGCTCAGGAATAACGTCCGGGGAATGTGGTGCCTCCAGTTCAAGTCCTTCTGCGAACGAAGTTGGCTTGTCTTCAACCTCTTCTGCGTCCTCAGTCTTGTTGGAGACAAGGGTATCCGTAGCCGGTGACATGGCTCCTGCGATACCTTCACCGCCTGTTCCTGTACTTGGCCTCTGAGAGTGTGTCGACTGCGCCGAGTCAAAGACTTTGTCGAACGAGGGGCGGGCAAACTCGGCCGGGTCTGCTTGCTCAAAAGAGTCATCGATCCCGCAGTGGTATCCATTGAAGACTTTGTCCGGACCAAACCCCCCTACCGAATGCCTGTTTCGTCGTCGTCGCAAGGCAGTGGCATCCTGGAAGGAACTTGAATGAGCCGCGATCTCGTCAGGAATCTCGTTCATGGCGCAAGACGAGTCGTTGTCAAAGGTCCGCAATCCGGTATCCAGAGGCAAGAATTTGGTGCGCGACTTAAACAGGTCTCCACATAGGATCTTGAAGTAGGCCGTGATGCCGACCAGGAAGACGATACAGAAGCCTCCCACAATGGCCTTCTTCAGCCATAGGACGCCAATCATTGTGATCTGAAAAATGATCAGACCATCAGTCGTGTACTGAAAGACATGTCGAAAAAACCTGCCGCTATTCTCGTACTTTCTGATGTAGCAGTAGGCGAACTGGTACTTGAAGACAAGGAGGGCAAACCCGAAATAAGGGATGGCAGCGAAAAGGATCAGAGGGCTGATGACGGAGTAGATGAAGGTGACCACCAAGGCGAGGATACTTTGTGGGTAGTAGTAGTAGTACTGAAAGCACCAAGGAATGGTGGCTCGTTGGAGGGAGCGAGGTGTTGGCGCAAGTTTCTTGGAGGTGACGAACGAGTGGATAATCAGTTGCGCCCAGACTTGGACCAACTCCAGTGCGTGAGTGCAGGTGTTGAAGACGATGTAGAAAATAAAGAAGGTCGATCCTGAAGGCAAGTTGGTGGCGAGTAGCCCGAAAATGTTTGTTGGTTCGCGGATTAAGGAGAGGATCGATTTCAAGATGACGGTTCCAATCACAAACACAAAGAGGACGTTGAAAATAAGGAAGTGGTAATACCGCCGCAATACGTTTCCTTCCAAAGTCGAGTGCGACACTGGTAATTCTTGCTTTGATATTTCTATTGCACGTTGAATGAATAAAGCATGTATTAGATGCTGCATCGAGGTTGGAATGAGGTCTTAAGATTGTTAACAAAGACAAATGAACTTACCGAGGATGATGACCGGGGCGAGGGCCAGGAAGATGGTAACAAAGACGATCGGCAGGACGTTTTGGATGAGAGATTGGATCAAAGGTGATGAATCGAAAATAGGCTTCAAGAACTTGAACGTTTCCGACAGCTGCTTCAAAGATGTCAGCAGCAAGAAGGACGATGTAGGGAAGATCCAAAACACAATAATCGTCCTATTTGTATTTAATCGCAAACAATAAAAAAATGTTAGCTGCGATCGTCATGATTGCTAAATAACCAGTGCCGCCCAGTAAGCGAAAAGACTTACCAGATGCTGAGGTTGACGACGACGGAGCGGGTAAAGCGATTACGAAAGCTGGCGGTGAGGTTACTCCAGAGAACATCCCGCGGCTCCATTGCCAGGCGGACACTCAGGCCTTGCGGTCTAGAATCAATCTTGGCTTGAGCACAAAGCTGCGCAGAGAGATGATGCTTAAAGGTAACAAATCCATACGAGGTCGACTTGTAGCGAAGTGATCCATCCCGCAGCTCGCCGACCTTGCGATCCAGTTTGTTGTACTTTTTGATCAGATGGTCGATCGCCTTCACTTTGTCGCCTCCCTTGAATCGACTGGCAGGTCGCGTAGGCTGGAAATTGTCGAAAGAGCTGCGATCAAGACTAGCGAGGGCATCCCAGACGGTGAAGAGTGGTGGGTTCAGGGAAAGGGCCGATCCCATCTGCTGCCCATTGTTTATATCAGAGTCCTGCTGACCTCCGTTGACATAGATGTCAATAATGTCCGAGTGATGGGAGAGTGCCGACAGAGGAATATTGAGTTGAGGCTCTGGGGGTGGCTTAATGGCGACACGCTTGTGGGCAAAGATTGATTTCCGCAGCTTGTGGTAGCGCTTCCTGTCCTTGAACAAGTCCTGAACCATTTTTTCCAGTGCCGGGATATCAATGCTGCCCTGGAAAGTAGTTGAGTCTCGCTTTGAGGATGTTTGGAGAAGTGGTCGTTCTGTGGTCGAAATGAGAGGCGAGCTGATGTGGAATTTGTGCTTTTTGATGCTGTCGAGGACTGCGCGGGCGAGGTCGATGTGGGCCTTTTCGAGCATATTGAGAGCGCTTTCTCTTCTGTCAATCTTTTGAGCGAGGCGACCACAGTGCTGGACAACGGTGGCGGAGTCGACGGGACCCATCTTGAGGGATTCAAAGTACTGTTTGAGGGCAGCGTCGGAGCGAAGGTTGGAGGGTAGCCGACTAATGAAGATGGAGCGTTCGGCGATTTCTCCTTGTCGGATGCGTTGGAGGGTGTATTCCCGCCGGAGGTCCATCCACTGCCAGTAGTTTTTGAAGAGGAGGAACATCCAGGAGATGGAGACGAGGAAGGTGAGGAAGACGTGGGCCCAGAGGACGTTGGAGTCTTCGGGCACGTTGATGATGGCGAAGCGGGTGACTTCCTTTTCTGCATCTGAGGCGGTATAGTGTATTGGGAGGAGGATGATGCCGACGATGATGCCGTTGAAGATGGCGAACTGGAGACACATCTTGAGGAAGCGGAGGAACATAACGGCGTCGAGGCCGATGTTGTTGATGTAGAACTCTTCGGGGATCCGTATCGTGGGCAAGATCCAGCCGAGAAACTTTAGAGACATTGGTGGCGATGGATTACTATATTTTTGTAGTTTGCATGCATGTATGCATGATGTTATTTTTGGATGGAGATGCATAAACAGGTTGTTGTTTTTGGGTTTATGGGGTGATGTGAGGATGAAGAGAGGGAAGAATGCAGTGGGTGGAGGGTATGATTAGGACAAGAAGGGTTTGGGTTAGAGAGCATTGGGATAAAGTAGGGGCGATAGAGGAAAGGGAGATAGAAAAGAATAGAATATAATTCATAGAGAGAGAGAGAAATCTTGGTTAGTTTGCATGTTCTATTCATGTGCCTGCAATGCAATGGTATGTATTATATGTTGTTTGTTCATATTGCAAATGAATGCGATAGAAGTGTCTAGGCACTTTTTATAGAAAGAAAAGGCCCGATCTTTCATATCCGTGATGTATGATGTTTGTGATGTATTATTTTCCATGGGAAGGAAAAAGAAAGGTGAACGGAGATTCATTCAGGATAAATGGATGATGGGAAGAAGGGAGGAGTGCAAGGGACAGAGGGAAAGTGAAAGGGAAAAGGCTTATTGTTGTGAATTGTTGTGTATATTTGTCAATTGCGATCATGCGCACGACCGACAAGATAAGAAGAGGGAGGAGGGGGGGGGGGGTGGAGTAGTAGAGAAAGAATGGGTGCAAAGCAAACAAGCAAGTAAGCAATGCGGAGAGAGAGAGAGAGAGAGTTGCAGGGGAAGGAAAGAGTTGTAGGTGTGTGACTGAGCAAGTGACTGACTGGATTGAGTGGTGAGAGGGGTGAATTGACCTGGTCTTTTAGGCCAGGGCCAATGGAATCGATCCCTCGTCGCACAAATCACAGAACAAAAGGTACATACTCCAAAAGAAAAAAAAAAAAAAAAAAAAGCATAAACGATGGTAGGTGAAGGGTCCCACTCTTGTGTACTCATTGCACTGACTCCACTCACTCACTCGCTCACTCATTCCTTCAACAAGTGCAAGAGAGACAGAAGGAAGACTTACACTTTTAGCCGAGTACGCGGGGAATAGAGGTATTGTAGTGTCCTTTTCCGCCTGTTCCACTCAAAGATGCCTATACAGACCACAGAGACACCGACTGACAGACCGATCTGGGCGACCAGACCGTTGAAGGTCGGCACCAAGTAACGATCGTTAATGTTTGACATCCTCTTTGTCCTGTCCTTGTCCTGCTGTCCTTCTTTTCACTTGTGTTGATTTGGTTGATTTAGTTGTCGGCTACGGTTTGATGGATGAATGTTGCTGAAAAGATTGACTTTGTGTGGATGAATGGAAGATAGTGTGGATCAGGAGCAATGAAAAAGGAAGACAAGGATGGGAGAGATGAAGTCGCTGATAATAATACAAGTGAGAGGAGAGGGGTGAGAGGAGGGAGAGAAGGAAGAGTGGAAAGAAGAAAGAGGAGTGAGTGTGTGTGTGTGTGTGTGTGTTGATGGTTAATGAGCGATGGAAGAAGAGGAAAGGGAGGAGAGAAAGAGAGCGATAAACGAAGGAGGAAGAGAAGAGAGGGAGAGATAAAGAGGAATAGGGAATGAGAGGATATGAGATATGGTATGAGGGAAATGAGGCAGGATAGAGAGCGAGAGGAAGGGACAGGGACGAGGAAGAAGGGACGAGGAAGAAGGGATTAAAGGAAAGAGGAAGAAGAGGATAAGAAGAACTCTCGACGAGTAAGAAGAGAGGGAGGTGAGGTGAAGGAGAGAGAAAGAAGGAGAGCGAGAGAGAGAGAGAGAGAGAGAGAGAGAGTTGCACAGAAGGGAAGGGAGAAAATAAGAAAAGGTAAAAAGGTAAAGAAAGGAAAGAAAGTGGTTGTCCGTTATCTGTTTTCTGTGGCTGAATGTGGATACACATTGGCTTAGTCCGAAATCAGAAATACATATATATATATTCTAATGGATTGGCTTGCTTGCTCGCATTGCATCCATGTATTGCAATGGGAACTAAAACACGGTCCATAGTATGCAACCACTCTGGATGTCTTTGTCCTTGTCCCTTGTCCTTATCCTTGTCCTTGTTCTTGTTCTCGTTCCTGTTCTCGTTCTTGTTCTTGCTCTTCAATCGTCTTTTTTTATTCCTCATACGACAACAAAAGAGCTTATCTATTTTTTCCCAGGGGTGGATATCGAAGAGCACCTGATGCTCTACAATCCTCACCCTAGAAGCCCCCCCTTTTCTTCCTAAAAACCTCACAAACCCTGGTAACTCGCATAATACCCTTACTCTCCAACTCGCTCCCAAGTAAAATACTCTTAATCCCCCTCACCCTCTCCCCATTTTTCCTTGCCTTCTTTTGCTATCATCATTCTCCCACCCAAAGTCATTCACGTCTTTTCTTCATCCTTCCTTCAAAACTCTGGAAAAACTAACCCCTAACACAGCAACACACAAGCCCTAAACTCCGCGAAAAAAAACTAGTCTGAATTATGCGACAAATGCTGTCACCTTCTTCGGTTACCCTAGACGACCACTTTCTTATTTCCTTACGCTATTCTGCGCAACTTGTAGGCTTGACCTAACCTTTTTTTTTTCCGCCATACCACAGCCAGCCCTCTTAGTGTGAACACCATGAGGTCACTCCATACAACAAAGAAGGCAAGAAACAAAACAAACATGCCAGAGTCCACATCCTACCTACCAACCCGGAAAATCGCACATCCGGGGGGGGGGGAGGGAGGAGAAAAAAAAAGTAGCTATCAAGCAAATCAGCGCTAAACTCTTGCATCAGCTACTTATTTCGTAACTCTTAGTGTCTTGGGACTCTCTACAACAAACAAACAAACAAAAAAAAATATCAGGGAGGGTCAGGGAACCTTTTTTTTTCTTCCTCTTCTTAGTTTTGTCTGTTCTTTACACTTTCATCACCCATTTTGTAAGCAAAACAAGAAAAAAGAAGAGAAGAAAAAAAAAAAAAAAAGGGAGAGTTCGCTGTTATTGTTGTTATGTTCTTGCTCCCTCCTTCTTTGATACACATATCTCAAGGAGGATCTGAAAAAGAAAAGATGCTTCAAGGAGACAGAGGGAGGGGGGTCAGGGAAGACAAAGAGGAGATGGTGTGGGGGGGTTGGTTGGTTGGACATCTTTGGGGCCAGAAACGGAAATAAAAATCATAGAAAACAAATAGCCCAACAGCCATCTTATCCAGGAGAAGGAACAAGTGAACGACTACAAAAAAGGAAGTGAAGAATCGAGGAGTGAAAGATCAAGGAAGGGCGAATGAATAGTCAAGGAGACAGCTCCTTCCTGTCAGTCTAAGGTGTGTTACTTTTGTCTTGGCCTTTGTTCTCTTCGGCTGATCTCCTAGGCTTTTCTCTTTTTTTTTTTTTTGTCCCTTGGCGAAGCAAAAGCCAACATCTTCCTTTCTTGATCAACGAGAGGTGACAGAAGAAAAACGACAACGCCAAAGGATGGTGATAACTCATCAACTGACAAAGTGGACATTGACCAGGCAGAGATTGTAGTGTCACAAGGGAAAGATCCTTCGTTACACATGGGTACGTCCAAGCGGATACATATCGAATAAAGGGACACAACAAAAAGATAAAGGAAGAGCGAGAGCAAGGGATCGCACAAAAAGAAGCAGAAAAGACATTCTCCTTACCCCGTCATGGAGTAATACCTTCAGGGCCAAAGACCACCATCATCATCATCCTTGTTACTCTACACCTACGCCTACCTCCTTGCTATAATAACTGAGAGCAATAATATATGATGTTTTCCCTAAGGCTAATGATATTCCTTTTATTGACCAAAATACAATACACGCTTCCTTCCTTCTAGTTGTCTAGTTGACGAACAGGAATCGCAGATCCTCAGGTGTTAATCGAGCCAATGCTCCTGGATCCTTGCCTAGTAGAAGCAACAGCATGAGAATAGACAATTGCATTAATACAAAAGGTACCATTTGAGAGCACATTCCACACCACAAAAAGAGAAGCGATGCACAATGATCTGATAATTGCATCTCAGCAAAACACAAATTGCTAACAAAAAGACAATGGCATGGAGGAACCTTCGGACATTATTGGATTAAAAAAAGGAGAAAGAAAAAAAAAGGTAGAAAAAACCTTACCGATAGTACTGTCAACCATGGCCTGCTTCTTCTCCTGGAGCTGCAAGATTCTGCTCTCAATCGAGTTCTCAATAATCAGACGTGTAATCACAATCGGTCGGTACTGTCCAATGCGATGAATACGGTCCATCGCCTGCAGCTCTATTTTTTTCACATCGAACAGCAATCATTCAAAAGTCTGGTCAGTCACGTTTATCTACTACCATACACGTGTATACATCCACTCACATTCAACAGAGGCAGATGGGAACGAACCTGCAGCGGGATTCCACCAGGGATCACAGATAAAGACGCGACTGGCGGCGGTCAAGTTCAACGCAACACCGCCTGCCTTCAACGAGATCAAAAACACAGTAACTGTGGGGTCATTTGAGAACTTTTTGATTGAAGCATCGCGTTGGAACGGCGTCATATGTCCATCCAACTTCACACACTATTTATATCATTGAAAAACAGCCCGAATCAAATGGACATCGTGTTAGATTTCCTGCAACCTCTCATTGGCTCCAACTTTTTCTCATGCATTGCACCCGTGTCACCTAGCAAATTTACCTTGAAGCCAGCCTTCTCAAGACGCCACTTGATCAGATCCAAGAACGTGACAAACTGCGAGAAGCAGATACTTCTAAAAACCCATATGTTGCAGAACAGGCGATGTCAGCAACCAGCGACAAACAAAACATTGACAAAAGATAGCGACAAAGAGAAATTAACATACTTGGTGGAGCGATCCTCACGCTGAAGCTTATAGAGATGCTCGACAAGGGCCTCAATCTTGGTAGAGCTGCGCCAGGTGTCCATGTTGATGCGGTTGACAATCGAGGTACGAGCAAATGTCTTGTGACGAATCTCTTCATCAGCCTCTGTCTCGTCCTTCACATACGTCGGTTGTTCAAGATCAATCGACAATGGAATATGGCAGACAGGGCACTCTGGTGCCTCAATCGACGAAGATGTGATGTATTGATCTGCGTCCTCACGACAGAACAGGTGGTGGCACTTGCTTACAATCGGGTCTTCAGCCTATAGAGCAGTATAGGGTATAAACGCGAGCTGTGAGGAAAAATTCATAACAGAGACAGGCATACCGTAAAAGGAACGGAAGGGGTACCTCTTCTTGGCAGATTGAACAGACGAGAGTCTCGGGGAGACCGATCTGGCCAGGCTTCACTTTCTTGAGGACAAGATCTGGATGGTCGACCATCTGTCTCATCTTGGTCAGCAACTCAAAAATGTTGGCATAGTTGTTGAGCACTGTGCCTTGCTCCACATAGGTAGAGAACTTGCGCTTGGTATCACTAAAGAGAGACTCGTACAAATCCTCCTCCTCTTCATTGAAAAGGTAGCGGCTAACGGTCATCTTGCGTGGAGGTAGGCCTAAGTCATCAGCTCTCTCGACTTTGGTTCTTCTCAGCATGATGCGATCCAGGAGCTTTCGGAGCTTGTGGAACGCCTTTTCACCTGAACCCTGGCTACCAAAATGCTGGATTGGTTTCAGGATCTCGTTATTCCACCAACAAGAGTGGCTATATAGTACACGCAACGAACATACGTACATTGAGTCAGTCCTCAGTCTTTTACCGCAAGTATGTACAAAGTGAGATAAATGCATAATCTGAACACAACTTACTCCATGGGTCTGTGGCCGCAGTCATCACAATCCTTCATGTTGCTGTATTTCCAGTGCAGAGACTTGCATGGGCACTTCTTGCAATAATAGTATCTACATGTTTACAAGTAGGATGGACATAATATCAGCACACAGCTGTCGTTTAGAGGACCTCTCTGATATGAACAAAAACGAGAACAACCTTACCCAAAAGGATCGGCTTGCATGAAGCGAATTAGGGAGTAGAGTTCTCCAACGCGGTTCTGCATGGGGGTGCCTGACAGCGACCACTTCCTATCAGACTGCAGCGCAAACTAATACACCCACAAAAAAGACGTCAATTTACGTTTACTATAGAGCAATACTTAACAAAACAAAAATATAACACAAGCAGCAAGAATTGATTATAAAAATGGGGAATAGTACTTACAGCAGATCGAGCAGTGTTGCAGGAACGCTCTTTGATGTTGTGGGCCTCGTCAAGAACGATTCGGTGCCAGTTGATGCGGTGCAGCAACGAGTCCTCCTTCACAGTCACATCCTTTTTCCTCACACCATACTTTTGCTTTCGGTAACCAGCCTCAATAATCGAGTCTTTCAGCACACAATAGAGAACAGATGAAAATGTTACTACACCGACCAAACCACCTCATCATATCAAGAAAAGGCGATAGCAGGGGACAAGGAGGCTTACAGGTGGTAAGGACGACGTCTTGCTTCATGAGTTCAGACATGCTCTCGGTACGGTTGCTGCCATGGAAGATGAGGACCTTAAGGGAGGGAGCGTGCTCTTGGATCTCGTTTCTCCACTGCACAATGGCAACAGTTGGCGCGACGATCAAGTTGGGCTTTCCAGGCTCTGCCAGCAACAGGGAGATCATCTGGATAGTCTTGCCCATCCCCATCTCGTCCTATATGCAAAGGAGTAACAGACATCGGTGTAAATGCGTGTAAGTAGTGAGTGGGTGATGTCAGAGAATAGGAATAATGATTGCTTGGTGTGAAACGGCTTTAAAGAATGAGAGGAAAGACTTACGGCGAGGATGCCGCCCTTGAACTATCGTCGGACAAAATTTACCATCAAGGCAAATGGTTAGTAAGTTAGGACAATACAATTAATAACAACCACAGAGGATATGAGAAGCAAGGAGGATATCAGGCGTCATACCTGCGTGTTTTCTTGCTTTCGCATCCAAGCCAAACCTTCACGCTGGAATGGCAAAAGGGTCAGCTTGAGACCCTCAGGCTGATCTGCCAACTCAGGAGCAATGACCCCGACCTTATCGAGTTCATCCCAAACAGTTCCCAGCTCGGGATGTTGCTCGATCAACTGCAAGTTGACCTTCTCCATCTATTCGGAGAACAATCATGCGACCAAAAACATCCACATAATTAATATCAACTCGCAAATGTCACCAATAAACCAACGTGTGGGTCAAGAATGAGTATAGAAAGTTACCCATGTCATCCTGGGTTGTGCTGTGCGAGCAGTCCGACGACGACGAGGGGCAGGTGCAGGAGCAACATCCGACTCAGAGGAAGACGACGAGCTGTCAGAGGAGGCAGACTCGGAGTTCTCATCAGAGTCTTCAGTGACGACAGAAGCGTCGCTATCGTCATCCTCATCATCGTCGCTTTCCTCGATCTGAGCAGCGACAGCGGCAGCGGCTCTCTTGGAGGCGGAGCGGGTAGGTTTGGTCTTCTGGATCTTGGAAGCAGGGCGGGCGACAGCAGCCTTAGATGGCTCTTTCTTGACAACAACCTTGGTAGCTTGGGCTCTTGTCAGTCTAACTCTGCGAGTAGGCGCAATTGCAGCCGAGCTACCTTGCACAGAGTCGTCATCATCATCATCTTCTTCTTCCTCCTTCTTGACAATATCATCCTCCGAAGGAGTTCCTTCTTCCTTGACGGCCACCTCAGCCTTGACTTTGACATTCCGAGTGACCCTAGCAGAGCTACGAGTTCGCTTGATGACAGGGATGACAACCTCAAAGTCGGTTGCCCGCCGTTTTCCAAGAGCAATAGCACTAGGGAGGATGGCAGTCGAAGGTTCAAAGTCGTCTTCATCATCGTCATCGTTATCGTCGCTAGAGACGAGGGCAACTTTGCCCTTCTTGTCGTCTTCATCGTCGTCAGAGTTGAGGTCGAGTTTTGTGAGGGAGAGACTTGTGTTGGGAGAGGAGGATTCAGAGTTCATTTGACTCTGGGGTGCCGACGAGACGACGGAAGAAGGAGTAGACTGCTGACTCCGTAATGTGGTGCGAGTGGTTCTTGTGGCCCCTGCGGCGAACTTTGGCTTTGGTGGCATGGTCGAATGTTAATTAAAGGGAGAGAGGGGAGTAGGAAGAAAAGATGAATGGACCCTTTTGGTTGTTGCCTTGATGGATGCAAGAAGGCTAGAGTGCAAAAGTCAAGGAAGTGTCAACTGAGGAAAGGGACAAGAGAAGTAAAAAAAAGGGTGGAAGAAAAAGAGAGAAGAGACAGAAAAAAGGGTCCTCGGCGGGAATAAAAAGATAAGCGAGAGATACATTCGACCGCCGTTGCCACCAAATGTGTTCTTCTTGTTCTTCGTTTTCATATGCAGTCCAGTCAGGCGCTTCTTCACCCTTAATAGCGTTTCATTCCAATCCCACTTTCCAAGTAAAGCTTGGGCAACAACGAAAACAAGGAAGCCTCTTTCCCTTCATGCCCCTTATTGCACTCAACAACCTCGAATGCAGAATGCCAGCAGCACCAAGGCTACCACCACCGGCGTTCACCGACCAACTCTGCTTCTATCATCGAGTCGATTTCAACAACTTGCCCCCTCCTTGCTGCCACCATCACCCCTCAGGTCCCAAGAGATTCTCACAAGCATCCTCTCTACATTCACAATAACCCCAACTCGCCAAACGCTTCATAATCTCGCGTGCGTGGAAACAAGCCGCGGTCCCGTTGCTCTGGCCGTCCATTGACAACTCATGTCACAACCCAACGTTAAGACCTTGCTAGCCGGTCACGGCCACCATGTCATCTATCTGGATCTGTGACTCGTCAACACACAGCACTTTGTCCTCCAGGTCCAGAGAGTGATTCCTTTTATCAGGCATCTTTATCTCACCTCGTCTCATCCAGAACAAGGAGCAACACCTCCTATATTGGCGGGCCTAGCCAGCAAGGTCACATCTATCGTAATTGTGATCTTGGACACGGTCGCTCATCAACTGTTTACCCTCAGGCTGGATATTGGGACCCTCGTAGAACAAGACGCCAGTGCATTCTTCCCGACTCTGAGGGCGATCCAGGAGCTGGAACTGATTGGATGCAGATAGCACGTGGTAGATGCTGTTGTGAACAATGGGCTGCGACATCTCATCAAGGTTGTCTGTGTTGGCGTTGGAGCCACCTTCGGGTCTGTACCACTGAAGAAGGCGTGTTTGGCGACATCTCCTTGTGAGATCTTTCCCTGGTCTACAGACCTTGGACTTCTTCAATGACTCTCGCATCACGCTTATAGGCTTACATGGATTCGCGGATAATTACAAAAAGTTGGCTCGCTTACAGCTACAGTGCTGTCCCTATATTGGATCTGATGGGATATCAGCGTTAATCAAGGCGTCTCTTATCTCTGGGACACTCATATGTGAACGACTCGATCTTAATGGATCTGGCGTCATCACTTGGCCGTGCATCTCGTCTGCGGAGCCTGTCGGTATCTTTCTCGCCACTCATCACAACAGCTGGCATCCGAACCATAGTCGACCCTTGTTTCGACTTGGAAGAACTGGACTTTGAATTGTGCCCGGAAGTCCTTGACGTTCGATGACTAGGAGCCCATGAATTCTGATGACAAAGTGTTTTACGAAGCTGACGACGGGGATTTCTTAGCGCCTGATGTAGAGGAGTCTGAGAAACCTGACTATAAAGAGACTTACGAGCCTGAAGACGAAAACTCCCTGGGTTCTGAGGACGAAACAGAGGATGAGGACAACAGCAAGGCCACTCGAAGTGATATCACAAGCTCTGAGCGATTCAACAGCCATGGCAGTTTGACTCTGATGATGATGACGACGATCAAAGTGCGGATATGTACCAGGATGACAGCGACTATCTTCAAAATGAGGGTGAAAGTGGTGTCGACAGTGCTGGCCTGGACGACGATGATGGTGAAGGAGTTGTTCAGGATGATGACAGTGAAGATGAGTGTATTTACTAGGATGAGAAGTCTGAAGAGGACCTGTAGGGTTTTGAGTGAATCTTCGGTCGTCTGGATGGTGAGATGGTCGCACCTTTGTTGCTTATTTGTGAATCTCCTTCCCCAAGCTGGAAAAAAAACTAGATAATGAAAAACAAAGTGTCTATCTAATAAAGTGCACGTGTATTCCTCATGGCAATGAGATATTCATTTCGATGTGGGTCAATGGCTTCAAAGAAAGGTTTCCAGAGCGACAGTTGTAAGAGCAAATAAAGCTAGTAGTTTAATTGTAGAAGGAGCAAAAGCAAGCAACGACAAGTCACCTCCATCCCTCCATCTTACGAATGAACGGAGGTAGCATGATGATGATGTTGCTGCTGCTGCTGTTGATGGGCCTGTTGCTGCTGCTGGGCCTGCTGCTCCTTGTGCTTCGTAATCAGCTTTCTGACATACGCTCCCACAGGCTGATGGCCCTCCTGGGTAATACAGAGCATCTTTCTCTTGGAGTCCGACCACTGCACAACGCCCAATTCACTCGCATACTCAAGCGTGCTCTCAAAGTCTTGTTGTCGATTAAACTGCGAGTAGTTCCATGAGGGTGCCGCACGGAGTCGGTTCTTTTCGATTTCCCATAAGCGGATCTGATCGACGACGGTGAGGGGCAGGACGGGAGAGTGTTTCCGCATTTGTGCGTGGGCGTGGGCGGAGAGGTAGGTGATAATTTGCTCGGCGGTGATGCCGTTTGAGAGGGCTCGACGGATACTGTCCCGGGTGACGACGCCTGTTACCATGTTGGGGAACCGGTCTCGCAGGTGGACGAACAGGTTCAATACTGCAATTTGCAACGGCGAATCTAATTTGATCGATGTAACAAAACAAACGATGTGCATATTAGCTGCCAAACTTCATATCAACATTGATGCAATTAAAACGCATAGGTCCAATGACACATACCGGTGTAGGCGTAAACGCGGTAGTTGGTCTCGATGACAATGAATCCATGACCATCCTCCTCCTCCTCTTCAGTCTTCCTGACAGCAGCAGCCGCAGAAGCCGCATTCTTTGTAGCATTCGAATGTGACCCCAACATAACTGGCGTTCCAGACGTCAGCGTCGTAGCAAGTCTCGTAGGATAATACCGTCTGCTCCCGCGTTTCCTCTGATACACAATCCCATACGCCTTCAAGTCCTCCAACAGATGTGTCTGCGAGGGTGTCAACTTCTCGGACGAATAATCATTCCCCAACTCGAGCGACCCCAACTGAAAAAAGAACGTCAACACCTCCACCAGATCCATATTCAAACTCTCCGCCATGTTCAAGTACTGCAGCAAGAACGCCCACACCTGGGTGTTAATATCCTGAAGCAAGAACTGGAATCCCTTGTTGGTGATCGTAGGAACTCCAAAATCCTGCCGCGCCATCTGACTCGCAAACTCGCGGGCATCCATGTTCTCAGCCTGCTGAGCGTTCGACCCTCCGGTCATGAGTCCACTCCGCCCCAAGAGGTTCAGAACTCCCTTGCAGGGAGGTTTACCCTCTGTGGTGCCCACCATGAAATGTAAGATTGCCTCCCATTGCTTTGTTGCATAGTCGTCCAGGAATGCAATATCGACATGATGCTTGTCGGGCGTCGATGTTGCCAATCCAAAACTCTCCGAGTTTCCACTATTTTTGAATGAAACATGCAAATGTAACAATTAGTTCTGTTTCTTTACGTGCTAAGCATCAGCAATTTGCTGATGAGATGAAGTGAACGACATACCCTCCGGTCAAGGCGTTCCTGAATTCTTGCAGAAACGTGGGGTTCATCTTGTAGTTGTTGTGTTGCTCTGTGAAGATATGCAGCGCCTTGAGCCTTGTCATCGCCTCCATTTGCTTTCTATTATAAGATAAGACAAATAGCAACCAAAAAAAAAAAGTCAGCCTCCGAGTCGTGCTTATGTCCTGCGGAAATAGCTCAAATCAATCCGTCGTAGTCCTTGCTTCCAAATTTACGAAAAGATGTTGTGTTGGTGCTGCAGCAGACACAGAGATGAAGGACGTACGTGATGCCAGCGCCATCCTTGAACCAGAGCCGCATCTCGTTTACGGGAATGGGTTTATCGACATAGAGACAGGACATGATGATTTGTTTCCCGAGTGGTGGCAAAAGGCTACAAACGAAAAATAAAAAAAAAAGTAAAAAGCCAAAATCATTATCATCAGGATCATTGTCACACCAGAGCGTCGAAGCACCAAAGCAAAGAAAGAAGGCCATACCGAAAGATAGCAAGACATGTTGCGGGCTTCTGGTAGAGGCGGCTGAAGGTGTGTTCTGGTAGAGTTTCGAGGTACTCGTGGATGGACGTCTGGAACTTTGACATTGGTGCTAGCTGTTGTTATGATTGCGAAAGGGTTCTGGCCTGATGCTGTAATTCTTCCTCTGTATTCGCCTTGTTGACTAGTTTACTGTCCTGTAGTTCTGACTGCGCAGGCTAAAGTACTTCAAGTGTCTTTGAGTTCTTCTGTAAGACAAGTAGTGTTGAAGCGAAAGTGGTCGACAATGAGGATGAACATGGCGTGTGCGGTGCTTTTTCAAATAGAAAAGAAAGGGGGAACAACTCACAGTCTCACTCTCTGACTGGAAACTGGCTCGGTGGCTGATCTGAGCACGTGACTATTGGAGGCTTAGCCGCTTTCGTATCTACAGACAGAGTCGCGATCGGGCAACGCGAACTCGTTCCTGAACTCGGCTTGTCTTGAAACAAAATGAAACTATCGTTCCTCCAAGAGCGAGGAAAATAACAATCGAACTTGAAGGAAACGTGATAGGATGGGCATTCAAGAACGAGCTTGTCAAAAAGAATATCATCATTTTGTCTTATGACAGGTTGGGCACAAACGAGAAAAAAAGGAGATGAAAATGGCTTGCGTGGAATCGAAGAGGCCCAAGAGTAAACTAGGTGGAATATCTAAGTGGTTGATGCATGTGCACAATATGGTGGGGGCTCTGACCTCTTTTAAACCCATCTGAACAAACACAGAGACGGGGCTTTGCTTTTTCCTTTTCGTTGGATTTTTGATTTTGTTTACTTTGCGTGTTAGTTTGGAGCATAGCGAGACGAGAGGCTTTTGATGAAGGAGGGGAAAGACAAATAAACAATTGAGGAGGGCTCCCTGACTTGTAAAGGAACTGCCAATTGTTCTTTACCCGAGGAGAACAAGAACGAATTCTTTTCCAGGGTCCGATACATGAAGTGTCGGTGGTTGATGGCGACCATGTACTTTATCGGATGTATTCAAGGGATATCCTTTCTGGCATGCGGCTCATCAAGGTTCCAAGGGAGAGAGGGAAGGGAAGGGAAGAGAGGTAATGCTCACATAAAGAGAAAGAGGGAGAGAGAGAGAGAGTCCATCAGATAATTAAAAAAGGGAGAAAGGGAAAAGGGGATTCGATTTGTCAGAGTGAGAGAGGAAAGAAAGGAGCCTTTTCTTTTGTTGACAGACAGGTGGAGAAGCGACAAGCAAAGTGTGTGCCTTGTAGCGACAACAATGGCAACAATAAAGAGAATGATGGTGCGCACACATATCCACATATCAACAGCAACAACAGCAACAGTAACAACAGCAAAAGCAACAGCAACAACAACAACAGCAATGACAAAAAAAAAAGAAAGAGCTAATGGACGGGGCTTTGTTCATCCCCTCTTCCCCCCGAACACCATCTTGCTGCATACACACAATTCACCTTGACAGAAAAGACAACAAGCCGGTAGATATGGTGCAGCAGGAGGTCTAGACCCCTATTTTTTACTTCATATCCCATGTGGCAATGGTTACCCTGGTTGTACCTTTACCCCAAAGTTGTTTTTTTTTCTTAAATTTCGTCAACGGCATTTGAAAATTCCTTTCTCTGTTCCCTCTTCTTTTCCTTTCTCTTCTCTCTTCTCTTTTCTTTTTTTCTCTTCTTTGTCCTCTACCCGCCCCCTCCTCCTCCCTTCCTTCCATATTCCATCATCCCTCCCTCCCTCCCTCCCTCCTTGACACTTGACGACTCCTTCAGCAATTTCCTTCCTCCTCCTGGACAACTCGTCTCCCCCCCCCTCTCTCTCTCTCTTGTCCCCAGGCCTTCCACTTTTTTTTTTTTTTTTTTTTTTTTTTTTTTTTTTTTTTTTTTTTTTTTTTTCCTTCCTCCTTCCCTTTTGCTTCTCCCCTTTTTTTAGTTTTGCCGTTACTTGCCACTCATTCATTCAATCATTTGCATCTTTCTCTCACTTTCATTCACAATGTCCACAAAGACAATGACCTCGGCAATGATGCTAATCACCTCCACTCTCCTCCTCCTGCTCTCCCTCCTCCCAACCGCTTACTCTCAACTCCCCACCTCTCCCCCGCTCCCCGTCGAACAATTCGCTTTCACCCGCGCAGGTCCAAAAGCTTATATGATCGGTGGTAAATTCGTCGAGAACGGCACAACAAAGGCTACCTACGGCCAAGTCTACTCCCTCGACCTCACCGTCTCCTGGAAGACTGCCTCTCCTTCCTGGCAGGCACTCGCCCAAGTGCTTCCTGTGTACTTTATCAACGCTGTCGCAGCACCCGATAACCAGTCCATCATCGTCATCAAACGCGGGGTGAATGAGTCGCTTAGTTTCCCAACGTATCGGATTGCGACCAATGCCTGGGACCTCAACCCGGTTAACACGAATCCTGTCCAAGAGAGTCGACAGGGTATCAAGCCCGTTATGGATCCGGTTACAGGGAATATCTACATTAACGCATGGACTTACCTCGACGTTTTTAACCCCAGCACCTCGACCTATCAGTACCAGAACATGCCTGCGTACACTTTTACGTCGAGGTTCTTTGCGGGATCCTGCTATAACGCTGCCAGACGTTCGATCATGTACTTTGGAGGTCTCAATGGAGCCATCCAGTTTGACCCTGCGGCTACCTATGTTTCGGAATACTCTATCACGACTTCCCAATGGTCCAACTTTGTAAGATAACCCTGTCTACCCTTTCAACGTTTTTTTGTGACTCCCACCCGCCCCCTTTTTTCAATTTTTGGGCAAGCAATTGAGCGCCTTATGCTTACACACACACACACTCACTTATTTGCTCCTGTCTATTTATCCGTGGCATGCATAATAGACAGCATCAGGCACACCTCCGGAACCAAGGTCGGATTTCTGTATGGCGGCCAGCGAGGATGGGAACAGAGTCGTCGTCTTTGGAGGACGCATTGCACCCAACACCACCGTCAGTCCACCCGCCAACTTTACAGGATCCTTCTACATCCTCGACACCGTTACCCGGCAATGGACAAAGGGACCCGACAGTACTCTGAGGTCTTATATGGGCTGTCTTATTGTTGGAGACCAGTTCTTAGTCTGGGGTGGGTCAGATGGGGTCAACACTTATACGACGCCACCGATTATCTTTGACTTCGTGACGAACCAGTGGGTGGACACTTATACCCCGCCGAGTTATTTGCTGAATTGGCCAAAGACGACGACTACTCTTGCTGGAGTCACTAAACCGACGGCGAACTCTGCACCCCTGGGACCTGCAACCGACACACCAGTAGCGAAATCCAACAACCTGGGTGCAATTCTTGGAGGCACTTTTGGAGCATTGTTTGTTATTGCGATCTCGGCCATGGTCTATCTGGTTCTAAAGCGACGCGAGGACAAGGTCAAGTATGGCGCACCCTCGGATCAACAATCCAGTGTGGACGAGAATGACGAGAAAGCTATCTCGCCCGCTTACCTTCACTCCAACAACTCGACCAACTCTTCCCAGAGGAATCCCCATCGCTCCCAGCACGGCGATGTACGTGACCCACAGGATGCTTCAGGAATTGGGTATACCGGTCGTCAGTCTCTGGAGACTGCATCTCATCTCGGACAAGTCCCCAAGGACGGCGGCAGTATCTACCCCGTGGGAGCTTCGTCCCAAGCGTATGGAAATATCGCCATGACGGGCCCGCCGACAATGCTGGTCCCCAACTCTTCCTTCATTCCGGTCGGTGGAAACACAGCATTCGTCCAACCCAACCAAGCCATCTACGCTGCAGGCCCTAACAACGGAATATATCAAATCTATAACAACCAACCCTTTGTTCAAGGACAAGGAATCCAGACTGTCGCACCTCCAGGGGCAACCTTTGTCTCAAGTGATGGTCAACCCTTGATGGTCTCGTACGGAACCCCAGTCTATACCTTGCCCATGGATCCCAATGGTCTGAACGGACACCACCCATTCCCTGTAGGCTTTACTCCGCCCTTTGCTCAACCTGCATTCGCGAACCACTCGTCATCGTCCCTGAACGGATCTCCCACACAAGCCTACCCCATCACACCTCCTCCAGTCAGTACCACGAGCGTCTACAACACCGCCCCACTAGCACCTCCTGCATCAACACAACCCCACTTCGGAGCCTTCAATAACACGACCACAGCACCCATCAGCAACCAAACTGCTCCCCTGCCACCCATCACAACCGCCGGAAACTACAGCCCCGCCACCTCAAATTTCACAACCGCATCCTCCCACAGCGCTTCTGCTACGACTAACAACCCGGGCACGCCTCCTAGTTTGGCGTCCCTCCCTCCAAGACCCTCATCGAGCTCCAACTTGCTCGCGAATGCTGCTGCTCCTGCGAGCAGCGGTGGTTCCAGGAATACCAGCCCACTTGCGGCGCGGGATGAGAACACCGGTTATGTGCGGCCGCCTCCTACCTCTGGAACTAATCCTTTCTAGTTTGTTGACAAGCTATTGCTGTCGCTTCTCCGGAAGGGGGATAAATATTTCTTTTTTATACCTTAATCGTTTCATACTATTAAAAAACATCAATCAAGAAGAAAAACATACTCAGAAAAGGTATTGCGGTAGGGCCATGACCATCAGGCGCACCGCAATGGAAAAAAAAAATCATCTTCTCTATTTTGTGTATGTATGTGTTATTATTTATTCGCTCTTTAGTTCTTCAAGCCATATCGTTTTCTTTGTTAGCGGCAAAATGTTGATCCAGTCGCTTCTGCTCACTGTTCGGAAGGGTAACTCCTCTCAGCGACCTCAGGTTTGGCCAATTCTCAATCACCCAATCAACTTCTGCTGCTCCCCATGATCGTACTCTCAATATCCCACACTCGAACGACGTGAGATTCTTGAGAGAACACAATAAATCCAGACCTGACTGGAGTGTAAATTTAGGTCCACGCCCTCCGAAATACGGAATTCTACACTTCTTCAACCTATCCAGCTTTGAGAGTCGAAGGAGGAGTTTTGGCTCTAGAGAGGGTGATCGTCCAAAGGTACTACCAAGGTCAAACGTTAGGCTCAGCTCCTTTAGCGCATGACAGAGCCAGGGGCGATCGTCCTGTTCGACGTCCGTGTATGGGAGGGAGACCGCTTTGAAGACTTCAAGATTGGGCATCGTACACAACATGTCCTGGACGGCTGATCCAGGTAAGCAATGGCAGTTCTCGAGGTCCAGTTCTCGGAGACGCAACAAAAGTTGAGGGCTTGCACGGAGGACTCTCCAGCCATCCAGATTGATGTCCGTTTCAGACAGGTTCAATGTCGTCAGCTGTGGCATCGTCCTGATCAAGCTATCGAGATCCCGCGAGTAAATGTTCGATCCTGATAGCTCAAGGTGTTTGATATGAACCCATTTAATTCCACTGCGCCTGATCTCTTCTGCCATCAGGTGCATAGGCCCACTGTCTGCATCAAGCAAGGGTTCATCTTCCCGAAGCGAAATTGTACTCCAGATCAGTCGGACCAGATGTGGACACTGTTGGACGGTCCAGCAGTGTGCCTTGATGTCATTCATATCCCTCCTCGACCTGACAGTGAGCTCTTGGATTGAAGTTGACGATGCTGGCAGTTCTGGTGAGACCTCTAAGGGGTGTACATGTCGAAACTCCTGAGGAACATGGGAGGACCCAGCACAGAGCACCTTGAGGCGCGACCACAGGCAGTTGTGCAGGAATACCCATTGCTTGGGCTTGGTCAGGTCCAGTGACCAACAATGCAGCTGCTGCAACTTGTAACATCCTTCTATAGCCTCTAGAACGCCCGTAGACATTCCAGTCACCGAAATGGAGACCAAGGATTGTTGGTGCCTCTGAATAAAGTAGATAAAGGCGTTGCTTTTGTCGGTAGCAGCATAGATAGTCAAATCGAAGAGTTTTGGATAGGCAAATGAGCAAATGTGGTCGAGGTACATGAAGTGTTCCCTGAAGGGACCTCGGATTTTGAGTTTCCGGACAAGGGATGAGTGTCTTTCGAGAACGTTACTTGGAGGGCACTTACCTTTCTCTTGCAGGTTGATATCCACAGAGGTCCAGATCTGAGGAAGGAAATGTTCGCACCAGGAACGCGAGACACGCAGACAAGACACTGACGTGTGGCGGCTTGAGATGGAAGCGATCATTGAGAGGATCTCGGGAATGGCCAATGGATTCTGATGGCAAGGCACCTGCGCTTGAGGAGCTATTTGTTCTATCTTCCATGGACTTGCTGAACCGGCTTGTTGACCTTGGCAGGCAGGAGGCATTACTCGATTAAAGTAAATGGAGGTGGTAGGGATATGCCTGTGGGTAGGTGTGTTGAATAAATAAATGAGAAGAAGAACGGGTTTCTTCTTGCTTTTATGCATTTGCTGCGCGGCCAATACGCAATCACTACTTCTTGATAAATGTGCAGCGCCTTTAGTGCCTCCAGTGCTCTCATCATTTGTTTTTGGTGAATTTGCAGCGCCTCCACTACTCGCAACTTTACTCACAAGTTTTCTTAAACAGTTTAGCCCAAGTCTTCGCCCCCAAGGCTCTAAAACAGCGGTGGCCTTGTTGTCTGAGGACCTAATTTTGCTGATACATATTGCACAACACCCTAAAACAAAATATATTTCCATAGATGAACAAATCCTAACGCGTCCGACTAATTCTAATAAAGGCGGAGAGAAAGATCCGACATCGAAGGACGTCGCCATGTACGCTCGGCGCAAGATGTAGCTAGGGATGTCTGATGTTATCGTCGCGCGCATTCTTCGCTAGGCTTCACTGGTAGCATCATGTGATTAACATGCCCACCTTCCTGGAATCATGCATCAGGGGTTTCCAGAGTACTCTTGATTTTTCGTCCCTTCTTTTTTTTTTTTTTTTGCAGGATGCCCTTGACATTGTCCTTTGATCTTTTTTTGATACTCTCCCTTGATACTGTTTTCTCTTGCGTTATCCCTCGATGCTACCCCTTGGTGTTATTTCTGGTGTCGTCTCTAGTGTGTTGCCTAATGCTGTCCCTTGATGTTACTGTTGTCCTTTGATTTTTGTGCCTTTATGTTCTTCCTTGTCTCTCGATGTTACCCCTTGGTGCGGTCTATTGGTGTGGTCCATTGATGCTGTTCCTTGATGTTGCCTCTGTTGTTGTACTTTGGTGTTGTCCATTGGGTGCTGTTGCCCTGACCTTTTCACATTTTTTACTGCTATTAGGTACACAATCCAAGGCTCGCTGGTGTCATGATAAGAAGAGTCAACATAGACTGACCAAAACAATTTCAAGGTATAAAACCATCTCTATTTTTTTAGGAAATCTCCCCTTTTCCTCCATCTATCAACACTCCCTTCATCCGCAATCAAGGTAAATGGTCTTTCTAAGTCAATATCGCCTATTGTTTTTTTTCTCAGAGTCCAAACATAAGAAGGATGTTGTCCTCTTGCCAGCAAAGTACTCATTCAACATACACAATCACTCAATCTCTAGTAATCCCAAAACACACGTCAATCATGCGAGTCACATCCATCATTCTCTCCCTAGTCAGCTTTGCAGCCTGTACTACGTTGGCTACTGCTGCCACTGGCGTCTTCAGCTACAGATATGATCTTTTAAAGTCTGGAAACATGGAAAACCCTCCAAGTGGGACTTGCATTAATGTGCCAGAAGCCAGCGAAGACACCCCCGCGGACTCTCCTAAGGATGACACCGATAACGACGTTACTTTGTTTTTAGATTTTGACTGTGAAGGAGAGACCACGTATGATCTTCGAGCACAAAAGTCATTGTCGAGTCGTCTCAAGTTTAGAAGCGTTAAATTTCACTAGTTATTTCCACTGCTGCAACAGAACGCTTGTTTACACTCATCGCCACTTCCAAACTCGATCGCTCATGCCTCTCCCCCCCCCCCCCCCCCCCCCCCCCCTTCCATCGAGTTACCTTCTTCGGCTTAGCCTCCTCAACACTACACTTGCCCACAACAGATCCTGTTCCAGTAAAATTTCATTGCAAAGTAACATTCTTACCATCCTTGACCTTTTTCGTATCGCAACCCATGGAGGATTCTTTTTTTTCTTTTTCTTTTTTTCTTGTGCAATATCGAGCACGGACTAAGAGTATTAATAGATAAAGACTCGGGTTCATTTCGTTCGTTGATTTAGCTTGAAGAATTGTCAGGACATTGATGCCGTCTTCACGGCAAAGAACGGGGAGTCGAAGACATGATGGGTCTAGAAAAAGAAGTCATGGTGTCTCCGTGGAGGTGATTTGAATGGACGAGGTGGACGATTGTGATACGGCGCTGCCATAGTGGCTTATGTGTGTATGTTGAGGGGAGGAGGAGAAATTGAAGTGTAGAAAGAGTATAGAGGTTCTACCCGCAAGAGTGCAGGAGTTAAGTGGAGAGAAGGGATGAGGAAATGAAGCGGGAAGAAAAAGCGCGGGAACGAAAAGACGAGAAAGTGAGCGTCTCAAAAAAAATTAATGAATGACAATGAGAGAGGAATGAACGAATACAGTAGTGAATGAGTGCAAAGAGAGAAAAGTGGTTAAAGGTAAAGTGAGAGAGAGTAAAGGGTAAAAGGAAACAAGAAGAGGGGGTGAGGAGAGTGACGCGAGGGGGGAGTGACTTGAGTCAAAGAGGTTGTTAGAACGATTGACAAAGGGTGAGAATGCAAAAAGGTATGCAAAAAGGAACACAATGCAACGGAATGAGTGAGGAAGTAGAGAGTGAAGTTTAGAAAGGATGCGGCAGAAGTAGAATGTTGCATGCGTTGAGCAAAGGGCTTAATTGAAGTGAAAAAGTCAGGGAAAAGTCAAACGTGAAGGAAAGCAACAGAAAAGGCAATCTCGTTTCAGATATTGTGTCTGAGGGGCGATAGGCGAGAAGGTAACAGCAAAAGGAGAGGGAGTAGACAAACAACAAACGAAGGTAGGATGTAGCGAAAAGAAGAGGGTTCACACTTTCTTGATGTGACATACATTCATTCACTCTGTCTCATATAGTCAGATTTATTCCTCAACGTCAATTTTGATCACAAAAAAAAATGAACGATGAGGATACACTGGACAACACATATTAGAAGAAGCAAAAGGGAAAAAAGGCTCGACAAGTGGTAAAAAAGAGTAGGAGTTAAAGAGGAGTGGAAAGGGAAGGGAAGGGTGAAGGGGAAGAAAAGACCAGAAAGTTGCGGCAAATTGAGTGGTGAAGTCATTAGGCGAGAGGAGTGGGTGTAACACCACCGAATATGTTATCATCATGTCCCAAAATATATATTCTTGAACTGTACTCAGATCCATCAGCTCAAAAAGTGGAAGCAGTATCTACTTAGTGTAGGACTATGAATCAAGAACCGGGAGCAGGAGAAAGAGCGGGAAGAGCGGGAAGAGAAAGACCCAAGTTATCTACAGAAGCAGCTCTAACATCTTCAATAAAACCAGGAATATCAGGTTTCGCTTTATCTGTGCGCTTCTGAATATCACCCAGAATAGGAATGGCACTGGTGATCGAAAAGAGAGTGACCAACACGGCCAAGATAACAACAATGGAAGTGGTGCGTGCAAGCATGGCTGGAAATTGTTTCAATCGTGAGTCTGGTCTGATGCGTGGTTTGTGCAGATCTTGTGAACGTTGCTGTGAGAATTATTGCAAGTGGCTGCGAGAGAGATGTTTTCTTGTTAGAGTTCTTGATGGAGCTCTAGGGCGTACTTGCGGCTCTTGCGACGGTACTTAGAGTAGCTGTTGCGAGTGCTGAGAGTGCACTTGAGAGTATTGAGTTTTGAAGTAGGATCAGATGTGTGTCTTTGTGTGCTAGTACTTTTTTTTATTTTATTTTTTTATCCTCAAACAAAAATATTATATTTTCAAATCAGGGTAGACTTTTATGGATAGACCCTGTAAGTTTAGCACACTATCTTCCATCACAATCTTGAAATGTGCACGAGCTCTGGTGGTCATTGTTTAGCCCCCTCTCTATTTCGTATTAGAAATGGAATGATGATAAAGAGTGCCAGGAAGATGTAAAGTTAGTTGTCCGCTCAACAAGGCGTCTATCTCTCTTGCCAGTAGCCACATCTGAGTGGCCAATGTGGCAGCCGTCTTTCATCTTACTCTTGTTAGCAGCCGTGGAGGAAGTCGAAGAATGGGCAGAACTCAAGGGGAACAGGAGCAGCGACAGTCAGGCCCAGGAGGATACTGGCAATAAATAGATATCGGAGATGCATTTTGATTGAATTGGGTTGGATGTCAAAGTTGGTTGGAGTAAAGAGAACCGTTGCAAGTTGAGAATTTGTGAAAGTGGTTGTGTGCGAGTACTATGATGGTGGAAATAGCAAAAATTGTTAGATTGAACAAAGCATTGTTACCCCTTAAATTCACGCTGTGAAAGTATTTCCCTTGCTTGGTCTTACTTGAGATGCGTGCGTGGTTTGTACAGATCTTGTAAGCGTGGCTGTGAGAAAGTGGCTGTGGGACTGATGTGAGAGTTATATGAGGGAGTTTGTTGATTTGGCAGTAGTTGTAATATACCGGGGTGCGACTTCCTTTTATATGTCAAGGTGGTCGAAAAGAAACGAAACAAATCATGTTGTCATTGGACATGCCAACAAATCATGGAGATGCTGTTTAGGTCAGGAGAAAGATCAAGGGAATGCGGAAAGCATATAAGAAAAAAGAAGGGGCACCAAAAAGATCAAGGGACTGGAGACAGAAAGAAAAAGGAGGGATGCCAAAAGGATCAAGGGTATGCGAAGAGAATAAGAGAAAAAAGAAGAAAAAAAAGGGACGTAAATAGGATCTAGGGGATGCCGAAATCAAGGGCTCTCAGAAAAAAAAAGGAGAGCAGATGCCAAAGGGAATAAATCGAATCGAATGCAGAAAAAAAAATGGGAGGGGAGGGACGAAAAAAAAAGATAAAAGGGAGAGACAAATAAAATGTTTTAGGGAGAAGGGAAAGGGAATGTTAGGGGAGAAACAAAAAAAAAGATTCCAGGGGAGGGATGGAAAAAAAGATGGGAAAGCAGAGAAAAGGAGGAGATGCAATGAAAAAGGGGAGGGGTACTGACCAATCTCACTGACCAACTATGATACAAAAGTCGTCGCCAAACTGCACGCATGAATTATCTCAAAGGAATGGCCTGAGGGAACATGAAAATGTTGCCGGGGTCGACGCTCTTCTTGACCTTAATGAGCCGAGACAGGTTGTCGCCATAGTAGGCACGGAGCCCATTGGGTATGTCACGCTCCATATAGTTTTGATACGCCTCCAGATCTTGGCCTGAGCTATAGGCGGCTTGTAGCTCCTTTGCAAAACGTTCGCTCCAATCCATGCATGCCGTGCAAATGGAGCCTGATCCTGAGCTTGAAAGGCCCCAATCGGCGCCATATTGGATACTGTAGAGTGTACCGCGATGGTTGTCAAAGGCTGAAGTTGAGCTAGGATTGTCTATCTTGCCTCCCCAGATTTCAAAAATGACGGTAGTAGTCACTCGGCCATTGGGATTGTTGGGAGGATTGTTGAGGTATTTGCTGATAATCGCCAGCTCACGATCGGATATGGCCTGGCGGTAGAGAAGCGAACGAAGACGGAAAGAGCGAGCATGTTCCGCAAATGGATCCTCAAGCTTTGCACCCTCCATCTCGGCCCACTTGGATGCGGCTTGATACCAAGTGCCCTCGTCGAAATTTGTCTGCAGAGGTGAGCCTGTGAGAGCAAATAGAGAAGCAAGAGCGATTTGGGCTTTGTCTTGGGAACCCAGAAAGGTGCCCATGACCACGACCATGTCTCTTCCGAGGTACATCAACGGTGTGAAGTCGTCCGCGACGTTCTCTGCCCAGATTCCAAACGCATCCGTGACAGTCTGAAGCATGTTCCAAGGGTACATCGCTAGCACCGTCGTTACTGTAGCGGGCGCCTTGTACGCTTGGATCCTGAATTCTGTCACCAGCCCAAACGATCCTCCACCAGCGCCTCGTAATGCCCAAAACAGGTCAGGTCTTGACGTCGCGTTGACCTTCCAAATGTTGCCATTGGCATCGACCATGGTCAATCCGACGATGTTGTCGGACAGCATGCCATACTTGCGTCCCACCATACCCATGCCACCTCCAAGAGCATGCCCGCCAACGCCAACACCGGGGCACGATCCTGCAGGGACGAGATATTCGCCAGCATTCCACAGCTTGGTATACAAAGGCCCGAGACGATTACCAGCACCAACTGTGGCGATAGCGGTGTCATGATCGATTGCAAATTGCTGGAACAGGTTGAGGTCGATCACCAGTGAGCCGGTTTTGCCACCTCCACTGTATCCCTCAAAAGAGTGGCCGCCAGACCGAGGTACAATGGAGACATTGTGAGCAGCAGCGCATGCGACAGCGGCGGCGGCATCGGCCTCAGAAGAAGGATGGAAGATGGCACTTGGTGTATGGTCAAAAATGTGGTTGAAGACTAGTCGGTCATTGTTGTATGTAGGCGAGGACGGGGTGCTGAGGTGAGACTTCTTGCCGCCCTTTATGCTTTGGAGACAGGTGATAAGGTCAGTAGAGAGCGCCTCGATGAGACTAATAAATGCGAGAACTGTGCACAGGGCGGTGGCGGCTAGCGCTCTGAACTGGATGTGCATGTTAATGAGAAAAATGAGTGGAAATGCGCGAAGGGGAAGACATTGGGGGATGGAGAACTGTATATATTGAAAAGTAAGGTTAGCCATCAATATCGTCCCTCCTCTTTTTCTTCCTTCGTCCTTTCGATCTTGTTGGCGTCTCTTACGTTCTCAGTAAGCCTTGATCTGTTCGTCCTTTCCCAGATTGCTCTAAATCTTTGGGTGTCCCTCTTTTTCTCCACGTCTATTTTTGGTTTCCCTCCTGTTCTAAGCGTCACCTTGCACTTTTTGTCACCCCTTCTCTTTTCGGCTATCCCCTTTCAGCGAAACTTCCTTTCTTTTCTCAGCATCCCTTGATGCTTTTTTAGCTTTCCTCTTCTCTCTTATCTCTCAGTGTACTTGCTTGTTCTCTATTGTTTTTTGACTGATTTTTACCTCACATTTCTCAAGAGACCTTGATATTTTTTTGGCTTCCTTCTTTCAGCGCGTCCTTTTTTCTCATCCCCTCTTTATGTTTCTTCTCAGTGTATGAACAATGCATCGAAAACGCGCCCTGGAATCCTCCTGCAAGGAAGTGAAAGAGCTGATATCGAAGGATCAGAAAAAACTTCGCTATGAACGCTTGGCTGCCACAAGCCAGCTTTTTCTTATCATTAGTATGCTTTTGAGACGAAGGAAAGTTGGTTAATAAGTGTCGTTTAACAGTTCATAGCATGCTTCGCAGTCACGTGATACTGTCAGCCTTTCTATCTTTTTCCAGTATCCCTTCCAGCACCCCTTTCTTTCGTGGTACTCATTTCTTTTTCTAGCATCCATTTTTTTCTAGCATCCCTCTTTTTTCTAGAGCCACTTATTTTTCCAGCATCTCTTGAACTTGATGTTGTTCCTTACTATTGTCACTTGTTGTTGTCCTTCGGTGTTGCCCCTTGATTTTTATGCCTTGATATTGTCCCTTGTTGTCCTTTGATGTCCTTTGATGCTTGATGTTGTCCCTTGGTGAGGCCACTTATGTTGTCCTTGGCGTTGTTTTTTTGCATTCTCCCTTGATGTTGAGCCTTGACGCTGTTCTTTGGTGTTGTCTATTGTTCACGTCAACCTCGTTCCTTTTCTTAGCAACCCCTTGATCGTTTCTTGTCCCTCCTTTTCTCAGAAGGCCCTTGACCGTCCCTTACTCTCATTGACCTAGAGTGCCTTGATCTTTCTGGCGTCTTGTCACTGAGTGAATAATCCAACGCTCACTGAATTCTGCTTCAGTATGATAGGAAGAGCCGACATCGAAGGATCAAAAAGCAACGTCGCCATGAACGCTTGGCTGCCAGCCTGCCACAAGCCAGTTGATCTGTACTCTAGGTTAGGGAAGGCTCGCGTAAACCGTCACACGCGTTCCATCCCAACTTCACCGGAGTCTCTCCTCTAGGATCACATGACATGATCCTTTCATGCGCCTCCTGAATTCATGCATTCGCCATTCCCTGGGTGCCCTTGATCTTTTCGGCCCTCCTTCTTTATAGCACCCCTTGATCTTTTCCAGCAACAACTCATACTGTCCCTTGTTGTTTCGTCTTGATGTTATCCTGTTGTCCATTAGTGTTGTCTATTAGTGGTGACTTTTGATCTTTTCTTGTCTTTCCCTTTCCTGTATGCTCTTGCTTTTTCTATTGTCCCTTGAACTTTTTCAGCCACCTCTTAGTCTTTCCCTGCCTCTCCCTTCTATGAGTGCCCTTGATCTTTTCCAGTACTTTTAGCTATTCATGTCAGTATTCCTAGACCCTTTTCCAGTATCCATTGAATTTGATGCTATCCCTTGCTACCGCCCCTGATGTTGATCATTTGTGTTGGCCTTTGATTTTGTCCATTGATGTTGTCCATTGGTGTTGTCCATTGGAGTTGTCCCATTGGAGTTGTCCCATTGGGGTTGACCCCAGATGCTGTTTCTGAGTACTGTTCCTGGGCGTTATCCATTGTTTAGATTACAGCATGATAGGAAGAGCCTACATCTCTTCTCCAAGTTCTCTCTATCTGTCAGAGCATCCACTCTGATATGACATTCGAATGACGCCACCAACTTCTGGATTTTTCTAGCGCCACTAACTTTTGGATTCTTTCAGCACTATCAATAACAAAGAACCGTGGCCCGTGACCGATCGTCCTAGAATTCTCCAGAACTACCATATCTCCAGATCATATATAAATAAGGAGTCCACACCGTAGATAGTTCAGTAGTTCATAACTCAAGTCCACAATAAATCAAGTCGTAACAAGTCAAGTCAAGCCCCGAGCCGCCTTACAGTATCTCTCTATCTCTCTTCTCTCTTCTCTCTATGTCCTATCATGCATTTTGTTGTTGAATGGAGAGGGTTGGGGCGGCTGGATTTATTTATTATTGCTAGCCGCAGGTAGAGTTATGGATCCATGCGTGCGTCGCCGCTGGTGCTGAGGTTGGCGTATGGCAGCACCACTGGGTAAACACCATGGAGCAAGTGGATGACCTTGTCGACATGTGTAGAGTGGAGCAAGAGGAGCAAAGAAAAGAGAAAAGAGAGTACAGAGACGTGACTGACAGTGATTAAGTGAAAGCAAAGACAGAAGGTCACTTTGATGCCATTTGCGATTGAAAGACCATGGTTCACGCCTGTTTTTAGTAAAAGTGCCCAAATCCTAAACGGATTCAAAAAAAAGTGTCCGTTTGGCACAAAATTGATTGACCCACGTTCATTTAGCACAATGCTAATCCTAAAATGCTAAAATCTTTCGCATTCCTTTCTTGGCCATGGGTGGCTTAGATGATTGGCAAGGATTGCGTTTCGCACTCTGCCCATTTAGCACGTCAGAACTGAACACCCCTTTGGTCTGGTAAAGGTTGCGACGAGAAAAAGGTTTGGATAAACGGTTTGTTTTTTGCTTGTTTATGTAAGTATGAGAGCGATGGGCACAAACACACACAATCAGACATACCCAAAGTACTCAAGCGCAAGTGAATGGAGCAAAAAGGAGATGAGGGCTACACGAAAAGGAAAAGGAAAGGAGTGAAAAAAGAGGGGTATAGAGGCAGTGCTTATCCAGCTTTGGACTGGAGTTGTTGAGAATGGTGGGACCGAGATGTGGTCTCGATTAAAAGTCAGAGATCTTGCGGTGGGTATTGGGGCGTCTGCGAGTAGGAGCCCAGGCCTGAAGGGTCGAGTAAAAGTTCGACATTGACGATGACAGATCCTCAACGGTCAGAGAAGAGTCGAGGTAGGCTGGTCGGTCCTGAAATACGTTATCAGTGTTAATCGAAAGGTGATAGGAAAGAAACAACGAGAGGGGTGAATGTGGGAAGAGTTCTCTTCCTTTCTTTGAAATCTTTCTGTTTCTTTCGCCCTCTCTGTTATCGACTCATCAAATCGAAGGAAGCATAGATGGCACAGCACAAAATAGACGGCGCAAAAAGATGGCGAGTAGGTTGAGTAGTGCATGAGAGTTTGGCGAAGAGATAAATAAGGTAGTGCAGTAGGCATAGTGCAGACTCCAAAACTACAAATGACAACAGCCCAACAGCACACAAAAGAGAGAACAACAAACCTAAAATTCCGACATCCTTTTCTCTATTTCCTCGTCATTGTCTCTTCTCTTTTTCCCTTTCTTTCTTTCTTCCTTTCGTTCTTTTGTCCTTTCTTTCCTCAAGACACCTTGAATTGCTCTCCCTCATCCCTCCTCTCTTCAACATCAATATCGTCTTCTCTTCCGACATCCATCTCGTACCATTCCTCTCTCATCATTATTTTGCTAAACAGTTCACCCTCAATCAGCCCTTTGTGAAAAAAGAAAGAAAGAAAAGCACCGTCCATTCGTCTCGGCTACTCTCTCCGCCTCCGAGGTATGCATCAGAATGATAGCACAGGAGTATCACATATGCGTAGCACACCTACTCTGTTTTCTTGATCCCCTCTTCCTCTTTTTACAGACTGTCTCAACCACAACTCCTCCGTGTACACCCTTTTCGCACGCCTCCCTCCTTTTATTTCTCTGATCTGAAAGGCAAACTGAAAATCTACAGAGACTGATATTACTTATTGCCCACAACATTTTTTTTAGTCTTGACTTTCCTCAACCCAGCATCTTGCATTACCCACCTTTCCTCTCCTCTGCTGCAGCCACCTTACACTAAAACGAACAAGGTAATTACAAACTTCAGTAGCGGTCGGCATGTTCACGCCTCATGTCTAAGCACTTGTGAAACTAACACCTTTTTATTAGTATTGTGACAATCAGACCGCCTATCATGTCAGACCATTTAAGCGAGCAACAGGGTGTGCATGTCTTCGATAGCGTCACCCAAGACCTCCAGTATTCTGCTGATGTTTCCCTCTCCGCCGAACAGATCAAGGAGCACGTCGACGAGTTTCTCCATGACCCAAACATCCACCTCTTATTCGGAGACCAACCATTCTGGTCATTGCAAGAGTACATGGACAAGCTGGAAACGATTCCCAGCCTGATGGATATGGTCAAGAAGCCCTGTCTTTTGGCTGTCACTCTCAGGGCTCTACCCAAGGCTGTTAGTCCTCGACAGGATCTAGTGGACACCAGGATCGTACGAGCCAGGCTGTACGACAAGATTGTCGAGCAATGGTTCACACTCAGTCTGGAACGTTTGGAGAGCAGTATCTTGAGCAGTGGGGAAAGAGAGGCGCTCACTGAATTGGTCAAAGATGGGTTTGTTGCCCAAGGGATTGACTACCTGAAGCGACTCGCCGACGCCATCTTCACGAGGCAGAGCGGAAAATCAGTCATCCAGTACACACACATCCGCGACAAGGACACCTGGAAGGCCGAGTTCTTTGACTCGGATCCCAAAATCCGCCTCTTGCGCGAGGCTTCTCCATTGACGTCCACCGTTGACACAATCCGGTTCTCTCATCGATCTATTCTGGAGTACTTCTTCTCGTGCACCATTTTTTCTCCTTCCAAGCATGACCCGCAAGATGAAGGCGGTTTCACGGATGTCCAGCCACTCGATCCTGAAAGTCCCTTGTTCACGCGCAACCTTCTCTGCGAGCCTTCTGTCATACAGTTCCTGAGCGGTCGAGTACAGGAGAATCCAAGTTTCAAAGATCAGCTCCTCGAGGTCATGGAGAGATCCAAGTCCGATCCTTCTCTTGCCACCGCCACTACCAACGCAATCACGATCCTGGTCAGAGCCGGTGTGACCCTTCATCGACTTGATTTCCAAGGCATTCGTATTCCAGGGGCCGATCTCTCTGATGGGCAGTTTGATTCGACACTGTTTCAAGGAGCCGACCTCACAAACGTCAATCTTGCAATGAGTTGGCTACGCAATGCGGACTTCAGCAAAGCGCAGATGGAGGGTGTTCGATTCTAGGAGCTGCCATTGCTAGAGGAGTATGGTGCTGATTAAATCACTTTCGGGCGATCACGTCTACGATTTTGCGGTGAATATGGGCGAATAGCTGATTCCTTCATTTTTCATGGCTGAATGACATGTGGCATATACACAAAATATAGCGGTCAAGTTTTCTCACTGTAAAGCCCATAATAGGGGTATAGCTTGTCGTCTTTATTTGCTTGATCTCTTTCATTACATCGCCATTTTGTTAGTTGGTTAAAAATGGGACAGTGTATAACTTGTGAAAGTCACCTAAAGGAGAGCAAGGAAAAGGAAGGAGGGTAACGAGTAGGCAAAAGGACAATGCGTGCCTCATAAAGAGGATGGATCAGATTTAGAGAACTAGCTTGCGGTGGAAGACGGTCGACAACAGTGGCAAGCAGTAAAAAGATACTTTGATATTATTATTTATTGACTCATACGTGAATTGCCTCTAGAGCAGCGCTTGTCGGGAGCAATTTTCGTGTTTTCTACGGATGAAAAGATTGGCACTCTCACCTATATTGCTTGCTTTTAACGCTTGGTTATTTTTTCTTTGGCTGTTTGTATTTCTACAATCCCCTCTCCACATGATGAGATTTTGTCCTTGTAGGTTGATATTCACTTCCAAGGGAGAAGGTGCCGTGTATGTGGGTCGTACCTCGCTGATGATTCGTTAGTCCCTTTTCGCATTTCATTTTTCTCTTTTTCTTCTCTCACTACTTTATGTGTTTTCCTTTATTCATTAGCATCTGTCTATCACATCACCTCGATTGTGACGCTATTAACCTCAGAACATTTCAAAGCCATCGCCAGCAGGATCGTCAGCCTGTTGCCAGCACTTGTCGAACTCGTGCTGAGACACGTTTTTCAGTCAGACTTGATGTTGTGGTCAAGAAAAGGATAAACTTTGGTCAATCGTATAAAAAAAAACAAAAGGTGTTCCGAAAAAGTGTGTCTGAATTGCATGGTTAATCGCGGACGGGTGTGTTTCTGCTGAGACAGATAAATTACGCTTCCACCAATCCGCATTTCCCTTCCCTCCCCTGGACCTGGGGGGCTTTCAGTTCTCGTCCGAATGCTAATGCTAATGCGAATTTGCCTTTTTTGGAAGTTTTGACCCTGTTTTTCAAATCAAAAGTTCCACGTATCAATTTGACCTGATTGGCTCGTTAGCATGCTAAAAATACATGATTTTTGATGTATTTTTTCGCACGGGCGCTTCTTAATCCTTTCGTTTGCTTGACACTTCTTCCCCCTCATCAAAGAACCGTATTGTCCCAAATGACCAGAGTGCAAAATTGATGTCTTAAAACTGCCAGTGCCTAATCTGGCATGGTCAATTTTACAACTCGTATTCGCATTCAGAACTGAAAACGGCCCTGGAATTATGTGGGGTCGCGCATGCGGAGATCAGTTAAAAGAGAATTCGATTTTTGCAGGGCTCACTCCCCCCATTTCACACGTCTGGCTTGACCCCTCGCTCATTTTTCATTTCACTTCCTGTTGTCATTGTGTACTTTCCTTCACACTTGTCTTGACGTCATCGCCACTAAGCACTAGAGCTATCATCTTGGATGTGATGGAGAGCGAGGAGTAAGAGATCTAGATCAACAATTAAGAAGGCGCACTGCAGAGGATGGAACCAAGTCATGGGAGATGGGCTAAGTAGAACGAAATGGTTAGGGTGGGCTAGGTAGAATGAAATAGTTGGGTGACAAGCAAAAACCTTTCTCCCTTGAAAGGCCATTGTCGCTCTCTGCGGCATAAGACTATGCGTGTGCGAGTGTAAGTAGAAAGCGTGGGCGATGGAGTAACAGAGGGAGAATGCAAAGTGCAGAAAAGTAAACAAGTCGACTATGGCTCACATACAAAACGAACGTTAAAAGTCAAACTGTGGTGAGAAAGGGCGTAAAATGTAGGTCTGGGGTGAGAAAGAGACTGGGTAAGGGCTCACAGCAGCTCTTTTTTCATTTTTTCTTTTCTCTTTTTGCTTTTCAATGGCGTTGACTTTTGTATCTTTTCTTCATATTCATCGTCTTCTTCTTCTCTCTCGCCTTCCCACTCTCTCTCCCTCTCCTTCTCCATCCTCACCATCAACACCTTCTCTGGCACAACTGTCTCATTCACCATCCTCATCTCCCATTCCGCCATCGTTTTTTTTGATCAGCACATTCTCCACATTCGGAATCAATTTTTCTTTGCAGACACACAGCAGACCTCAGCAGAGAAAGTGGTGCTTTTCTTGCTCTCGCAAACACAAACAACAAACAACAATAACAATAAAAAACACGAACTTTTTTTGCGTTTCTCCCCCGACGCCTACCTCTCTCGATACCAGCCAGCCATCGGACCCCTTAACCCCTTTCCTTAACGCCTTGCATCTACCAACCACTTCAACGAACGGAAACCAACTCGCTCGGGCAGCACAGTAAATATATCCTTCCCCCGCCACTGTAAGTTTGTTTTGACACGACAAAGATGAAGGGGCACTTATGCTGCAGATGGTCGCTGACATGTATCTCTCTCGCTTTCTCCCCCTCCTAACATAGGCTCTCACTGTATTCTTCCAGATCTTATCTGCATCTCTTGGAGAAAGTGCAGCAAACAAAACTACCACCTCATCCGCAAGTATGTCGTCTGTACATATTCAATGCTGTGCATTGTCGTGCCGATATGACTTCAACTGGAGATACAGTTTGCACACCACTTATTAAACCAATTTGCCAACCCTCCCCACCTTCCCCCTTCTAGCGCTCACACACAACCAGTCTCCGAGAACTTGACCCGCATAAGCCCTATCGAAACTCGCTGTATTTATTCGAGTCCAATATATAACCAAGCTGAGGTAAGAAAATGGCAAGTGTTGGCCAAGGTTTACATTCAACCGAGATGAGCTCGATTCCAGTCAAAAAACATGGGTACTGACAATTAGTCTTATCATATGTGTTCCCTTCCCGACATATAGAACTCCTACTATGACCGACCATCCCCTTGAACAAACTGACTCTCACATTGGCGATGACAACGACACCACCTCCACCCATCCCGTCAGAAAGCGGGACAAGTTTCTCAAGGCGCTTAGTTTTTCCAAGTCCAAGGCCAAGTTCGAGACAAGGTCTAACAGCGACCAACCCTTGAATTCCAAGCTCCTTCACCAAGCACCCGAGTTAGCATCTGCTGGCTCCTTTGTCGATGACATCAGCCTTAATGATGACCGATCTGCCGCCTCTAGCACTGCCGATGATGACCCTTTGCTTCCTCCCCCTACCAAAAACCAAGGTGTCTTGGATGCTTTCCTCGAGAACACCACCAAGCTTACCTTTGCTCGTGACATCCCTCGCTTTCAGGAGCGCTTTGAGACGGTTGATCATTTGGTCTATTCCAGCAACTTGTTGATCCAGGACTCATTTTCTCTCTCGCCGTCCGAGCATGATATGAGATTCAGCAAGGCCGAGTTGGAATGGCTAGTGGAGATCAAGAAGGACCCAGTGGAGCGGGACCGTCTACAATGGCTGGCAACTCGTGTGGAGGAGGCTTTCGTCCAGGAGGGCATAAAGGACTCTACTGAAATAGCTGAGGTCGTTGCCCTAGGACCCATCTTGCAGAAGGAGCCCTACCGCAAGCTACTGTCGTCATTCATCAAGGAATTTAGCGAGTCTCATCTTTTGGATGTAGATCTGCTCCAGGGCCTAGTCCAGCTGGTTCGGTCTTCCTCCCCAGGCTACCTTGTCTCTGACGACCTGATCAAGATCCTCAGCATACTCAGGATCAGACTGCAGGACACCCACCAACAGTCTTCTGAGTATCCCTACCACCTCACTCTGGCCATCTCCAGAGTCCTCGATGTCATGGCCGATCACAAGGTCTGTGACTTGAACAGGGTTCTTGAGCATGAGCCACTGTCCTCTGTGCTGTCGAGTTTGAAGGGCAGCTCCGATTCCTACCTCATGTATCAGACCTGCTATGCCTTCCAGGCTCTCCAGTATATACCCGATGACGAGACAGTTCTGCAAGCCGTTTTGCGACACTCGCGAGGTGTAGTGGATGGTGTTGTCAAGTTAACGGCACTGGGCCAGCTGGATCTAGGATCGGTGCTCAAGGGTCTTGGGAATCTGCAAAAGACACTTGGTGCCACGGTTGGCATCGTCAAGACCGTCTACGAGGGCATGCACAGTGTGATGGCGAGTGGTCAGAGTGTCCTCGGCAGTCTTGATCAGGAATACGGGTGTGGACTCAAAGAGCCATGGTATGCCGCCATTCGTGCCGCCTATGCACTTGCTGAAGCAGGCCGGTTGAAGGACCTCAATCGCTTGATCAGCGAAGCGCCTTGTCGTCGCAACCCCTTGTTCCAACGGGGAATTTGCCAAAATCGCAGTCGATCCTGTTTGGCCTGTTACCTCTCGTCAGCGAGTGACTGAACTACTCGGTCATCTGTATAAGGAGGATTCAGACTGGGTTCGAGATGAGAGTGTTAAAGCGTGGGTGCTGACCATCATCGATAAACTCGGATCCATTGACGATCAGGAGGTTGCCGCCAGTGCTCTAGCTCTGAAGCAGGAGCTCGCTTCAGGCGACACCCTTGCAACCCGCCACCATTATCCATTGCGGTCTCGTCTGCCGACCCCAACGACGTCTCCAATCCTTGCCAAGGTCCAGGACATCCCTTACCTCGAGTACGAGCTACACAAGCTCCGACTACAGCGGCTCCAAGACTACGATGAGCGAGCAGTTTACGTCCTTCCGCAAGCCAAGCCATCGCTCCTTGCTAAGGATGATGAGCTGTTTCCTCTGTTGGAGAAAGTAGTGGAGTTTCTTGCCAGCGACCGTCAGGTCATGTTGATCTTGGGTGACTCTGGTTCTGGAAAGTCATCGTTCAATCGACACCTGGAGCACCTGCTTTGGAAGGAGTACAAGGGAGGTGGACCTATCCCTCTTTTCATCAACTCGGCAGCCATAGACGATCCTCAGAATGACATGGTGGATAAGCAGCTGCAGTTTCTCAACTTTGACAAGGACCAGATCCTAGAGCTCAAGTTACATCGCCGACTCGTTCTTATTTGCGATGGATACGATGAAAGTCAGGAACTCGTCAACTTGCATAGAACCAACTCCCTCAATCAGCCTGGTCAATGGAACACCAAGATGGTCATCAGCTGCAGGAGCCAATACCTCGGACCTTCATACCTGGATCGTTTCAAGCCACAGTCTACCGACCGATACAAGCCAGCTCCTCAGGGTGTCTTCCAGGAGGCTGTCATTACTCCCTTCTCTGTTGAGCAGATCCAGGATTACATCGAACAATATATACCCCTGGAGCCAAGGACCTGGAGCACGCTGGACCACATGGATAAGTGGACGACCATCCCCAACCTCTTGGATCTGGTCAAGAATCCGTTCCTTCTCCTACTCGCCCTGGAGGCATTGCCCGATCTCATCAAGGGCAACCAGGACCTGTCGATTATCAAGATTGTTCGCGTACAACTCTACGATACGTTCGTCAACCACTGGCTCAGTGTCAACAAGCGACGGCTTCAGAGCAACACCCTGTCCAAGGAAGACCACGACATGTTCGAGATGCTTGAGGAGGCTGGGTTTGTGGCGATGGGTGCGGACTACTCCATGAGGCTGGCATTGTCAATATTTGAGAAGCAGAACGGGAAGGCCGTCGTCCAGTATGTCCACCTGAAGGACAAGACAACATGGAAAGCCGAGTACTTTGGCCCGGATCCGGAAGCCCACCTGCTATGAGAGGCTTCACCGTTGACTCGCTCCGGCAGTCACTTTCAGTTTCTTCACCGGTCAATGCTCGAGTACTTCTTTTCCTGCTCTGTCATTGGCCCCTGGAGACTTGAACATGACGTCGAATTCACTTCGAATCCGAAAGGCGACTCCTCTGACCTTCAAGGGCTCGATCCTGACAGCCCCCTATTTGCGCGCAGCCTTCTCACCGAGCCAGCTGTCGTGCGGTTCTTGAGTGAACGGGTGCAGGAAAGTCCAAGTTTCAAGAATCAACTTCTCGAGGTCATCGAGAGATCCCAGGCCGATGCCTCCTTTGCCACCGCAGCAGCAAACGCTATCAGCATCCTGGTCAGAGCCGGTGTGACTTTTATCGACATGATTTCCAAGGCATTCGTATTTCTGGGGCCAATCTCTCCGGTGGGCAGTTTGATTCGGCACTGTTTCAAGGAGCCGACCTCACAAACGTCAATCTTGCAATGAGTTGGCTACGCAATGCGGACTTCAGTAATGCGCAGATGGAGGGTGTTCGATTCGGGGAGCTGCCGTACCTGGAGGAAGACGATGTTGCTTGGTCGTGTTATTACTCACCTGATGGGCGAATGTTTGCTGTGGGTCTGCTGGGCGGAGGCGTTAGCCTGTACGACACATCGACCTGGAAAAAAATTCGCTCATTTGTCGGACATAAGGACAAGATCTACGGTTTGGAGTTCTCACCCGACAACCGACGGTTGGTAACTGGGAGTAAAGACAGCGCAGTGCGAGTGTGAGATTGCAGCAATGGTGATCTTCTTACGACCTTGGACGGTCACACGAGCCGTGTTTATTCGGTGGCATTTTCTCTTTGTGGCAGGTATATTGCATCGGGCAGCGCATATTTGGGGGTGCGATTATGGGACTCGATGTCCGGAGAGCCGCTGTATGTGTTGGAAGATCATCCAGTCAATGTCAATAGTGTCAAGTGGAGTCCAGATGGACGCTTACTCGCTGCGTGCGGTGATGACGGGACGATTCGATTCTGGGATGCAGAGACAGGGGTGCCAGGAGATGTGTGGGAGTTAGGTCATGGGCCTGTGTTGTGCTTTGAGTTTTCCCCTGATGGTCAACAAGTCGTAACTGGGCATATGGATGATAATCTTAGGCTTTGGAATACTGTGTCTAGGTCACCAGGTCCTGTCTTACGTGGACACACTGGCATAGTTACGCAGGTCAGGTTTTCCGCCGATGGCCAACGAATCGCTTCTGCCTGCATGGACTCCACAATCGGACTCTGGGATGCATCTACATGCGCCCTCATCTCCATGTACAGTATTTCAAACGCGGTCTGGGATGTGTCTTTCTCATCGGATGGTCGAACTCTCGCTTTGACTGATGCTACCAACAGGATCCGTGTATGGGACGGGAGCTCCAATGGATCCAACGTCGGTCAGCCTGGACATTCCTTATCTGTTTTTTCGGTCGCGTACCTACCCACTGGAGAGTCCATTCTCTCTAGCGGCATAGACAAAACCGTGAGGCAGTGGGGCGCTCTCACAGGTGCTCTAGAATCCGCTCATATTTTTATGAAAACTCCGAGTGAGGTGATCCATTTATCCGAGCTTTCGCCGGACCTCCATCAGACTGGCAATTGCATTGATGAGGTGATTCAATTGCGGAATTTTCGAACCGGAGTTGCTGATCTTGTCCTTGAAGGTCATACCAAGGATGTAAGGACGTTTACTTACTCGCCATGCGGTCGGTGGATCGCGTCTGCGGGTATGGACAGGAGTGTACGGCTATGGGACCTGCACAACGGTGGAGAATGTCATGCATTATGGGTCCTGCGTGATGGTAAACAAGGTTATGTTCTGTATGAGATGGACGCCAAGTCCGATCCCTTGTCTGATGCCGAGTTCAACGCCGTGCCTAACGCTGAGTCCGATGTCGATCCTGATGCCGAATCCGATGCCGTGCCTGATGTCGAGTCCGATGCCATACCCTATGATGACGATCAATATGACTTTGCCTTAACATTTACATCGACAGGCCTTCGGCTAGCGGTTGGCATCAACGACCGCACGGTCAACATATACGACACCCAGTCAAAGGAACTCCTGACGACAAAAACTATTGAGGATCCCGGAGTCAAAGCGTTGGCCTACTCACCAAACAATCAAGAGCTCGCAATCAGTTGCTTTAACGGGGTTGTACTCTTTTTGGACCCTGAAGACGACAAGCCTGGCTATACCGTGACCTTGGGAACTGCCCCTCTCCATCGTATCAGCTATTCTCCCTGGGAGGATTGGCTCGTTTTTGGAAATCTGGATCATCGGGCTCATCTTTGCCGGCGCCGCCAGTCGCAGTTGGGGTTAGATGATACGGAGGGCTCGTGGTGTTATGTCTATGTTGTTGACAGGTTTTTGAGCTTTATTATGGACATTGCTTGGAACCATGTTGTTCGGAACGAGTTTGTCACTGGTTGCATGGATCGATCTGTTCGTGTTTGGCGGATCTTGGAGGATGACGATGGTGGTAATGGTTCAGTCTCTGCTGACGTGGTCTGGGGCACTAACATTGGCATGCTCGTCGCGGCGGGTATGATGCTTGATAGTGTCGTTGGTCTGGATGCTGGTAATCGGAGACTTTTGAAGCAACGCGGTGCCGTCGGCGATACCTTGGATTTTGAGAGAGATGAAGCGGATGTAGAATCCGATGGCGTCGTGGAGGTTGCAGGTGAAGTTGGGTTGAAGGAATGACTTGGAGATAGTTTTCTATCGCAGAAAGAAAGAGAGGTGAAGTAGAGCGAGAGATAGCTGGAGGATATTGGAGGCGTTTCTTTTTTTCCTATTCGAATATCTACGCCGATTTTTTGGTTAAACTACACAAGACCATCTCTTCCTCATTCCACTTCTTGCCAGGGCTCTGACCGCCTTCTATGTTTTATGGCTAGACCTTGTCAATTACATGTGGATTGTATAACAAAATTCTCATAATTGACAAGGTCTAACCATATATATAAAGGCAGTCAGAGCCCTGCTTCTTGCAGAGCTATAAGAAAAAGCATCCGTCATCATGGTTGTTTACGATGATATCAGAGTGATGAGGTTGACGACCGCGCCCGAGCAATGCATGAAATAGGAGAGATCAACATGATCTCAGATGCGAGGCTTAATTTCTTTGCATGGTAAGGAAAACAGACGTCATTCTGTAAAAGGAGCTTTACTCCCTATGCTTCTACATTCGTAAAACAGCGTCTTTGTATCCCATCCATGTATTGATACACACATACCTCCAAGCTTCGCAAATGTTCGATGCAGGCGGCCATGCAAAAGTCAGATTAGTCACGGAAACATAGGCAGTATCAATCCAATTTCAATGGTATAGACCATGTACATACTCCAATGTATTCAAAGACAGTTGGTGTCGTATATCAAAACAACGAATGAAAGAGAATGGAATCAGAAAAGACAGATGAAATAACCAAAGCTGAGCGTTTATATATTAATTGAGAAATGCTCCTTTACAAGAAAGTGTTGGGAAATGGCTGTCTTTGTGAGGGGAAGACCATCCCGTAGGAACAGATCAATGGCGCCTTTAGCATAATTTCTTAAGTTCCAATAGGCCCACACGTACTCCTTTGCGCCATGATGACTTCCTGGTGGTTTGATCTCCAGGAAAGCGATCTGCCTTCCGTGCTTCCTTACGCTGGCATCCGGGCGATATCCATAACCTCGACGTCGTTTTGATCCATGAGCCCCGCCGTTCGCTCAGTCGACCACGTAATCGCTTGATCGTGCTGGAAAGTGCGAGGCAACCAATGCATCAATTACTTGATGGCAATATCTGTCCTCCGATCCATTTGAAAAGAGGTTATGGTAAACTGGCAGCTTTAGTTCTCTGCAAAAGGGGGATAGAATGGTAAAAGGAGACAGAAAGGTTAGCAGTCATTTACAGTCACCATCCAACCCTTGTTACATTTCACTACCCACACATCACCAACTACATCATCTCATAAAGAACAACGACCTTACGTATTTCTGTCAAACTTGCATCAGCTTGGATCTCCTCTCCCATCGCTAGTTGTTTATCAAGCTCTGTGTAAAGGTATAGAGTGTTGTTATCAAGTCGGCACTCAACCAAACATATGTCTGTCGAGTAGTGTGAAGCACGTTCGGAGGCAGCCCCGGTGGGTCTTCGAAAGTAGTGAAGATGAAGTTCATTGCCCTAAAATGAGAGGAGACAGAAACCAGTAGTCATTGGAATTCTGTTAAAAACCTTTGCCCCCCAGCGCAGTTAACTCAAGATCCACTGCAAAACTCGGTTGTATAAATACAAAAGATGGAGATGATGCTCATTGTCGCACTGACATCAAACTTGTTGACAATAGTGACTGCGTCCGCTTGGTACTTGTTAAAGAGTCGCCCGACGTTGTAGTCTCCAATCTGGTACTTGAGCATCTGGAACGATGCAAGGCGTTCTTTCTTGGAGTCAATGTCTTCTTTATCGATGGAGAATCTCGAACGTCGACCCATGTTGAACTTGAATTTTGTTGACGGATCTTGATTTACCAATCATCATAATAAAAACAACAACAACAAAAAATAACATGATGAGCATGAGAAACTACAAACTGAGCCCACAGACTCTGATCGATTATTCCCATACACTTGTCAGAAGTACTTTTTCGCTTTCGTTTCTCCTTGTTCGACTCATCTCGCTGCCTTGACACGCTACCACTGCCCGAATATTCACCATAAACGTGAAGAGAGCAGGAATATACGAACTTGAGGATTTGAGTTTTGAAAGAAAGAACAAACAAAAGAAAAAGTAAGAGAGAGGTTAATAAAAAGGGGAGCGTAAGCAATGATGTGAGAAGGATGGTCATAATGAGAGATGGAACGAGAGTGGCGAAGGAAAACGCAGGGGGGTGAGAAGGTACGTTATGATGAAAAGGGTGTGGGAGAGAACCTGAGAATGGCAGTTAACAATGTGCAAACATTGTGAAGGTAGCAGGGGAAAGGTAAGAGTGTTTCTGTAACATAATAAACAAAAATTTGTGGCCGCATTTTGTGTGTGTGTGTGTGTGTGTGTTTGCACGCATTTCTTTCACAACTCCTTCAGTCATTGTTCACACTATCATTGTTCATACTATCACTGTTCACACTATCACTGTTCACACTGCCACTGTTCACACTTACCCTCACTGTCTTATATATTTTGTTTTGCGTCTGCCCTTAAATTCAATATCACGAGACCGCTCTTATTCCTTTCCTACAACGTCGCTAACTATCGCAGCATTTTCCTCGAGTTACTATAGTTGTTAAGTCGCCAAAACATATCTTTCAGCAAGATGAGGAGGCAATCTTTGTAATAATTTCTGCGAGGGAGAAAAAGTGTTAGAAAGGGCATCAATTGGTCATCACGGAACGTTTGTTCACCGGGAACTGCTGTGGCTCTACTTTCTTACCTATCATTTTTCCTTCCTCTCTCTATTCTCACTCTATGTTATGGCAGCTTAGCCCGAAAGCCCATTTTTTTTTCAGTTTCAGCATACAGTCACTGTCGCCCCACTCTGCATTTTGATTGGACGCCCATTTCGATGCGATATGATGTGATGCAGTGAAAGGAGAAAAAAAAAGGTATGAGCAGAAATTATTATTTTTTTCCCAGGGCTTTCTCCTTGTTTGCCTCCTGTGGAATTGCAAGACCTCTTCAGAGGTGATACCTCTGTATCCAAGCGATTCTTATCACAGATACGAACCTTCAATAACGCCTTTGCGTTTGCATCCTTTGGCACCTATACCAAGTACGAGCAAATGCGGCAACTGCCAGGAAGAGGTCCTAACACCTTTCAAGTAAGAGGTAAGATTATAATTTTTTACCATGTACTAGGGCGTTGCCACTTGAATTGTTCTCTTCCTGGGGGTTGCATTATTGTGTCCATTTATTCCTGGAAGTGTACTGTACAAAGTAAACAATGAACGGTTTGCTGTATGATCGTTCGATTGAGTGGGTGCTGGTTAAAGTGCTACCTTGAAAACTATGTTTCTGGTGTAATTTCCTTTGGCTGTCGTAAAGGGTGTTGTTGGCGTGTTTGAAGGTCGAAGAATTGTTAGAGCGTTAAGGCTAAGGATTTGTTGTCAAGGTCTGAACATGATAGTGCAACATAAAGTTGCCCATATGAAAACCCAGCTTGGTGTAGATAGACACCTGTCGTTGTTATTGATTTTCATTGCGCCTTGTTGATGGTAAGTGCGAAAGCAGGTCGGGGATTAGAAGTTGCAAGCGTGTGAATTTAATTAGTGTGGTGCCGTCGTCTTTTGAGGAGAGTGGCTTTCGTGTGATGAGAACGAAGTTGAATGATACTGTAACGATCTTTGCTTCTATGATGTATTCGTCCAGTTTTGATAATTGTAGTCGTGTAACATTGCACATTCCTCTTCTCGTTGAGACATTGCGTGAAAGGATTATTGGCTGACCGACATTTAGTTTAATGATATGTTGTGGGAGGCCATTGTCGTCTAGTGTGCTATAATTTGTCCGCTCGTGCGAAAGGTGAATGCGCCCTTCTTAGTGTTGGCAAGAGTTTGGTCCAGACTGCATCGTAGAGGCAAACGCCATTGCTGAGTTGTATTTCTGATTTTGCGACAGAATGTTTTGCGTCGCAACAGATCCATAATTTTGTCGTAAGGCGTAATGTGAGGGAGGATGATTTGTCCCTTGCTGTAACATATCGAGAAGACTGGGTTGTTCTTTGAGCCGGATGAGCGTACTTGTATCCATACCAAAGCGTAGCAGTGTGGCCCCTCTGTTATTGCTTGGAAGTTATGGCGCATCTCTTTCTCGTCAAATTTTGGTCCGCAAATGAGATCCTGTGTGAATGGCCGCCAAGCAACTGATATATTGTGAACTGTGTTGGAGGGATATTGGCGACTTGCTTTTGTGAGGTGTGATGTTTTCCCGCAAGTGGCGTAAATACCCCGGGCTTTGTTAGACAACGGGTAAGATACAGGTAGGGGAATGTCCTGGGCATAGCTGTATGGATGTCACAGTAAAAAAAAGAACTGTATTAGTGCCTTATATGTTCTACCAACTTGGCATGATGTTGCTTTTATTCATGAGCAACTCATTATGTTCCTCACATTGCTGCCACAAATTGTTCTCTCTTTTTCATTATCCCACACCGAGATAAGAATTTGGCCGCAGTTCAGGTTTGGTTATTGTGTCGCTCCATATTGTCGTTCATGTCACTTACTTAGCGGCTCTGGAAAATATTCTCCTTCTTGCATTCCTCATTTTCACCATCATTTCATTCCTCTCTCGCCATTCCTCTCTTCTTTTCCCTTCTCTTCCATCATCGCCTCATTCCCGACACTTATCGTGGCAGAAGATATAATATCCATGACACTTTTTTCTGTTAGTCGTTTTTGCTCATTAGCTGTATTCCTTGTTCTTCCTTTGTTCTTTTTTCTTTTTTTGACCTGGCCTCACACATTTAAATACTCTGCCCTCCTGTACCTTATTTATCTCCTTCCTTGCATTCACCCCGCAGATCTCTATCATCCTTATGCCCATTCTTGACGCCCTGTTAAACTCTAAACCGTTCTGGATATGATATCAAATTCATCTGGTTTCTTAATGCTTATTGATCAATTGTGTTAATATTTGGTGTACCATCTTCTGTTTCGGACCCCCTTCTTCATGCGTCTGGGCAAGTTCTAGCATAGGTCATACAGGCAGTCCTCCTGGAGAGTTGCTCAAATATCCTGCACGCGCTCCCAGAGATCTTTCATGCTTCTCGGCGCCAGCTCTTGGGCGAGTTTATGCTTGATAGAGCCTCAGACGTGCTAGATGATGTTGTGGTCCGGAGAGTTGGCTGGCCCCTCAAGAACAGTAAACTACTGCTCGGCAAGCCATTGTTGTACGACGTTTACAGTATGAACCTGAGAGTTGTCTTTCTGAAGGTTTGATTCCGCAGGATACATGCCGTGCCAAATGTATGAGATTAGAACATAATCGTTGACGATGGTAAAGAAGAATTCCAAATCCAACAACCCATGTACCCGGAAAGGTCTCCTGGTTCAAAAAGAGTAATGCATCCCCTGATCAGCATTTTCCCTCTCCACCTTGTAGCGATGTGCAGATTTGATGAAGCTGCAGACAGCTGTGCTCTCGGTCGCTGTACTTCCTGATAAAGGAGCCCACGCAGCTGATCATGCCCTCATCAGTGAGCATGACTCGCTTCCAGTCAGCCACTGTCCAGTCTATGTGTGACCGGACAAATGCAAGCCGATCCCACACATGGATTGGGTTGGAGATCAAGCCTCCTTTGTTGCACGCGTGCCCGGATTCTTTCGCCTCGCAGATTCCGTCGGATCGTCTCGACATGCACTTGCACGCCTCCCGTTTCTTGAATGAACCGTTGGCCATCGTACATGGTTTCAGTCGGCCTGTGTTGAATTGATGGAAGAGCGCTTCCTTTGTTCTCGGGGGAGATCTTGTTAAGTGGACTTATTTTTGGAGGAGAATGTTCTCTTGTTCCTGTTCCTGATATTAATTGTAGATCCGAGCGAGATCCTGTCTGAGTTGACCACTTCTCTGATGGAGTGTCCTTAAATGGGTTGCTGGGTATCATGGACGACAGTTGCTAGTGGAGTTCGTTTGCCTCTCTTATTATTGTTTTGTCCTGCCGGTGGCGTCTAACAGGTGATTGGAGGAGCGATAGAAAGAATAGATGATGAAAGAGAGAAAAGTGAAGAAAGGTGGATTAAAGAGCGAACGATATATGAACTTGATTTTATTTATGTGATCAAACTGACGCCAAGATGATCAAAGCGCGTTTGTTCGTGATCGTCTCCTCTAACGTTAATGGCGATGTGAGAGCAAAAAGTTAGAAATAAAATACAGGCGAAAAAGATCTGGGGGATGAACGTAAGAGTTAGGATGAGCATTTCAAAAACAAAGTCGAAATCACAAAAAGTATTATCACTCATGCTGAACACTTTAGTTGGGCATGTGTGCAAAGTAGAGGGAAATGGCCGCACTGTCGAGGGAGAAGAAAATGGGCGGTTGGATGTCCTGTGGTTAGTTTATGCGTATTGACATCACCGTCGTAATGTAGTCTTCTTCTCCCCCCTTTAGTTCCTCCACGCCCTCCATACCATCGGCATTTTTCTCATCTTCCACACCTTTTCCTCCTCTGTCTTTGTCAAGCTTCGAGTGAAGTGATTATTTTTAGAGGGAATTACATGACGCGTAGACGATACCTTTCCCCTGGGAAAGGCAAAGGAAGGGTATTAATTGGAAAAACAGAAATGGACAGAAAACATTAATATGGAGTGAACTGGAAAAAAGCAATAAACTTAACAATCAGTATAGCGCATAACAGACAGTAGAGAGCGTAAGTGTCTTCCAACCTACGTCCTATCGCGAAGTATAATTGGAAACCTTGGTTCAGAAGGAGGTTTATTATTTCCTTTGGGTGCTTTTTCCATTGTTAATTTGATTAGTAGAGATAAAGATTGCAGTTCTGAGAGAAATGAGAATAAGGAACATAATAAGAGAAAAAAAAGGAAAAAAATATGGTGTAGGCCTCAAGGCATTTATTTTTATGGCACGGGTGTATTTTAGTTACCCTTTTTTTCAATGAAGTGCATTATATGAGACATCAGCCCCTATGTACTGATGTCCCTAGCTGTATGGCTGCTCCTGTGTATTAAGCATATAGCCGTGCATAATAGAGAACGGTCTCTTTCTTCACATTGACTATCAAGTTCATATACACTAACATTTTCAATATAAAGTTAACTGACATAGTTAATAATAAGCTGGATTGCCAATGCACCCACTGAGAATAAAGCAGTATTTACAATGGACAATGCATTGGTGCAATAAAAAAAAAAAAAAAAAAAAAAAATGTTAATCTTCAATTGGCAGAAGGAGACGCGAACAAAAGGCTAAATCCGCAATGATCGACCATCAACAGACAATGGGGCATTTGGAGAAAAAAAATAGGTCCAGTGAACGCACTCTAAATACAGGAACATGGTGGTCAGAAACAAAAAATGAAAAGGCATCGGGAAACTGGAACAACAGTAAGGGCCGCGGATGATCAGAGGCAACAATAGAATTGGACAATCAGAAAAAAGGGGCAGTCACAACATCGCCTTGCATAGATGTCATCACAGAAGTGAAAACGACTAAGCCCACCCAAAATAAGATACAAAACAACGGTGAGCCGCACACCCATTGCATGGCACATTAACAGCCAAACCAAGCAAAGAAAAGACAGGAATGAGAAAGGAATAAGAAAGGAATAAGAAAGGAATAAGAAAGGAATAATAAAAAAAAAAACGTAAAGAAGGTTTATGCGTGCGAGTGTTTAAAAAAGTCTATTCAATATGTAATGATACGATTAAAAAAAGGAAAGAGGGAACCTTCAATCACAATGCTTGAGAAACGAATCAATCGCCATGCTAACGACAGCTGCTTCCAGCACCAAGCATCGTCGACTTCTCATAGTCAAGAGCCTGCTGGCCATTCTCAAGGTCAACTTACTCAAGAGAGCTAGGATCTTTACACAATCTGTCGCCTCTGATAACGCGGTCTCTAAATAAACGGTTTATAAAACCGCTTGAGACGTTGCCGCAACGACATCCAGCAGTACCAATAGGCTCCCTACCATCCACAATAAGGAGTGACGATAGAAGCAGTAGTAGGAACATGATACAACATTGTATGAAGTGTAGAGAGAGAATGATGAGTGAGAGGAAAGAGAGAGAGTGATGAGAGGGAGGTAGAGAGAGGGAGGAGAGGGAGGGATAAGAGGGAGGGATGAGAGGGAGGAAGAGAGGGAGGAAGAGAAAGAGATGAAAGAGCGGAAAGAGAGGGTGAGGAAACGAAAACACAAAGGAGGGAGGGATTTCAAGAAATGCAACGAAAAATAAGTAAAAAAAGGAGAGGGTAGAAAAAAAAAAGAGAGAGAGAATTGTCCGAAAACAAAAAAAAAAAAAGAGATAGAATTGTCCGAAAAGAGGGAGAATTGTCCGAAAAGAGGGAAAACAAAAAAGAGAAACGTAAAACCGTTTCAAAGTTCATAAGTCCCATAAGTCACGTGAATTGGGCAAACTCAAAGATTCCTTTAAGAGTGTTAGAACATAAATCTCTCTACCAAAGAGTTGTGCAGAAAAAAAACCCCCCCTATACTAACCTACTGTATTGTATCATGCTTATTACCCTATCTCCTATCTCATTTGACACTGACTTGATAAATAGGTCACCTCTACCACAAAATCGGTGGTCTACTACCACCTAGAGGTCAAAAACCTCAATTCGCCCAAATTTATTTCCATGAGTCCAGCCATGATGATGAAGCTACCCGTCGATTGGATTTCATCTACGGATACAGGGACCGGACTACTCAAACCACCGCCCGTAATAATAGCATCCGGGATAAAATCATGGACAAAGACATCATTGACACACTTCAACGCCTTATGTACGCCTATAATCCATACGCCCAGATACTCAAGACCGTTGGCGAACGCGTTCGAGATGACAACTCTTCTATTCTGGGCCTAAAACTAATTTGCCGCCGAGGAGCCGATGCAAGACGATATAATCGCCCTACTGTGGATGAGGTTGCTGCCATCCTTCCTAGCGGTTCAATGGATGCGCCCGAGGACCGAGATATTGTTGTACAACTTCGCAATGATAAACTTCGTCGAGTCTCGGCCCTTCACCCTGCATACTTTCCTCTTTCTTATCCATTATTATTCATTCGAGGAGAGGATGGATTTAGTACCGACCTATCTCTGACCAATCCTCGCACTCCGACAGGGCCCTTGCAACATGCAGTCTTTAATCCGGCTCTTCCTGCTCCTACTCCTGCTCCTACTCCTGCTCCTGCTCCTGCTCTTGCCCCCACTTCGCAATACTACACGAACCAGCCACTCAGCGCACATAATGCTATTGGGTTTGGCGTTGACAATGTCGACTTGGATGACAACTTGGATCAGGAGCTCCATCAAGGCGACTATCAGGATCAAGACAATAGCAATGCTAATCCGGACCCAGATCCAAATAAGGACCAGGATGGCCTACCTCACGATATCGAGCATCCCTCAAGGCATGGAAAACTCACTATGATGGACTTTTTCGCCTATCGCCTTCAATGTCGCATCGGCGACAACAGTGAGTTCATGTTCCGCTCGAAACGTCTTTTGCAGCAACTGATGGTTGATATGTTCTGTACTATGGATATGAATCGTATCAGCTATCTCAAGCAAAACCAACAAACAATTCGCGCAGAGCTCTTTTCAGGTACTGTTAGCGACTATAAGTGTTTAGTAGTTGATAAATGTGAAGATTGATACTTAATGCTTAATGGTTAATGCTTGATGTCTTTTTTTTTTTTTTTGTTCTTACTAACCTTAGCTATGTATTGTACATACCATTTAACACCACCAATACTACTACTACTACTAATATAGGCTTACAAGACGCTTTTGACGCTGGAGATGTAAATGCTGCCGCTGTTGGAAAAAAAGTCATTCTACCCTCATCTTATGTTGGTGGCCCTCGATATATGCAGCAGTTGTACCAAGACGCAATAGCCATTGTGCGTGCAACAAACTCTATGCCGGATTACTTCATCACCTTCACCTGTAATCCGAAATGGCCTGAAATTACCTCTGAACTTTTCCCGAACCAATCGGCTTCTGACCGCCCGGATTTAACCGCCCGCGTGTTCCATATCAAGTTGAAGCAGCTCTTGAACGACTTGACAAAGAACAAGATCTTCGGAGAAGTCACTGGTATGATTCATGTCATTGAATTTCAGAAGCGCGGCCTACCCCACGCCCATATTCTGATCATCATGGCTCCAGAACACAAGCCTCAAATGCCTTCGGACTACGACACATATATTTCGGCCGAGATTCCAGATCCAACTACTCATCCGGCGGCATACGAGACAGTCAAAAATACTATGATCCATGGCCCATGTGGACCGTACAACATGCACTCGCCATGCATGGAAAACGGTGTCTGTTCAAAAGGGTATCCAAAACCCTTCAACCATCACACTACAAACGGACCGAACGGGTTTCCTGAATACCAGCGCCGCAATAACAGACAAACAGTCAGGATTGACAGCCAAGATGGCATTATCAATCTAGACAATCGCTGGGTAGTTTCGCATAACCTTTATTTGGCGGCAAAGTACAATGCTCATATCAACGTTGAGAGTTGTACCTCAAGTGCTGCGGTCAAGTACCTGTTCAAATACGTTTGTAAGGGCCATGATCGAGCCACTATTGTTCTGGACCAAGTAACATCAGAGTCATTTACTGGGGGTACTGCTGCTGCTGCTGGTGCTGGTACTGCTGGTGCTGCTGCTGGTGGTGCTGCTGTTGGTGCTGCCGCTGCTATTGAACCAAGGGCTGTCAACGAAATCACCGAATTTATCGATGGTCGCTACATATCTTCACCCGAGTCTTCTTGGCGCATCTTTGGGTTCAGTACCCATAGTGCCTACCCGTCTGTGACCCGACTGCACTTACATCTTCCTGGCCAATTTATGCATGCCTTTCACGAGGACGAACCACTTGCCACGATCCTGGAAAGAGCTGCTCAAGAGCAGACCACCCTAACCGCGTTTTTCGATTATAACCGCGACCATCCTGACGAACCGGCAACAAAATACATTGACTTTCCTCGGAACCACGTATACGTAGCGAGCCACAAGCGTTGGAAACACATGGAGAAAAGGTCTTCCATCGGCCGGATATTTTTTGTCCATCCCGCTGCTGGCGAACTATACTATCTACGATCGTTGCTGAACACCATACCAAGTCCTTTATCATTTGAGCATCTAAGAACAGTTCGAAACAAGGTTTACCCGACCTTCAAAGATGATTGCATTGCTCTAGGCATGCTAAATGACGATCGCGAATGGGAAAACTGTCTTCGATACGCTGCTTTCGAACAAACAGGATATCGGCTTCGACGGCTTTTTGTTCACATCCTTGCCCAATGCGACCCTACAGATCCGGTTCGACTGTGGAATATTTTTCGCGATGACCTGTCCAGCGATCTCCCTCCAAAGGCCCGTGACGCTGTAAACTCAGAGCAGCTAGAAGAGTTTGCAAACCAGCGTGCGAATGCTGCTTTGATCCATATACAAGCTCTTCTCAGGCAACGCGAAAAATCACTTCAAGACTTTCCGGGCATGCCAGAACCTAAAATTCTGAACCAAAATGCCCGAACTATCAGCTCATTCATCCAAGATGAGTTGAATTACCCGTTGCCTACCTTAGAAGAGTTTGCTATTATGATACAGTCCCTCAATGTGGATCAAAGAAATGCATATGACAGAATCAAACATGCATACGAGACAAACTCTTCGGAAGCCTTCTTTATTGACGGTCCTGCAGGTACAGGAAAAACCTTTCTGTACTCCATCATTCTGTCCACGGTGCGATTAAATCACGATATAGCCCTCGCGGTCGCTGGATCAGGGATTGCCGCATTGCTCCTACAAGGCGGAAGAACCGTACACTCGCGATTCCAAGTCCCCATCCCTACTCATGAGGACAGTGTTTGTAAACAATGTAATATCAAACATGGATCCGAGACAGCCGATCTTCTCATTCGTGCCAAAGTCATTGTCTGGGATGAAGCTGCAACGACTCATAGATACGTTTTCGAGGCTATTGACCGTACGCTCCGAGACCTAATGAAGGTCACCGATCCAGATAATCTACATCGTCCCTTTGGAGGAAAAATCATGGTTTTTGGTGGAGACTTTAGGCAAATACCTCCTGTTATTCAAAAAGGATGTAGAGAAGACGTTATTGAAGCTTGCCTTAAACGGTCCCCGCTCTGGCAGCATATTCAACGTCTTCGCCTTTCCACCAACATGCGCCTCCTCAAAAATGTCGCCGCCCCCGATATTAAGGCCCAGACCGAATACGCCACTTGGCTTCTCCAAGTAGGAGAAGGAACTATCTCTGGTCCGACTTTCGACAATGGTATCTCGACTATTATCGCCCTCCCTCCTCAAATGGTTTTGCCAGTCGACGCAGACATTGATACTCTTATTGCAAAGGTCTATCCCAATCTCAGACGCAATGTGGGTAATACTCACTACCTCAACCACCGAGCAATCCTCTGCACAACAAACGACGAAGCTACACAAATCAATGACCACATCATGGCAACCCTACAAGGACAATCAGACGAATTTTTCTCAAGCGATTCCATTCTCGATGACGATAACAGCAAAATCAACGACCTCTTTCCTCTCGAGTTCCTCAATGGACTAAAATCCTCAGCGCTCCCTCCTCACCATCTAAAGTTGACTGTGGGTTGTCCCATTATGCTCTTGAGAAACCTTATGCCAGAGGATGGCCTTTGCAATGGCACGCGTCTCATATGCACCTCGCTTTCCCGCTACGTCTTGGGCGCTACTATCATTACGGGAACACATGCTGGCGAACCTGTATTTCTTCCGCGCGTTCCCATTTATCCTTCTGACCTCGACATGCCTTTCAAGTTTCGACGTCTTCAATTCCCCGTTCGGCCAGCCTTTGCAATAACCATTAACAAGGCGCAAGGGCAAACATTGGACATTGTTGGCGTCTATCTCAAGAAGCCGGTATTTTCTCACGGCCAATTATATGTTGCTCTATCCAGAGTAACAAGCTATGCCAATGTGCATGTATTGCTTGAGAACCAAGACGCCAATACACCACCCGGATGTACAACAAATGTGGTGTATCCAGAGATTCTTGCCTGAACGATCGAAACTTTTCTATGCAAAAAAATAATAATAAATAGCCTACAAAAAAAAAAAAAAAACTACTACATTAATATCTACTTTCTTCTTCACATCACATCTATTATATGTTGCTCTCTCTCTCTCTCTCTCTCTCTCTCTCTCTCTCTATCCGCGACAAACAATCACTGCAAGCAATGCCGCGAGCAAACGCCGCGGGCACTAAGCTAGTCTAATATATTAAAACCGTTATGTGTCACCTGATTTAGTGTGGTCACCTGATATAGTTCGCAGTCACATTCAGTCAATCGATCGTGTATCACATGATTGTAATGTGTCTATCGTATGTGCTGTGTGAGCGTAACCGACGAACGCCACTAAATTTTCAAACCCTCCAATTGATGTTTAAGCAAAAGTGTATGTCTCCTAGAAAGCAAAGCGACCAAGCAAAGCGCTAATGAAGCAAAGTGGGTGTACTCTAGAATCCTCCAGCGGCAATATTTTCTCTTATAACGACTTTATAACGTCTCGCTGCTAGGATTTTCGCTTTTTGTGCCTTTTTTTTTGGACCCTCTGTCCCCAACTACAATCATTCATCTGCCACAACCACACTTTTCATTTTCATCACTTCTGTCCCCACTCAGAAAGCCCTCCACCCGCCGTGTTCCTCCTACCTCCACCTCCAATATCAATACCTTTCAACTGCAGCGTTTACAAAATACATACGAGTTGATGCCACGAACTCAACATGGTCGCAGCCGTCAAGTCGGCCAAGTTCTCTCCCCTTTCACCATGCATACTGCCATCACTAAATTTGCTGCCACCACTAAATTTGCTGCCACCACTGCCATTTCCTCTCTCCTGTCTCTCTTCCACCAAGCTCAAGCGCTCTATCACCGCCAAGCGCGCAATCGTCGCCAAACCCAATGCCATCACCCCTTCTTCCTTCTTCTCTTCTTCTTCTTCCTTCTTTTCACTTCCCCTCACTAAGCTCTCTAGGTGTAGTGGACAGGTCATCAACGGCTAACAAAGTCATCACAATCCTTCTTAAGAGGCGAACAAAAGGCGATATCAACAGCCGCCAAGGGCAAGCAGACCACAAGTGCATGGATCAACCTAATTTGCAGCACAACCAATCCATTCTCTAACTACTGCTATGCCATAAATGATAGCACCAGCGCCCAAAACATTTTAAGCAAAAGGAATAGAATGTCAACGGGTAAAATGGCACAGAAGGGGTGCAGAAGGAGTAGAGAAGGAGTAGAGAAGGGTAGAGAAGGGGTAGTGGAGGGTAGTGAAGAAGAAGAGGAAAAACGAGGAAGATGAAGTGGAACTGAAGAAAAAACAGGTAGGCGGAGAGAAAGCAGAGGGATAAAAGTCTAAATAAGAAGAAAATCTCCCTCTGATTCATTTGCGCCTAGAATTTGTAGGGATGTGACACAGGCACAGAAAAGTCAAAGCGAAGATCAGGGCAGAGGGTGTGTGTGTGGTGCCTGGAGAGGGGAATCGAAACCTGAGAAGAGACAAAGGTGCTAATTGGGATTCTTTGGCAGGTCAATTCGCAACTTTTTGCAAATGTTTGGTAGTGAGTCTCAGAACTGTGGAATATCAGGTGTGTAGTCACTGATGTAAGTTGTACCAGCCACGCAGGTTATACCAGCCGCACATAGTTCCAGAAGTGAAGAGTGGGAGAGAGAGAATGGCAGAGCATCAAAAGCAATAAATACTGTAATACACAACCACCACCATATCATGTTTTTGGATAAGTTCTACCAACCACACAGATTGTGACTGCAACACAGCGCCTTCCCTCATACTTCCAGTGCTTCCCCTTTTTCACCTCCCTCCGCGAGCGAAGCCGCGGGCACTTCTCTAGTTCTCTCTAATAAAACAAACTAGCTTAGTGCCCGCAGCGTCCGCTCGCGGAGGGAGACGGCGAAGCATTAAAGGCACCGTTTCGCCCCAGTATCAGTATTTTGAATGGATAGCCTGAAAATGAGGAAGGGGTCCTAAGATTGCAGTCGCGATCTGCGTCTGCGTGGCTGAACACCTGACAGCTTGTGTGTCGGTGGGAAATGTGACTTGTCCTTTTTTACTTTAGCTCCTGGCAGTCTTTCTCATCGAATATTTGAGTCCGTGCGAGACCCAAAGTTCAATTCGAATAATTATTGGGCACCCGACTTTTCCAGTGGACTCTAACAGGGTCGAATATTCGATGAGAAAACACTACTCATCCCTCTTCTTTCTTTCTCTCATTCTTTCTTTTTCTCATTTTGTTCTTTTTTTGCCCTCTGTATCACTGCACCCGCTTCCCTGTACCCGCTTCCCTGTACCCGCTTCCTTACCATCTCCTCTGCTTTAATGTTCTGAGCGTTGGGCCATCACACTTTTTTTTTTTTTTTTTTTTTTTTTTTTTTTTTTTTCTGGTGGTGATTTTTGGGCGGTGATAGTCAGCTTGGTACCTTGCTGTCATAGCGTGTAGTAGGGCGACATCTCTGGTACTGTGATGAATAATGTTTACTAAGTTACTTTTGTTTTTTCGCTTTGTTCTGATTTTGTTTTATTAGAGAGATTGATCGATACTGTGTGCAAAGTAAAGAAAACACACTACAATAGAAAAAAGAAAAGCAAACAAATTGTCCCTGTATCCCTGAAGCAATGAAGCACTGAAACGCGAGAAGGTAGAGAGTGCACTCGAGCCAACGAACGATCAAAGTGCAAAAAACAGCGTTACGCTCATTATCCCATCCCATCCTCCTCCCTATCCACTTCCAGGCTGTCATCCAACCCTCCTTTCCTTGTTGTCAGGGCAGGTGATTTATCGAAAGTGTGACAGCGAGCTAAGTGTGTGACGGCGAACTAAGTGTGTGACGGCGAGCTAAGTCACTTGACGCTCTAAGTGACTGCGCGCAACGAATTTGTTTTATTAGAGAGAAGAGAAGAGAGAAGAGAGATTATTAGAGAGAAGAGAAGTGTGACAGCGAGCTAAGTCACTTGACGCTCTAAGTGACTGCGTGCAACGAATTTGTTTTAGTAGAGAGAAGAGAAGAGAAGAAGAGAAGAAGAGAGAAGAGAGAATAGAGAAGAGAGAAGAGAGAAGAAGATTAGAGAGATTAGAGAGATTAGAGAGAAGAGAGAAGAGAAGAGAGAAGAGAGAAGAGAGAAGATACATGGACCGAGTTTGGGCTATGAGAAGGCGTTACGATTACTCACTTCGGTGACGTAATTACAGCGCCCATTGTCCTCCTACCCCTCTTTACCCACCATACTCATTCATCGTCCTTCTCTTTCCCTTTGTTATCATTCCCTTCCCCTTTCTTGTTCCTTACTCTTTCCATCACCACTTTTTCTCTTTGTTTATCGCTTCGTCCTTTCCTTACTGTCACACATACGCAAACATCTACGCTCTCTCTCTCTCTTCACTTCCTTTCTCTTCTCTTCTCTTCTCTTCTCTTCTCTTCTCTTCTCTTCTCTTCTCTTCGTCCACCTGGTAAGAGACACAACCCTAGACATGCATCAGGCGGAAATCACAAGCACACACTCATGCGAATGACACAGCTCTCACGCGCATTTGGTCAACCCTCTGGAGAAAGCTGGGAGGGAATCACTTCACTTGTGAATGTCGAGCCACGCTCCTTGGGTCGAACATAGTCATCATGACTCTGTTCCTCCCATAGCCATGGATTTCTCGCTAATGACAAGGAAAGCCATAGGCGAAAGACCTTGGTTCTCGATAGTTGCCTCGTGCTTCTTTCGAGTTAAATCGTCAACCACCCTCTAATCGCGTGTGCCTTGTGTAAAGTTGAGAACTGGACATGGCTCGCTAACGCCGTTGGTCGCACCTTTGGAGAGCTTTGTGAAAGGAGATTATAGTTCCGGGACCAATTATTGGCCGTCGCTACAGTTGTTGTCGATCCCCGCTCTTTGGAGAGGATGCAATACGATTAGTTTGTGTATTGCTGTTCTTTTCCATAGCCATGACTCTCTCGCCTTTTTTTTGACCAGAGAGAGCTTTGGTAGTAGACCTGGGTGCTGATAGATTTACTCTCAGCTTAAATCGCCACCTTTCATTTAGTCAAAACTGCCCCTTTCCTCATCGCTGGCTCAGAACCGAATGCATACATTATGATTTTTTATTAATATTGCTCTTACACTCTCCACCTTTGTCCCAACCTGATCAACACTGATCAAGAAAACGGGACTCAACGCAACAGACGATCATTCTGATATCCTTTGAAGAGACCCGAACAAGAAAACCAACCGATCCCTGCCAGGTAATGCTGATTCCATTTCCAAATCTCAACCACATGCAGTGGTCCCTTCGATTATTCATGTTCGTTTATATCCAACAATAGAAGAGTTTCGGCCATGAATGATCTCCAAAAAAAATACCTGCGCATCACACGTGATGGTGACATCAGTCTCTCCATGTGGGCGCATCTTGCTGAGCATACAGATCCTGGCAATATCGACAAGCTCTGGACATCCTGCGGCTCGCCTTTCCTGCGTACGCTTGGCGAAAAGGGTAATCGAGCCCACAGAAGACTCTGCGCTCTAGGGATTGATGAGCGAATGACTATTTGGGCGAAAGTCAAAGAAATGGTGAGACTTATTGCCATGCAATGCCTGCGCACATGCTGGGAGCCGCGCTCACTTTGTTCACCGACCTGTGCTCTCTTTCGTCATGTAGAAGGATCACCAGGATGCGATGCGAAGCAAAGCAAGTCATCAGATTCAGATGGCAGCTGACGATGTCACCGCCGAGATTGCATCTATTTCGGCCATGAAACACAAACTGTTGGAGGGAGGTAATAGCATTTGGAAGTATTTTGATACCTTCTTAGGCTTGCTTAGGATCCTGGATACTAATCCTCCATTCCTGCATTGCCTAGACTTGGATTAGGGCAGCCAATTTCATATGGCACACGGGTCAAGACTTACCTGGCTTGTCAGATAAATCATGTGCTAGTGTGCAAGAAGCGCTGAGTGTACCCGTGCAGCAGATATCCAAAGAGCTGGTGATGTTCTGCTACGATCTCGATCAAGAAATGGCTACCACGGGCTGGATCAAATCACGAGTAACGGAGACGAGGGAGCAGGACGAACTTTTGATCCTTTTTCAACAAGTGTATGTTGTTCTGAAGAGAAAGACGAGGGATGAATGGTCCATACAAAGCAACTAATCTATTTTTTCTTTTTCTCTTGGACAACCATGTAGTTGCAAAAAGCTCCCAACGAAATATGTGTCGGCAGGGCTACACAAGAATGAAGACAGTCACGCCCACTCCACCTTTGATGCTTTGATGACAAGCGTCTTTCCAGGAAACCATCGCCATTTCGAGCTGCACTGGGCGAACCGTAAATCCAAAGGATCAGGGGATCGAAGAGGAGGCGACCACCTGGCCCTAAAGCCGGACGCTACAATCACGAAGGACTGCTATGAGCTAGGATATGTGGAACTCAAACCACCCCGGGAGGATCGTAACCAACGTTACTTTCTTGAAGATGTTTGGGCGTTAGCGGGATTCGCAAAGGACTGCATCGATAATCACCTGCGCCATGGCCACAAAATTACGAACGTCGCGTGCTTGCATGTTTTCGGTACGTGAAAATTGTCTAGGATCAGGTGTTGTGAAATGAGCTTTAGTTACTAAAGTCTTGTCTTTGACGTACTGTTCAATACGTTTATACTGCAGGATACCAGATGACTCTGTACCAGCTGTCCTTCCATGTTGGTATCTATGTATGGCAGGATGTTTCTACAGCCTATCTTCCACGAGACCATTATGACAGTGGTTGTACTCTCCAATGCTTGCAGCTCCTCCGCACTTTCAAGGTAATGGCTGGCTCAGAAAGAGTTGCGTGATACTCTTGCATCTGACTGAGCTATTCATTTATTGATATCTATTTCAATATTTTGACTTTCAATAGAACATCCTGTCTGATGTTGATGTGCAGCCGTATCTGAGGACGCCGCCCAGGAAGGATCAGTCCCTGCCCGATATGTTCAGGCCTCGACCCGCCAACATAACGCCCACAACACGCCCATTCTTTGAGCGTTCTCGCTCTTCGTCCATTACCAGCACCAAAAAGGACAAGTCGCACCTTGAAAATCATGATCCCCATTAGATCAAGTACAAAAAATCTCTTGCTCTCTCCTTCTTAGCAAATTTGCAAATGTAAACCACATGATTCTTTCTGGTGTTAGCAAAATAGCCAACAGCCTGCAGGGGCCTTTCCATATTACACAGAATAAAAGGCTGCATACATAGCGCTTAATGTTCAACTGTGACAGGATCATAGATTGCCTCTTGCTTTCGTCTACATTGATCCTTGGTTGTCTTACCGATATCATTGGTGTCAGTATCATACGCTGCTCCTGCTTGTCATTACCCTATCCACCTCGTTACCATCTCCTGTTGCATAGCCATAAATACTTCGAGGGCCTCTGATATTTCCTGCCCTCAGTGAAGCTGACAGCTCCCACGTGACACCTGATACAAACGCCCAAGAGAGTATTGGTGCAGAGTTCTGGTTGAGGAATGAGAGAAGATTGATCTTTATTCCCTCCTTGTCCCTGAGCAGCTTTATAGGCCTGAGAAGGGACAAGAGCGTGGTTAAGCCACTTTGTTAAGTAATGTTACAAAATTTGGTACCCTCCACCAAGATACTGTGATGAGTGAACGGAAGTGGTAGAAGAGGATGATGAATGAGGTAAAAGGGAGAAGTGGACCTGGGACTCAAGAGGAGAGGTGATGCTCCTGGAAGCAAGGCCCGTGTCGCGTCCTATACCATAGTCAGATCATGACTGTCGACTCTTGTTATGATTATGTCGCGTCGTACAACACGATCGGTCGACTCTTAAGAGTGATCGATCGACTCTTGGTGCGATCAGGCAAACTCGGGCGCAGCTGTCTTCGCCCAAGTAAATAATTAATTAACATAGCCACAATCATACTTATATATAGTCAGTATCCAGATAGTTTAATCCCCACTTAGTAACTCGAATATACTTTGTCACCACCCTGAACCCGATCCCTACCCTGTAACCTTGTCCTAAATAACACTCTGTCAACACCTTGAAAACTACCTCTGATTCCTGCTCCATTTACCCTACCTTTGTCCTACCTTTGTCCTGCCTTGGTCCTGCCTGGCCCTGCTTCCTAGTACTGAGAGGTCTATCTCCGTCTGCCCTGTCTGCCCAGTCTAGGTTCGCGACAGCCCGCGACGGGTTTATTAAAAAAGGAGGGGTATAGAGGCAGTGCTTATCCAGCCTTGGACTGGAGTTGCTGAGAATGCTGGGACCGAGATATGGTCTCGATTAAAAGTCAGAAACCTTGTGGTGGGTATTGGGGCGTCTGCGAGTAGGAGCCCAGGCCTGAAGGGTCGAGTAAAAGGTCGACATTGACGATGACAGATCCTCAACGGTCAGAGAAGAGTCTAGGTAGGCTGGTCGGTCCTGAAATACTTTATCAGTGTTAATGGAAAGGTGATAGGAAAGAAACAACGAGAGGGGTGAATGTGGGAAAGTGTCTAAATCTTAACTATCAAATGTTTTTTGTTTCTTTCTCCTCTTTTATCGTCTCAGATGGCACAGCAAGAAAACAGACGGCGCAAAAAAAAGATGGCGAGTGAGTTGGGTAGTACAGGAGAGTTTGGCGAAGAGATAAAGAGGATAGTGCAGTAGGCCTATAGTGCAGACTCCAAAACTACAAATGACAACAGCCCAACAGCACACAAAAGAGAAAATAACAAACCTAAAATTTCGACATCCTTTTCTCTATTTCATCTTCTTTGTCTTTTCGCTTTTTCCCTTTCTTTCTGTCGTTCTTTCCTTCTTTTGTCCTTTCATTTCTCACAACACCTTGAATTGCTCTCCCTCATCCCTTTTTTTCAACATCAATATTATCTTCTCATCCGACATCCATCTCGTACCATTCCTCTCTCATCATTATTCTGCTAAACAGTTCACCCTCAATCAGCCCTTTGTGAAAAAAGAAAGAAAGAAAAGCACCGTCCATTCGTCTCGGCTACTCTCTCCGCCTCCGAGGTATGCATCAGAATGATAGCACAGGAGTATCACATATGCGTAGCACACCTACTCTGTTTTCTTGATCCCCTCTTCCTCTTTTTACAGACTGTCTCAACCACAACTCCTCCGTGTACACCCTTTTCGCACGCCTCCCTCCTTTTATTTCTCTGATCTGAAAGGCAAACTGAAAATCTACAGAGACTGATATTACTTATTGCCCACAACATTTTTTTTAGTCTTGACTTTCCTCAACCCAGCATCTTGCATTACCCACCTTTCCTCTCCTCTGCTGCAGCCACCTTACACTAAAACGAACAAGGTAATTACAAACTTCAGTAGCGGTCGGCATGTTCACGCCTCATGTCTAAGCACTTGTGAAACTAACACCTTTTTATTAGTATTGTGACAATCAGACCGCCTATCATGTCAGACCATTTAAGCGAGCAACAGGGTGTGTATGTCCCCGATAGCGTCACCCAAGACCTCCAGTATTCTGCTGATGTTTCCCTCTCCGCCGAACAGATCAAGGAGCACGTCGACGAATTTGTCCACGACCCAAACATCCACCTCTTATTCGGAGACCAACCAGTCTGGTCATTGCAAGAGTACATGGACAAGCTAGAAACGATTCCTAGCCTGAAGGATATGGTCAAGAAGCCCTATCTGTTGGCTGTCACTCTCAGGGCTCTACCCAAGGCTGTCGGTCCTCGACAGGATCTAGTGGACACCAGGATCGTACGAGCCAGGCTGTACGACAAGATTGTCGAGCAATGGTTCGCGCTCAGTCTGGAACGTTTGGAGAGCAGTATCTTGAGCAGTGTGGAAAGAGAGGCGCTCACTGAATTGGTCAAAGATGGGTTTGTTGCCCAAGGGATCGACTACCTGAAGCGACTCGCCGACGCCATCTTCACGAGGCAGAACGGGAACCCAGTCATCCAGTGCACACACATCCGCGACAAGGACACTTGGAAGGCCGAGTTCTTTGACTCGGATCCCAAAATCCACCTCTTGCGTGAGGCTTCTCCATTGACGTCCACCGTTGACACAATCCGATTCTCTCATCGATCTATTCTGGAGTACTTCTTCTCGTGCACCATTTTTTCTCCTTCCAAGCGTGACCCGCAAGATGAAGGCGGTCTCACGGATGTCCAGCCACTCGATCCTGAAAGTCCCCTGTTCACGCGCAGCTTTATCTGCGAGCCTTCTGTCATACAGTTCCTGAGCGACCGAGTGCAGGAGAATCCAAGTTTCAAGGATCAACTCCTCGAAGCCATCGAGAGATCCAAGTCCGATCCTTCTCTTGCCACCGCCACTACCAACTCAATTACCATCCTGGTCAAGGCCGGAGTCCGATTCAGCGGAGCCGATCTTCGGGGTATTCGCGTTCCAGGAGCGGATGTCTCTGACTTTGATTCTGCACAATTCCAAGAGGCAGACCTCGCGGGCATCAATCTCTCCAGGAGATGGCTACTCGAGGCAGATTCAGCAGGGCACGGAAGGAGGGAGTTCAGTTCGGAGAGTTACCGCACTTAGAGGAGTATGATGCTGTTAGGAGTTACCGTTACTCGCCTAATGGCATGCCGTTTGCTGTTAGTCGCGATATTGGTGAAGTCACAATATACAATTCCTTGACTTGGGAAATAATCAAAGCGCCGAGAGGTCATAGGGGCAAAATTAACGATTTGGTGTTTTCTCCGGACAGTCGGCGCCTAGCGTCTGCAGGAGATGATGGTACAATCCGAGTGTGGAGTTGTGAGAGCGGCGAGGCTCTGTTGGTTTTGGAGGGGCACTTTGGCAAAGTGAGCTCGGTGACTGTTTCCCCCTGCCAGCGACGACAAGACAGTGAGGACTGAAAATCAAAGGTCAGGTGAGAAGTAAAGAGAAGGAAGGAAGAAAAGCACGACTGTGTTCTTTGCTTTTGCACCTTCTTCTTTCTGTTCATTTGCCGTTTCTACTCTACTTCCATTCGCCATCCCCTTCGCCTCTCTTCTCCGCCTCACCCTCATCTCTCACATGCATTGCACCCTTTGCCACCAGTCTCATCCTCATTCAACATCTCTTCCACTCAGCCATCGTCTTTTGACATTGCATCACCGCATTCGGAATCAACACTACCCTTGAACGGACATTCACTGCATAATTGACCCACCTTGGAGATGGTTCTCTGCGCTTTTTCATATATACCCAGAATACTACAACAACCACAACACACAATGCAGACGCACGTCTTTTAGGTCGCTTATTCTCTGACACCCTCTTCCTTTTGTTCAACACCAAACAGTTGATAGCCCCCCCCCCCCCACCATCCACCTCGTACCCTATGATCTACCATGAACGAGGACATGATTTTTGAAAAACAAAGAGGAATCAACCATTGTCTGCAAACATGAGCTGGAGTCTCTGCTGGGCTCAAAGACGAGGAGTGATTATCTATCATTATCAGACTGGCGTTGGGACATATTTCACTTCTCTCCTTCCTTGTCTTTCTCCTTTCCTCCCCTCCTTCAGCCGCAAAGATATATACCCTTAAGCAATTAACACCATCTTCACTTGTGAATCAAATATCGAAGCAAGCATGGTAAGGAAAACAGACACCATTCTGTAAAAGGGGCTTTGCTCCCTATGCTTCTACATTCGTAAAACAGCGTCTTTGTATCCCATCCATATATTGATGCACACATACCTCCAAGCTTCGCAAATGTTCGATGCAGCCATGCCAAAGTCAGATTAGTCACGGAAACATAGGCAGTATCAATCCAATTTCAGTGGTATAGACCATGTGCATACTCCAATGTATTCAAAGACAGTTGGTGTCGTATATCAAAACAACGAATGAAAGAGAATGGAATCAGAAAAGACAGATGAAATAACCAAAGCTGAGCGTTTATATATTAATTGAGAAATGCTCCTTTACAAGAAAGTGTTGGGAAATGGCTGTCTTTGTGAGGGGAAGACCATCCCGTAGGAACAGATCAATGGCGCCTTTAGCATAATTTCTTAAGTTCCAATAGGCCCACACGTACTCCTTTGCGCCATGATGACTTCCTGGTGGTTTGATCTCCAGGAAAGCGATCTGCCTTCCGTGCTTCCTTACGCTGGCATCCGGGCGATATCCATAACCTCGACGTCGTTTTGATCCATGAGCCTCGCCGTTCGCTCAGTCGACCACGTAATCGCTTGATCGTGCTGGAAAGTGCGAGGCAACCAATGCATCAATTACTTGATGGCAATATCTGTCCTCCGATCCATTTGAAAAGAGGTTATGGTAAACTGGCAGCTTTAGTTCTCTGCAAAAGGGGGATAGAATGGTAAAAGGAGACAGAAAGGTTAGCAGTCATTTACAGTCACCATCCAACCCTTGTTACATTTCACTACCCACACATCACCAACTACATCATCTCATAAAGAACAACGACCTTACGTATTTCTGTCAAACTTGCATCAGCTTGGATCTCCTCTCCCATCGCTAGTTGTTTATCAAGCTCTGTGTAAAGTTATAGAGTGTTGTTATCAAGTCGGCACTCAACCAAACATATGTCTGTCGAGTAGTGTGAAGCACGTTCGGAGGCAGCCTCGGTGGGTCTTCGAAAGTAGTGAGGATGAAGTTCATTGCCCTAAAATGAGAGGAGACAGAAACCAGTAGTCATTAGAATTCTGTTAAAACCTTTGCCCCCCAGCGCAGTTAACTCAAGATCCACTGCAAAACTCGGTTGTATAAATACAAAAGATGGAGATGATGCTCATTGTCGCACTGACATCAAACTTGTTGACAATAGTGACTGCGTCCGCTTGGTACTTTGTTAAAGAGTCGCCCGACGTTGTAGTCTCCAATCTGGTACTTGAGTATCTGGAACGATGCAAGGTGTGCTTTCTTTGAGCCAATGTCTTCTCTATCGATGTAGAATCTCGAACGTCGACCCATGTTGAACTTGGATTTTGTTGACGGATCTTGATTTACCAATCATCATAATAAAAACAACAACAACAAAAAATAACATGATGAGCATGAGAAACTACAAACTGAGCCCACAGACTCTGATCGATTATTCCCATACACTTGTCAGAAGTACTTTTTCGCTTTCGTTTCTCCTTGTTCGACTCATCTCGCTGCCTTGACACGCTACCACTGCCCGAATATTCACCATAAACGTGAAGAGAGCAGGGATATACGAACTTGAGGATTTGAGTTTTGAAAGAAAGAACAAACAAAAGAAAAAGTAAGAGAGAGGTTAATAAAAAGGGGAGCGTAAGCAATGATGTGAGAAGGATGATCATAATGAGAGATGGAACGAGAGTGGCGAAGGAAAACGCAGGGGGGTGAGAAGGTACGTTATGATGAAAAGGGTGTGGGAGAGAACCTGAGAATGGCAGTTAACAATGTGCAAACATTGTGAAGGTAGCAGGGGAAAGGTAAGAGTGTTTCTGTAACATAATAAACAAAAATTTGTGGCCGCATTTTGTGTGTGTGTGTGTGTGTGTGTTTGCACGCATTTCTTTCACAACTCCTTCAGTCATTGTTCACACTATCATTGTTCATACTATCACTGTTCACACTATCACTGTTCACACTGCCACTGTTCACACTTACCCTCACTGTCTTATATATTTTGTTTTGCGTCTGCCCTTAAATTCAATATCACGAGACCGCTCTTATTCCTTTCCTACAACGTCGCTAACTATCGCAGCATTTTCCTCGAGTTACTATAGTTGTTAAGTCGCCAAAACATATCTTTCAGCAAGATGAGGAGGCAATCTTTGTAATAATTTCTGCGAGGGAGAAAAAGTGTTAGAAAGGGCATCAATTGGTCATCACGGAACGTTTGTTCACCGGGAACTGCTGTGGCTCTACTTTCTTACCTATCATTTTTCCTTCCTCTCTGTATTCTCACTCTATGTTATGGCAGCTTAGCCCGAAAGCCCATTTTTTTTTTCAGTTTCAGCATACAGTCACTGTCGCCCCACTCTGCATTTTGATTGGACGCCCATTTCGATGCGATATGATGTGATGCAGTGAAAGGAGAAAAAAAAAAGGTATGAGCAGAAATTATTATTTTTTTCCCAGGGCTTTCTCCTTGTTTGCCGTTCGCCGTTTGCCAAGAAGAATATAGCCTCTCCATTTTCAGTCAGAAATTCTACGGTGGGTGAGATGAGATTGTCGCTTTTATTAATAGTCTATCCGTTTGTACAACGTGCAACATCATCGTAGAAACGTCAATGGCAACAATAAGGATGCCAATGACTATTTTTCAGATATAAAAAGGGAACTCTCTTGAGTATATCCCCCATTATCAACAAAACAAACAAACACAACAAAGCACACAACAAAACAAGAACAACAACACCTTCATCCTATCCCTTTCATTTCGGTCACAAATGCTTCTACTCTCTCTCCAACAGACATTGCTCCTTGTCGGCACCCTGCTTAGCACCTCTGCATTAGCAGCCCCAAGCACTCCCTCCCACCTCGACGCGTGTGGACTTCTCGCCAACAAGAACGTCTCCTCCCTGTCCGTTACCGATGTAGCGAACTGCTATCAAGCCGTTCCCTTCAACTCCACCCGAGCAAAAACCACCCTCGAGACCGTCCATACCCTCTTCAAGGACTACTACGTCTTTACCGATGCGGCCTTGAACCCTCGCGCACCCAAGCCCTTCAAAAACGAACCCATTGATGTTTTGAAGCAATTAGAGATGATTGGCAGGACCAAGTATACTAGCGACTTCCAATTCCATATGTATATCCGTGCGACGATTGAGGCGTTGAAAGATGGGCATGCGTCCTATGATGGTAAGGGGTTGTGCGGACGTTTCTTTTTGATTAACTTTTCTCTGTTGGCGGGCTCATTATTTTCCTTGTCCCTATTCCATGCACACAAAGAAATGGGAGAACAATGACGTTGAACCTCAGATTTTTTTGTTATTTCACTATCGATTCTTGACTTTAGTGCTTTGCTATGGCGCATATGCGTTCGTCAACCGGCTCGCTCTCCACGCCCCTGTCGTCAATGGCACCCAGGTAAACAAAGATGCACGTACTATAACCATCGCGCCCTCGTACATACTGCTTTTTCCACAAGCACTAACAGTCACATATTATTCCCTACTCATTTTCTACCTCTCAGCAACTGCGTGTGTTCAGCGATACTCAAGATAACGAATATAAGGGCTGCATTGTCGAGAAGATCAACGGACGACCAGCCTGGCCCTATATGAAGAAATGGGCCACTAATGTCCTGGGCTACTCGCACGACCCCAACGCCCGCCTCAACATTGCATTGGCCACCCAGGTTTACAAGCGCGACCTGGGTCGATTCGATACCTTTGATGGATTTTTCGCCACCCGCACCGTACCCCCTGAGGGTGATGCGATCGAGTACCAACTCCGCTGTGAGGGGGCGTCGAAGCCTGTTAAGGTTTTCGGAGAGTGGATTGTTCAGCCCACGAAGGAAGATATCAAGTTTGACAGCGTTGAGTCTTTTGTCAAGAATGTCTGTCTTGCACCTGAGGACGATGGGTCTGGTCATGGTCCTACTCCTACTCCTGTCCTTATCCCTACTCCCTCTCCCGATGGTCCACATCCTGGTCTTGATGTGCAAGAGTTCCCCGGTGCTGAAAAGATCTTGGAGGGCAATGGCACAGTCTTTTATCACCTCAAAGAGCAACCTCACATCGGTGTCATGGTTATCCACAGCTTTGATATCGCCCCTACTGAGGTCGAAGGCAAGGTAGTCTTTGAGGGTCTCAAGGCTTTGAACTCCAGGAACGTAACCAACCTCGTCATCGATTTCCAAGCCAACGTCGGTGGATATGTCGAGCTCTCTGCCATTGTTGTCCAATTGCTTTTCCCAAACAAGAGTCCCCTCGACGTCTTATTGGAGGCCGATCAGCGAGTCACCAAGCCCCTGCAGCAGGCAGCCTTGCATGGATACAAGGCTAACAACACCGAGTACATGGATGCTTCCCTCCTGGTGGACCTCAAGACCGGTCTCCCTTACAAGGACAACAGTATTTTCTCGCGCCCTGTAACCTTGACCCGTAACGGACGCAAGAATCTCTACACCGAGAGAACAGCCCTCTTTGTTCCTACCATCCCTCAGTCTCAAGTCGACGTCGTCAAGACCTTCCCCTGGACTAACAACGCCAACAGCATCCGTGTCATCACCGACGGGCGCTCCGGATCTGCGACAGGTATGACGACCTACTTCTTGACGAGCGAGCATAACGTCGAAGCATTTGTCGTTGGAGGCACCGCCGGTGAAGATATGTCTATGTTCTCTTTCGCTGGTGCATCCGTCTTGGCACTATCCGACATCCAGCAGACGTACAAGGGTCTGGGTGCTGTCAGTCCCATGAAGGATGTCCCCTTTGCGAGCGCGATCCGGTTCTCCTGGTTGGAGGTGTATGCTCGGAACAGTACTACCCCCTTGGAGTATGATGCTGCGCGGTTCAGGACCAAGAACCATTTGAACTATTTGATCGAGACGTCGTTCGATAGGTCGGCGATGTGGAAGCAGGTTGCTGCCCTCTCTTGGAAGTAAATTAGTATATGTTTTTTTTATTCCCACTCATCCCCCTCCCTCTCTTCTAGTTTCCCCCTCCTTTTATATTTATCTTTGTGATTTGTGCATCATAGAAGCAATGAACCATTTCTTGGCCGTAGATAACTTGATTTATTCAACTGCTCAGATCAACCATCTTCACTATTCCCCCCCCCCCCCCCCCCCTCCCCTCGATCTGCTGAATCTATGTCTTCCTCCTCCCTCTATATTCCCTCCCTCCGTTAACTTCGTCCCCGTTCATGATGAACAAATCCAAATGACGGCCCATCACACACTCCTACCTCCAACGCCCCTTTCCTCCACCTCTAATGCCCTTTCCTCCCACTTCCAATGCCAATACCTCCCCTACGAACCTTACAGGATACAGAATAACCAAAATGATTCACTAAACAAAAGTCGCCCGGTCCCCCAAGTTAACCACGTTCTCTCTCTCCCTCCACCTGGCATACTGCCGTCACCAAATCTCCTGCCACCACTGCCGTTCCCTCCGCCCCCCGCCTCTCTTACCACTAGGCGCACTATCACCAGCAAACTCAATACCATCACTTCTTCCTTCTCTTCTTCTTTCTATTCAACATTGATGGCGTGTAATAGCAAATAGAAGAGGGGAACCCAGGTGGACGAGAGACATGAGTGTGGCGACAAGAGAGTGGGGACAAGAGGAGGACTTGTTTATTATACAGGGAGAGGGAGTATTCTTTCTACATGAGACTACGAGTGGATTTACGCTGGAGATGAGGGAGGAAGAGGCCAAATGGCGGTGTGTAGGGGTGGTGTAGGTGATGACCAAGCTGATAGTGATGGCACAGGTGAGGGCGAGGGGGCGAAGGTGGAGGCAACGTATAATACCTTAAGATACTATCACGCTGCCCATCCCTGTCATTCCAGGATCTCCTGCCTTGCTTTCCACCAAGCGCACTATTACCGCCACCACTAAACCCGATGCCACCTCTCCTTCTTCATCATCCTTTTCTCCTCCCCTTACCAAGTGATCCAAGTGTTGCGGGAACATTCGCCAATGGGAACAAGTTGCTGCAGTAAAGGAATACAAACAGCACTATTAACAGCCACTGATCAATTGATCGACCGTTGGTTGGCTCGATCGTGTTCTCCGTCTTTGCAGCTTCAGGAACAATTCGCTTGCTTTCCTAAAGAGCCCACAAGTGCATGGATTAACGCTCCTTTTGCAGTACAACCAATCCGCTCTCTGACTACCGCTATGCCGTGAATGATGGCGCCAACACTCACAGCATTGAAGCAGAAGAGAGAGAAAGGAAACGGGTAGAATGGTGTCGAAGGAGTGTAGAAGGGTTAGAGAAGAAAAGGAGGGAGAAAGAGATATCTGAAGAGGAGCCGAAGAGGAGCTGAAGGGAAGGCAAAGAAATAACAAAGTGAGGGAAGGAAACAAAGAGGGTTAAGAGACGCCGCGGGGCACTATTCTAGTCACAAACAAAATAGTACTTCCCCTCATGGCGACCCTTCAGAAGAGTTCACCAGAAATGACCTGGTTGGAGCGACTTGAGAAAGGTAGCCTCATCGGGGATGACACGGCTGCCAGCGCCTATGCCCTTGAGATTCATGAGCGGTTTGCTAAAGACTGGATAGGAGTCCTTTGGTGGGAGGACACAATGGGGTACTGTCGGAGCGTTGTCGTTCTTGCCAGTCATAAGAGCGAGAGCCAGTAATGACGATCAGCCCTTGGTCGAGTTTGAGATGGAAGTCCTTTAATTCACCCATCACACAGCTTCTGCCCGGTGGTCGCATGAAATGCTTGAACCAGTTGGAGTGAGGACTGAAGGAGGTGAACAACTCTTTGCTCTTTTCCTCACTCGTGGGTCTAAATACATTCGGACGACTCGATGGCCTTTGTTGATCCGTTAGACTTCGAAACACAGAAGACGTTGTGGACTTCGACTTGGATGTTACCTGGATAATAGGTAAAAGGAGAGAGTGATGAGATTGGAATATGGTCTCAGCTGTGGAACAAAGCCGGCTTCTGGGTAAACGGTACTTTGTTGCTTAAAAAAATGGGATGCAAGAAAAAAAAAGGGATGCAGGAAAAAAGGGATGCGAGAAAAAAGGGATAGGAGGTGACTGGATAACTGACTTGTACCCTTGGTGCCATATAAAGAGCACGTAGCGCCCTAGTTTTGAACAATGTAATGTCGAATGGATAACGTATGTTACAAAAGGGGGAAGTATGATTTTTTGATGTGGTTTTAATAAGAAAGAGAAAGATGAGAGTGTTCAAGGAAACAGGAACAGAAGAAAGAAGGGAAGTAAATTGGTTGCGGACTGGGGAACAAGACAGGAGAGTTAAGGAACTATTTATGCTAGGAACCAAGGGAGCGGAAAGGGAACAAGACGGCGCTTGGAACGTTGGACGGGGCTTGGAACGAGAGACGGGGCATGGAATCTTGGATGGAGCTGGGAGTACCCAGTTGGCGGCGTGAGTCACGTGATACAACCCGATCTCCGAAATCTAGAGACGCGTTCAATGCCTCATAGGTGGAAACATAACTTGACGTATACGGGAACCGGGGCCTCGAACCGGTCCGGGGCAAAACGTGGCAGCGTTTGGTAATCATCTAAACTTCTTGTCCCCTCGGATTGTATCCAGTGGGGCCACTGTCGCACATGTCAGCATTGCGGTGGCAAGCTCTACACCCGATGCTCGTATTTGCGCACCAGCACTTCATCACCAGTGTCTAGGGCCCGTAAGTAGTCGTGGCATGCTCCCTCATCAAAGTCCTCCTTCCAAGTTTCGGGCCACACATCTACACACCGCAGCTCTGTACACACTTCCTTCCAGGACTCTAGACTTCAGGTTGGAGCAGTGGGATCAGCATCGTGTCGAGCGATAGTATTGTCTCGTAACTGCTCTCGTTCACTCTGACGCCCACACATCTATCCGCCACATATTGCATTTGGCGCGGTGCGCTGTATCGCACGTTATAAAACTGCCACCAGACGCTGGCGCCCACGTACCCCACAATGTCCGGATACGTCGCTCGTAATCCAGCTAGCACTGTCGAGGCCCACCACACACCAGCACTGACAGCCGCCTCACCACTGCTGTGATACAGGTAGCAGAATATGTTATTGTGCTCGCCGTAGGTCAAGTCGCTCCAGAAGTCGATCGCATCGTGAGTCATACACCCCAGCAATGCGAGAGCCATGACAGCTACACGTGGGATGTCCGCTGAGGCGCACCTTCCAGAAGCACTCGCCATGTACCCACTTTCCACAACGCGCCACATCAGCTGAGTGCTCAAGTTGCCCTTGGGGTGCGGCGAGCCACTCTCATAGCATACCCTGTTTAGTAAACATGTACGCAGACAGTCGAAGCCGGCGCTCAACGTGTCCTGACAGGTGGACGCCGTACTGCGATCGTAGTGCTTCTTGACCTCTGTACACATTTCCCACATGTCGCTTGCCAGTTTCCCCATGTCGAAGAAGTCCGCGTAGTCGTTAATGAGGGCACCGTAGTAAACAGTCGCGAGGCCACGGGTACACTCCACACAACCGGAAACTCCGATCATTCCTCGTGCAAATGCTGTGCACAAAAAAATTTTGCCGGCATGTTCTACAGGCACTACAGCAAACCCCCTCGGATCCCACTTCTTCAAGTATGTGGCATACGGGCTGTTCTCGCAGTCAGATTTCGGCCAAGAGCCGTGTCCACTATACCCCTTACCCTCAGCACAGACTGGCCCGAAAAACATGCGCCGTGCCAACGCCAGCACGTAGTCGATTTCGCCTTCATCGGAACATAACCACTTCACCAATGCATCTGCTACCCCGGCTCCATTAGATTGGATACGTTGTCGCAAGGAGTCTTCCGCCGCTTGGCGAATGATCAGATTGTGCTTAGGACCCATCCCCTTAGCTAATATGCTGCCAACTACTTCCACGGCTTCGCGCATGTCCGCCACGGAGGCAAACTCGCGGCTCACCTGCTCCCACGTCGGCCAAACAGACATATCCACCCCTTGTGCAATGAAATCACCCACTTGGTGCTGGGCTGGTTCACGCACACAGCCAACTACCTCATCCTCCAACTTTGCTGCTGCAGCCGTCGGCGTGTACACGGCTCTAATTGTCTTGTTAACAGGCCTGCAACGTATATAGCTGGCTGGTGGCTTGTGAGAAAGATCTCTGCTACACCCGGAACAATTCTTGCCCTTTTGGACAGGTTGCCCACCTTCAAGCGGGGAGGAAGGCCGATAAACCAGAACCGATGTCCTTGCCGTGACGAGCGCCCACACGTTGTTATCCAGAAGCTCATCCACGCACCCACATATTTCGCACGCCAGACCACTATCCGTTTCCTCGGGCAGGATTATCGAATCGTCTGCTTGAATTGTTGCCGCCGCCATAGAAATCAGGACTTGTGTAACTCTGTGTGTAATCAGAAGGGGAGGATTGTGGTGTTGAAGATGGTGCCGCGAACTAGGCAAGAGGGGATCAGGGTGTGGACAATGGTATGTTTGAGTGCAAGTGCAGGGACAGGGAGTGACTAGTGAGGAAAGTAGGGAAGGGTTATATTTCGAGTTGCTAGGTAAGGAACCATGGAGAGGAGGAAAGAGAGTGTTTATATAGGAGTAGGAATAGTGGGAAGAATGCAAAAGAGAGAAGAGGGGAAGGACAAGGCAAAAGTGAGAAGAGGAGGGCATAATAAAGAAGGGGGACGGATGCATAGACGTTACATGGAAGGAGAGCGACACACAACAATTGAAGCAGTAAATAGATGAGAGGGGAGGGACATGCACAAGATGAAAGAGGAGGAGTCGATTGGAGAGTTACATGAGAAAACAATTGAAAGGCAACTGACTTGTGCAGCAAGCACTCTTAGCGACGTTTTTCTTGGCGTCTCATTGATTGTTCTCCTGGCCCCTAAATGCTGTCTCCATGGTTTGTCTTCTTTGTGCACTGGAATAGAACGCGCGGCTTCGCTCGCGGAGGGAGATGTAAAAAACAAAGGAGGGAAGAATGGAAGGTCTCCATTCGCCCAACTCAGTACGTGTACTACAACATATCAGCTACTGTGATGAACAATGCTTGCAACGTTTATGCTTTATTTTGACACTACGTCCAAGGCAGGAAAGTTACAGTACAATGCAGTGGTAGAGAACACAATGCAATAGAACAAAGAAAAGCAAGCGAATTATTCCTGAGGCGCAAAGGCGACAAATACGCTCGAGCCAATCAACGGCTGATTAATTGATTAGTGGCTATTGATTGCTGCTGTTTTCCTTTACAGTATCAACGGAGATGAGTTGTTGTTCATTGGTGATCGTTTCCTCGACATTAAAAGAGAGAAGAGAGATAAGAAAAGTTAGAGTCTAATTCTGATGTGCAACATATTCACAATCTAAATAAACTTTATATTATGAGGTCATTTCCAAAAAAAGATAGAGAATAGACATCGCCGTCAAGAAAAGGTACATGAATGTCCGAGAGGGATCCCAGGGATGAACGCAATGATGGTGAGTGAGCATTTCAAAAAAAAAAGTCGAAATCGTGAATTGATGGATCATTTTTGTTGCGCGCTTTAAGAGAACTCCACGAGTGTGAAAAATTCACTTCCAGGGACTCAGCCCTCTGCAACTCGATGACAGTCGCTGTCCAAGGTTTCTCCTATGGCCCGGCGATGTATAGCTTCAGTGAAAAGTTTCATATACGCGTCATGGTCGAGGAAGCTACTCCCGCATGTTTCTGGACCAACACATTCTATGGCCATTGCAAACTTGCTCAAGGGGTTAGTATCCTGAGTGCAACTGTCAAGGAGGTTCTTGATAAATCCCACGCAAATCAAGCGAGTTAAAGAAATAGACGTTAGGTGCGCTATAATACAACCATTAACAGTTCTGAGATCAATTAGTTGGATCGCACATGTGGATGTTATAAAGAGAAATAGGCATCCTTGGTAAGACCGATTGTTTTGAGCACACTTATTCCAATAAACTTTGCCAAGCGCCAATTGCAACAGTCGGAAGAACAATCAGTAATGACATGCCTGTAATGACATGCCTGTAATGACATGCCTGGAGCGTGACAGGATGGCATCGAGAACACGGAAGCCATTGAATCTCGTAGAATCTACAAAAGAGAGTCGATCATAGAGAACAAATGATATTTCGCCATTGACGACATGACAGACAAGTTGGCACATTTGATGCACCATGGCATCAAGGATGCTTCTGCAGTGAAGTTCTTCACAAGGTGTGCCGACTTGAGATGACCACAAAGATAAAAGAGGCAATGAAATGATCGAACGTATAATACGCTTAGTACTTACAGACTTTCCGTCTATAGGAAAGAATTGTCGAATGCAACGATCCTGGCGCATGGAAGAAGATTATCGAGGATGCAGAGGGCAGGTTGGTACCTTGGGCGTATCTGCACAAAGGCAATTTGTGCTACGAGCCCACGACAAACACAGCAATACAAGGATCAGATTGTGGAGTCTATTGATAGCATGCTGGGCCTCCTTATGTAGCAGCATAGCATGTTTGGTAATTACGACCTTGTCCTCAATGAGGTGGACCCTCAGTTGGTGGAGCATGCGTTTGGTCAGATCAAGATCATCCGTGGCGAACTGTTACAGCGATGGACGAGTCCTTCGATTCCAAAGTTGTCTACCTCGTGAAGGAAGTGCGGAAACTTATGGTAAATTCGACTCCTATTGAACAGAGATGTGTGTTTGAGCGGTTCATGATGAACGTTTTCAGTGAGACATTCAACACGGACCTGAATCTGAGTGGTCGCTTTAGCCCCTCATTTCTGATATGTGTCCAGCTCTCGTCGGCAGGAAATTATTGCCTGGGGGGAACGTGGACTCGATCAAGGCATGACGCACGCGATGATTTCGATGGAGGAGTTCATGGACGCTCATGTCAACCATGGGTCAACCCCACCAACATGCCTGTCGCACCATTTTGCTTCCTCAAGCTCAAGCCGTCTTAAGTCGAGGGTCAAGACCCAAAAAAAATATCAAAAAACCGAGTTTCTTGGCACACAAATGTTATAACAACAGAGAGAAAGAGGGGAGACAAGAGAAAGGGGAGCAGCAACAACAACAACAACAACAACCACAACAGATATATGCCAAGAACCCACTGGATTCGTTGTTCATGATCAAGAAACACAGCGCAACTGAATGGATGAAGCCGTCATATTCCTAGATTCAAGAGGAAAAGCAAAGTGGTGAACAACGATGGTGACTTCCAGCAATGAAAAAAAAAGACAAAGTGTAGCTTTTTTGAGATAGACAAACAGCATAAACATAGCTTAGAGAGAATGTGGCAAACACAGGCCTTTTCATGCACAAAGAGGGATTTGAGACACTTGTTTGTTTTTGGCTTTGGCGCCACTCGACTCAAAATTTCTCCGTTATATCATTCAGAATTACTAGATGGGGTGTGCATATTTTCGTCCACAAGGGTTGTGGCCATATATAAATCGTGAAAATAGGTCGGGGCTGAAAGAGGGTCGGGGCTGAAAACAGGGACGGGGCTGAAAATAGGGACGGGGCTGAAAGCAGAGAGGCCGCACTTCAGGGTCTCTTGTGTTCGAGGCTGAGCCTCGTTCAACCTCGTGGAAAGGGTTGTTATTGAAGAGATCTTTTGCGGAGATCTTCTGATCGGCCTTCGCCAAAAAAAAATTTACCCTGTTATGAAAAATGAAAGGGTTCTTTTCTACGGAACTGTCCCATTTTCCCAGCCGACTGGCTACCCGCACTTCCGCCAAACTCTATTTTACGCACATTGGCCAATCCTACAAATGTCGTAAACCATTCCGCCCTCTTTGAACGAGGCTCCATTTCTCTATGATGTCCTTCCACCCAGGAAGTTATCTAATTGAGCTGTTATTTTGCATGTAAATGCACATTGGTGAAGAAAATAATAAAAAAGCCTGAAATCATTCTACTGCAGCTTGGGTTAAACAGCCGCTCAAGATGGAAAAAAACGTGTCCCAACATCGGAATCAGGGCTCTCTTTTTTTAAGCCCCCTCTCTTCTCAATCACCAACCAATGGCAAAGACCAAACAACGGGTGGAAAAAAAGTACTGTGAGTGGAAGCGAACATCTCGCCTCATCGCACGTACTGTGTTCATCCATCTCTTGGTCGTTAGGTATAAAAACTAGACGTGAAAATACCATTATTTCTGTTTTTTTTTATTTTTTCCCCTTGCACCTGTCTCGTCCTCGTCCTCTTTTCAATAACAAGAATTCCTCACCAACCTCCTTTTCTTCATGTATGTGCAACGTAATCATTTTTGGATTGATGCTGCCGCCCGAACTGTTTTTGAATAACTATCCCTGCCTCGCGAGATTAACAATACTTTTTATTATTCTTTTTCTCACACTTCACCCATCCCCCTTGGCTTACAATAAAGACAAAAATGGCACGTACCAACACCGCTTCGTTCTTGACTCTCTTCTTGGTCCTCCTCGTTGTCATGACCGTCCTTGTCGCTTCCACTGAGGCAGTGACCCTTCCCATCTGGTGCTATTGCGGGTACGCGTCCAAGACTCAGTGGGCATGTACCGTCTCCACTGGTAACTGGGATGGCGGTAGCTGTGGTTTGAGCACCTGGGCTACTTACAGCAACTTCAAAAACCTGTGCCTGGCCGATGGTTCGAAACTCAACTGCTGGAACTAAACAAAGCGGCCGTTGACCGCAACATAGTTTGGAAAGCGTTTCCGAGCTTTAATAAAAAAATCCATACATACATTAAAAAAGGATGGGTGAAGGGAAAAAGGGGAATGGAAAGGAAGGAAGAGAAACATAAAGGAAAGAAGCAGAAAGAAAAGACAAAAACAGCATGTCTTGGTGTGACAAGATCGTTGACTGCGCTCTCACTGCCCTTTCACGGCTTCCTCACTGTGCCTCCAGCTCCTTGTAAATTAGACACCTAAAGTACCCTTGTCCCCTGCACAATAAACCTTTTACTTAATTCTTCTTCCACTTGTAGTTCCTCTCCTGTTCCTACTTGCACTTGAGTACCCCTCTGTGGCGTGGCAATCCTTCGCCGAACTTCCCTTGGGTTGAACGTGGGAATGGATTTTATTTGCTGGACTTTAGTGACTAGATGGAACCTTCTATTTGTATTTTAAATTGAGGTAGAGGCTCCTACTTTGCCCTACATTTCCCAAGGAGAATAGTTACGAGATAATATGTAGGGATCAAAACAAATAGACCCATCCTCATTTGAGAGTGTACCGCTTTGAGATGCAAAGAGTTTAATAACAATTACAAATGTTAAATGATTTAAAAGAGCTGTGCCTTGCAATTGCTGCAATTTGATTGTGGAAAAAAGGCAGCGAATTTATTGCAGAGTTACTCCTCAATGGGATACAATTCTTTCAAGACCTCTTCCAAAGGATCCTCGATGCAAATTCTTGCGCGACCAGCGTATCTGACCACATTATCAACTAACAAGGCAGCGCATGGAATTGATTCGTACCCGATTTTCATGAATAGGGCTAGAAAGGTGAAACAAAAAATCTCTGTCAGCCTAACAATTATTTTTTTTTAAAAAAAGCAGGAAAAAGTATTATTTGTACTTACAATCTCTGGCGAGGTGATCTTCTGTATCAATATAAGATGAATAGCGGATGCCCTCATTTTTTGTTTTGAGGAAGTTCCTGGTTTTCTCGACACTATGTTCTTTTTGTCTATCGAACATATCGTCATTGTTCAATCCAATGACGGCAATACGTCCTGCGTATTTTTCGAAAATATCTGATAATTCTGGAGCGATCTCCAGGCATGAGTCGCACCTATTTTGGTATTGACATTGGTTCAGATTAATTTTCTTTGTTTTGGTTTTTTTTTTTTTTTTTTAGAAAAAGAAAAAAAGGGGATCCTTACCATGTGGCCCAAAAATCAACAATGACAATTCGTTCTTTGCCATCGAATTTGGGGCCAGAAACATGATGCAGACTCTCAACAAGTCCCAAAATATCGACCTTCTCTCCAGTGTACGGACTCTTCCAACCCTTCCTAAAGCATGGCTTGGGTCCAGCCTTGAGTTTGTCGCGGATAACCTCAAAGCTGGATATTCCGTATTTGGCAATGACTTCGAATGGGTCTTCATATCCAGCCTTCTTGGATTCAGCCTTGAAAGTCTCGACAGCCTCCCAGTAAGCTTCCTCATCCCAATTGTCGTCGTATTTTTCCTTGAATGGAATGAGGACGGTTGTTAAACACACTTCCCAAAGCTGATATCCCTTGTCTTGTACTTCTTCTTCGGCAGGCATGGCCATGAAACTGTGGGGGTTTTGTTTGCAAGAAGTTGGGAGTGAAGACGTTTTTATAGTTGCTTTTTAAGTTGTTTATCTTCTGTTCAAACAAATCACCTTTTAAAAAAATAAACTTGGATTTCTAGCTCCTGTCAATTGTGGACCCGAGTTATCCTTTTGGATCGTACAAAAAAAACGTTTGGCCTAATCGGCTTTGCTCCTTACCTTTTCAGACTTTTATGACAGTAGTACATTCACCTCCTCTTTCCTTTCTCCATTTTTCACATATGACCAGTGATTTCTAATTAATCGCCATACTGCTGCCGTGGGAATGGGTCAGATGTTTATCCATTATACTATTGGTTCTTCTACACGTGGAGCCTGAAAATGGGAGTGCAAATATCATAGCCTCATGGTAAAGAGGGATGGAAATCAAGATGGAATTTCAAAAAAAAAAGTTTGAGACGCCTTATTCTTCTTCATGGACATATGATTTAATGCGTCAACAAGAAGGGGTTCCTCAAGACTATTTCATTGCATGGAGTCATTGCGCCAATGACTCAAAACTAATTATTCCCCTCCCTTCTAACGTACCCTGCGCTGGTCATGCGTTGGAAACATCCAATCAATTAGATTTCTTTCGGATTCAGAAATATCAAGGTACCTCTCGGAATTGGATGCCGAAGGACAGAGAACGTTGGGCTGTTGGCCAAACTGAATCGTTGTGCAGCATTGGCATCCACTTATATTTCCCCTCCCTTCTCACGCACCATGCACTGGTCATGCGTCGTAAACATCCAATCAATGAGGGATTTCTTTCGTGTTCAGAAATCTCAAAGTACCTCTAGAAATTGGATGTCGAAGGGACACAATAGGTGGACAGTTGGCCAAACTGAATGCTGTGCGACATTGACATCTCCTACACATTTTTACTTTTTATCCCCCCCCCCTAAAAAAAAGGCTCTGGAACTCCCTGAAGGACGAAGTTTTATGTTTTTATTCCTTATATTCATAGTGCCGTTTTCATTTCAATTGCATTAGATCCACCATCCATCCGTCAGGCTTTGAAGGGAAACATGCACCACATCCTGTGTGAGAAGATCTACAATTTTCAAAAGAAATCATAAAACAGCTGTACTCGCTACACTCCTCTCCCAAGGACAACGCATGCATGGCACCTACAATTTTTGTGTGCCAGTAAAGCAGTCCCAAATGCAGCTCAGGCGATTTTTCCCTTCCTTCCTTTTATGATTTGCGGGAGGGGAGGGGAGCGGAAGGCAGTGAAAAAAAATGAAAGGCAGCAAAATACAAATGAATACGGCTAAGATTCATGTTGATATACTCCCTTTCTTTCCCGCTCTGTCATGACTACCACTATCCCTTACTAACGATTAAAGAAGAGAGAACTAAAATTGTGGGAGAGGACATTGGCCCTTCGAAGGACGTTGTTAAACAAAGGCCACAAGACTAGAGGTGCTAAACACTTAAAGCACCCTCAAACAACAAAATTGTTTGGAGCCTATTGTGATGTCACTGGTGAGACTTTCCCTTCAGATGGTTTGGCACGTACAGAGGCCCAACTTGGTCGCTATCGTGGAGCAACATGAGGGCAAGGAAAACTTTGTAAAGGTAGCTCTTGGGTGCTCTCATAAGTACTTGTCTAAGGGATAGTAAAAGCAACAAAAGCGAAGGCCGCCACTACCATTTCATATACATTAACGTTTTCAGCGGCTCTACGCAGTATGAATTTAACCACCATTTCACCAACCACTCGTCTCCATCCGTAATGGTCGAATGGTCGCTGCAATCTTTGGACTAAGAGTAATGCCCTAATGTACACTCCTCACAGCAGAACATCAACTCAATATCACCGAGTTTCCCTAAACCGTCATAGCTGAATACATTCGCCTTACGACCGATGGTTGCTGTACTTCTGGATGGAGCGTGGCGGGATGCATTTACACCACCAAACATAATGTTGAGTCATACACCATCGGTGGTGCATCCGGTGAGGACCTATACATATTCTCCTTTGCTGTTACTTCAGCCCTTCGACTACCCGAGATATAAATCTTCTACAGCTCTTCGGATTTGACAAGTCCATGTCCGGCCTATCCTACCAGAGCATCGTGACCTTCTCGAAGTCGGAGTTGTAGGGTAAAGGGCGTACGACTCCTCTTGAATATGACTCGCATTTGTATCGGCCCAAGCATCGAGAGGTTTTTACGCCCATGAATGCCTGTAAAAGAGCGATCCTTTGGAAGGAGGTCGCTGCTGCATTTTGGAAATAAGTATCCGCGGAAGAAGTAGCCCTATTTTTTATATCCATCTAGACTACATATCTCCTACACGTCATTTGTACAAGCATGTTCTTTTTTCCCAATTCGACATATAGGTACCCTCTTTACCACTCGAAAAGGGATAGACAAATAACCAAGCCTGCGCATGCTTAGTTTCAGTAAGAAAGTGAGAAAGAAAGGTAGAAGAAAGAAAAGACTAAAATATATCACTAAGCCTGACTCGCGTTGAGGCATTTTAAAATATGCATGTATATGATGATTGTAACTGGTTCTTTGGACCACAATGGTAGACTGATCGTTGACGCGATATAAAAAGAAGCATTTAGGAACAGGTGTTGTTCTTTCACGGCTAATTAGCTGTTAATGGACGCGAAAAAAAACCCCCCCTGTTCAAAGCAAAATTTATACCGATTTCTCCAGTCCCCTAATCCGGCGTTTCTGTTCTTGACCTTTTCTGCTTCTCTTTCTGCTTCTCTTTCTGCTTCTTCCGGCTTCCTCGGACATACAAGCGATGGTGTCTAGAAAGACCTCGGCAGCATTCCGTTGGAGGCTTAAAAAAATGTTGTTGCCTGCACCACAAAGAAATTAAAAAAAGCAGTCTCACCCCTGCAGAAAAGGGTGCAATGAACATGAACACAAGAAAAAGGGAACAGAGTAAAAATAGAATATGGTCCATCGTCTCACCCAAGCCCGGTCTATCTGTTGTATCCTATTCTTTCCCCTCTCTCCCTCTTTCTTGCCTTTTACGCGGAATCATTGCCCTTCTATCCCTACTGTCGTCATTAACTCTACCACCAATTGGGGGTCAAGAAAATTGAAACGGCATAGAAAGAACAGAACAGTGGATAGAGGGATCTTTGTAGCAGTTTGAAGGGCTGAGGGAAAAAAAATAATTCTATGCCTTGCATATTAAGATATAATAAGCACCTGGTGGCAACTGCGATATTCCCTTTGTTTCCTCCTTTTTCCTACCAAGCCCCTTATGTGTCCCTGGGCTTAAAAGGAAGTGCGCTCCAAACACCCAGAATTCCATTATTTTTGCACTGCCACCAGCAGCGGAGATGAAAGACATGTCCTCTTCGTTTCTTCTTTTCCCTTTCCCATGGTGGACATGTCCACATGTACGACCTCTGATGTCGTGTCAATCAAATTTTATACTTTGACCCTTTTTTTGGGCTATGAAGAAACCTCTTCCGCGGTGCTGGTTATGTCACATTGAGTTTTTGTGAGAGCTCAGAAAGCCTGGTCATAAGGTGGGGTAGACCCTGGACAAGTAAAAAGGTGATCGCTGTTTTGGGTTTATCAGAAGTGACCTAGCCCTCAGGTACTAGTATATATACTCGACCGTTGACCCCTCAAAAGAGTTCATCATTCCCAACAACACAACAAACAAACAAGCAGAGCAACAAAGCAACTAAGCAAAACATTACCCTTCACTTCGATATACTCCTACAGCTCACCAATAACTAAAAAAGAACACAGTCAAACAGTTACACGCACAAAGTCACAATGGTCCTCATTCGCAGTCTGATTTTGTCTGCTTCTGTCGCTGCTCTTGCAGTTCTCGGCAATGCAGCCCCTACCCCTTCCGACTCTATGAGCATCGAACCCACCCCCACCGCCCACCATGAGCCTACCCCTACGGCAACCACCGAGCCCAACCCTGGTCAACCTGATACCCACACCGACGCATGCGGCGTCCTCGCAAGCACAAACTCCACAGAGTTGAAGTACAAGCACGTCGTCGACTGTTACAACGCCATCCCCTTCGACAGCGCTCAGGCTGCTACCACCCTGTCTACCGTGCTGACCCTCTTTAAAGATTACTATGTCTTTACCGACTCCGCTCTCGCTCGCACTGCACCCGAGCCCTTTGCCAATGCCCCGCATGACATTGTTGGAGAACTCGAGAAGATTGGTCGCAGCAAGTATACCAGTGATTACAAGTTCCATAACGATATCCTTACCGCCGTCACTAGGCTTGGTGATGGTCATGCAGCCTACCAAAGTAAGTGCTTAATGACGCACGAATGCCTTATCTGCGACTATTCTGTGCGAAATATTGTTGGAGTGAACAATTAACATTTTTTTTCTCCTATGTTTCCTTTGTGACTTCTAGTCAACTGCTACCAATCCTTCGTTTTTGTTCAGAACCTTTCCCTCTACGCCCCTGTTGTCGACGGTGAACAGGCAAGTGCTGTTCTACTATGAGTTTTCTCCTTATGTCATCAAATTTCTGTCAATATTTTCACAAGCATACAGAAAGGACTAATACAATTTCGTTATCTCCTTTCTTTTTACAGTCTGTTCGGGTTTACCTCGACGCGGCCAAGCGCGGATACGACGATTGCATCGTTGAGACCATCGATGGCGAAAACGCACTCTCTTACCTTCGCAACTACGCCAGAGATATTCACGGTGTCTCCCACGACCCCAACGCCCGCCTCAATTTTATGCTGGCCTCGCAGGCCTACGACACTGCCAGCGGCATCTTCATTGACTCCCCTGGCGACTTTTCTCAGCGTAGCACTGTTCCTGAGGGTCCTTACCTTGACTACCAACTCAAGTGCCCCAACAAGGCTGACACTGTCGAGCTTCGTGAGGAGTGGCGTGTCCTCCCTCAAATCGAAACTTCCTACACCGATGCTGCCTCTTATGTTGCGAACGTCTGTGTTGGACCCCCTGAGACGGCTGCACCTCCAGCTGAAGGTGGTGTTCTCCGTCGCAGAGATGAGCCCGTCCACCGCATCACCAAGCGTGCTGAGTCCGAGCCCACCCCTCCTCCTACCGGTCCCCAGTTCCCTAGTGCTGATGTTCTCGTCACCGGCAATGCCACTGTTTTCTACCATCTCAAGGATCAGCCCAACACTGGAGTTTTGGTCTGCCACACCTTCTTGCCCAGCGATGTGGAAGCAGAGAAGGATGTTATCCTTGCGGGATTGACAGCCTTCCATGACCACAACGTGACCAATATCCTTATTGACTTCCAGGGTAACACCGGTGGATCGATTGACCTCTCTGCTTTCCTGGTTCAGATGCTGTTCCCCAACAAGAAACCTCTCGACGCTGCCTTCCCCTCAGACATGCGTGTTTCCAAGTCTCTCCAGGACCTTGCCAAGTTGAGCTACAACACTTCTGACTATGGATACTTCAACGCCCACGATTTCATCAACCTCTCCAATGGAACTACAGTCTACGAGAACAACGACCTCTTCGACAAGCCTATCACCCAGAACCGTAACGGTCGCAGCAGTCTCTGGACCGAAAAAACTACCCTCAACTTCCCACCCATCGACACCAAGTACATTACCCCTGCCGCCTCCTTCCCCTGGACCGCTAAGCCCGAAAACATCCGCATCCTCACCGACGGACGCTGTGGATCCGCTTGTGGTATGGCCTCTTACTTTTGGACTGCCCTCCACAACGTTGCCGCCTACGCCATTGGTGGTACTCACGGCGAAGACCTGTCGATGTTCTCCTTTGCCGGAGCTTCCGTTCTCAAGCTCTCAGAACTCCAGGGATTCTTCAAGGCCGCCAACTTGACCAGCCCCATGACCGACTTGCCCTACAAGAACACAATTACCTTCTCGTGGTTGGAGATGTATGGCCATGGACGTGAGACTCCTTTGGAGTACGATGCAGAGTTGTACCGCCCCAAACATCGGTTGGGATTCACACCCGAGAATGCGCGTAGTCGGGAGGTGTTGTGGAAGGAGGTTGTTGCTGCTGCTTGGAAGTAAGATTGATACCCTGTGGAGTTAGGGTGAAGTCCTTTGGTTATTTAAATAGACCAGACGTCTGTTGTATATATACATTTTATTTATCCTCAGTGAATAAATACACGGAGCAAAGCTCTGCGCCATCAAAAATAAAAATATAGAAGATTTGTATGAGGAATAGAGACAGAAAAAGAATCGGATGAAAACTAGGGCTGGTTATTGTAGAAGTATTGAGCGTGGTACTAAGACAGAGACGCCTTCAAGGTACGTGTCAAGTCTCCCCCAAACGAAAGAAAAAAAAATGAGAAAATTAGCAAAGGCTGGGGGCACGGCGAGGTTCATTCATGTACTCGCGAGCATACAAAAAGCCTGAAGGGTAAAGACCTCGACGCCCTATGTTGGCATCTAAAATCACTGTAGTTGTTCGACCTTGCATTATCCCCCTCTAATCAAAAAAAGGAAAGAAGGTGCATGTGAAGCAAGGCACTGAAGGAACGGCGGTCAACCCAATTGCTTATTTCTAGCTACCTGTTCCTGATTGCTTTGGATGGACAAATTAGATGTGAGTACACCTGGTACGAGGATGCTGTACCAAGGATTGAAGAAAATAGAAATACTACGACACCGCCTCGCGCCACGCCTGTCTGGTGGCGGGGCGGTCCATTAATACCAACCAGCCAGGATAGTCAAACCAAACCGACATTTTTCGCGACGAGCGGGCTGTGCAACGACGCCACGCCTAATTTCCCAAAAATATCCCTTTTCTAAGCCGCGAATCAACTGCTTCAAGAATTTGGAAAGAAGGCTAGGTTGAGAATTACAACCTCTCTAGCTTGGCTAAAGTAGATGATAGCCCCTTTCGTGTTGTCCATGCTAGTACCTCATGGGGGTACAAAAACTTTGATAAATAGTGAACCCTGGCTCCCACAAACATTCCTCATCATCACCAGCAACACAAACAAACAAAAGCAATAGCAACACAAGCGCGACTTTTCCCTTCTATCCTACTCCTCCCTCCTCACTTCACAACAAAAAAAAATAACAGTCACATTCCATAGCGCAGATCATCTTTCCTTCAATCATGGCCCCCATTTTGAAGCTGATCTTATCAGCGTCCCTCGCCACCCTGGCCACATTCACTCACGCTGCCCCTGCTCATGCCCCACCTACTCACACCGATGCTTGCGGTATCCTCGGGGGACTCAACGCTACAGCTGTCACATACAAGCATGTCGTCGACTGCTACAACGCCATCCCCTTCGATAACAACCAGGCCAGCACAACCCTCTCATCCATGCTTACCCTCTTCAAGGATTTCTACGTCTTCACCGACTCTGCCCTCTCCCCTACCGCCACCAGACCTTTCAGTGACGACCCTGTCGACATTATTGCGAAATTGGAAAATATTGGTCGTACCAGGTACACCAGTGACTATCAGTTCCATACCGACATCCTCAACGCCGTTACTAGTCTGAGAGATGCTCACACAGCCTACTACAGTAAGTTGAATTTCGTGTGTTTGAGTATGTGAGTATCCTGAAGGCATGAAGAGCTGGCCTGTATTTTTTTTTTAACACCCGCATATTTAATACATTTTTCTCTTTTGTAGTTATGTGTTACCTGGCCTATGCCTTTACCCAAAAGCTCTCCCTCTACGCTCCCGTCGTTGATGGCAAACAGGCAAGTAAAATCCTTCGATAAAGCATCCGTTCTTTGATGTTCTGAGTGGTAATGATGCTGGAAAACAAGCCCTCGACTAACAATGCTTTCTAACTCTCTTTCTCGTCCCTTGAGCAGATTGTGCGTGTTTTCAAAGATGATGGCCAACGCAAGTATGACGACTGTACCGTGAACACGATCGACGGCCAGGATGCCCTCACATATCTCAAAAACTATGCCCGAGATGTTACCGGTCACTCTCATGACCCCAACGCCCGTCTCAACTTTCTTCTCGCCACCCAGGACTTTGACATGGCAAAGGGTATCTTTATTGATAAACCTGGCGACTTTGCCCTGCGAGTAACAGTCCCCGAGGCACCCTATGTCGACTACCAGCTCCAATGCCCTCACCTGACCCAACCCGTTAACCTCCGTGAGGAGTGGGAAATCTTCCCTCAGACCGAAGCTACCTTTGAGGATGTCAAATCTTATGTTACCAATGTCTGCCTTACCCCTACTGAGACCGCCCCTGCAACATCCCCCAAGAATGATGTAAAGGACCAGATTCTGTTCAAACCTATTCCCCAGATCATCAAGCGCGCTGAGCGCGATCCCGAAACCGTCACTCCTGGTCATCAGTACCCCGGCGCCGAGCAGCTTCTTGCTGGTAATGCTACCATCTTTTACCACCTCAAGGATCGGCCTGACACCGGGGTCGTGGTTTGTCATACGTTCCACATTGAGGAAGAAGAGCGCGATGTTATGATTGAGGGCCTGAAGGCATTCAACAGACGTAATATTACCAACATCATTGTCGACCTTCAAGGAAACACTGGTGGATATGCCCACTATGCTGCCTTCCTGGCCGACATCTTGTTCCCCAGCACCCACCATCTGCCAGGCGACCTCCCATCTGATCTCCGCGTCAGCAAGTCCGTGCAAGAGATCTCAACACAAGGATACAACAACTCAAGGGCAGGATATTTTGACGCCAGCACATATATCAACATGAACAACGGCACCTCCGTCTATCAGAACAACGATCTCTTCGACAAGCCCGTCACTATCACTCGCAACGGTCGCACCAATCTCTGGACCGAAAAGACGTACGCATACTGGACCCCTGCTCCAGCTCACTACTTTACTGCCGCAACCTCTTTCCCTTGGTCGGACAAGGTCAACAACATCCGTGTCTTGACTGATGGTCTCTGTGGATCTGCCTGTGCCATGTCTGCATACTATTTCGCTCACCGCTATAATGTCTCTGCTTACTCTATCGGGGGTACCCATGGAGAGGACCTGTCAATGTTTTCGTTTGGCGGTGCGTCAGTGGTCAAATTAAGCGATGTCCAGAGTTGGTACAAGACATCTAACATGACTTGCCCTATGGCCGAGCTCCCCTACAGGAGCATGGTCGCCTTTTCGTGGCTGGAGATGTATGGCGAGGGTCGAACCATGCCTCTGGAGTATGATGCTGAGCTGTACAGGCCTACTTATCGTCTTGATTATACGCCTACTAATGCTCGTAGTCGGGAGGTAATGTGGAAGGAAGTTGCTGCTGCTTCTTGGAAGTAATATTGATACCCTGTGGTGTTGGAGGGAGGTCCTTTTGTTATTTACTTAGACCAACTATCTATTATATATATATACTGTATTTAACTTCACGAATACATACTCGGGCAAGCTCAGGCCTACCAAAAAATTAACAAGATTGAAGATTTGGGTGAGTAATAGAGGTGGAAAGAAGAATCGGATGAGACTTTGGCCCGGTTGTAGTGGAAGTATGGAGCGTGGTATTAAGATAGTGACGCCTTCTAGTTAAGACTCTATGTTGATTTCTTAAACGGAAAAAGAAAAAGAGAAGGATTGAAAAGGTTGTCACACGACCACGTTCATGCTTGTGCTCGCGAGCGTACAAACAGCTTGGATAAGGAAGTCAACGCCCTGTGTGGATAACAAAAATAGTTTTCGACGTTGCACTTTCTCCCACCAATCAAAAAATAAGGTGAATGTGAAGCAAACCAGGTAAGGAACGACATTCAGCCCAATTCCTTATTTCTAGCTACTTGAGCATCATTGGATTGGAAGGATAAGTTAGATGTGAGTACACCTGGCACGCGGATGCTTTACCAAGGATAAACGAAAGTAGAGTAGGTACCACGACACTGCCCAGCACCATCCATGTCTGGTTGCGAGGTGATCCACTTATACCAACAAACTAGGATAGTCAAACCAAACCAACAGTGTTCGCAATGGTCGGTCTGTAAAGCGATGCCTCAGGTCTAGGCTTCCAAAAATAACCTTTTTCCATATCAATGCTTCGTGAGATTAGAAAGAGGGCTTGATTGAGAAACACAACCAGTCTAACTTGGCTGAAAGCATATGTAGACACTTTCATGACTAGTATCACATAGGCTACAAGAACTCTGGATAAATAGTGAACCTTTGCCCCCCTCCAGACAAAGCAAATCATCACCAACATTAAACAAACAAAGCAATAGCAGCACAAGCACGATCTTTCTTTGCTCTCAGCTCCTCTCTCCACAACAAAAAACGATAATTAACAGTCACATTTACAAGGTGTAGATCATCCTTCCCCTCATGATGGGCCTTCTCGTCAAGCTGATTTTGTCAGCATCTCTCGTCACCTTGGCCACATTCACTCACGCTGCCCCTGCCCATGCCCCACCTACTCACACCGATGCTTGCGGTATCCTCGGAGGACTCAACGCTAGAGCTGTAACATACAAGCATGTCGTCGACTGCTACAACGCCATCCCCTTCGATAACAACCAGGCTAGCACAACCCTCTCATCCATGCTCACCCTCTTCAAGGATTTCTACGTCTTCACCGATTCTGCCCTCTCCCCAACTGCCACCAGACCTTTCAGTGACGACCCTGTCGACATTATTGCGAAGATGGAAAATATTGGTCGTACCAGGTACACCAGTGACTATCAGTTCCATACCGACATCCGCAACGCCGTTACTAGTCTGAGAGATGCTCACACAGCCTACGACAGTACGTTTTAGTTCGTGTGTTTGAGCATATGATTGTCCTGAAGACTTGGAGAGCTTGCCTGTATTTTTTGCTAACACCCACATATTTTTTTATACATTTTTCTCTTTTCTAGTTGGGTGTTATCAGGCCTATGTCTTTGCCCAAAAGCTCTCCCTCTACGCTCCCGTCGTTGATGGCAAACAGGCAAGTAAAATCCTTCGATAGAGCGTCCGTTCTTTGATGTTCGTGAGTAATATTGATGCTGGAAAACAAGCCCTCGACTAAAAATGGTTTCTAACTCTCTTTCTCGTCCCTTGAACAGATTGTGCGTGTTTTCAAAGATGATGGCCAACGCAAGTATGACGACTGTACCGTGAACACGATCGACGGCCAGGATGCCCTCACATATCTCAAAAACTATGCCCGAGATGTTACCGGTCACTCTCATGACCCCAACGCCCGTCTCAACTTTCTTCTCTCCACCCAGGACTTTGACATGGCAAAGGGTATCTTTATTGATAAACCTGGCGACTTTGCCCTGCGAGTAACAGTCCCCGAGGCACCCTATGTCGACTACCAGCTCCAATGCCCTCACCTGACCCAACCCGTTAACCTCCGTGAGGAGTGGGAAATCTTCCCTCAGACCGAAGCTACCTTTGAGGATGTCAAATCTTATGTTACCAATGTCTGCCTTACCCCTACTGAGACCGCCCCTGCAACATCCCCCAAGAATGATGTAAAGGACCAGATTCTGTTCAAACCTATTCCCCAGATCATCAAGCGCGCTGAGCGCGATCCCGAAACCGTCACTCCTGGTCATCAGTACCCCGGCGCCGAGCAGCTTCTTGCTGGTAATGCTACCATCTTTTACCACCTCAAGGATCGGCCTGACACCGGGGTCGTGGTTTGCCATACCTTCCTTGTTTGGATAGAAGAGCGCGATGTTATGATTGAGGGCCTGAAGGCATTCAACAGACGTAATATCACCAACATCATTGTCGACCTTCAAGGAAACACTGGTGGATATCCCCTGTATGCTGCCTTCCTGGCCGACATCTTGTTCCCCAGCACCCACCATCTGCCAGGCGACTTCCCATCTGATCTCCGCGTCAGCAAGTCCGTGCAAGAGATTTCAGCACAAGGATACAACAACTCAAAGGCAGGATATTTTGACGCCAGCAAATATATCAACATGAACAACGGCACCTCCGTCTATCAGAACAACGACCTCTTCGACAAGCCCGTCACTATCACTCGCAACGGTCGTACTAATCTCTGGACCGAGAAGATGTACGAATACTGGACCCCCGCGCCAGCTCACTACTTTACTGCCGCAGCCTCTTCCCCTTGGTCGGACAAGGTCAACAACATCCGTGTCTTGACTGATGGTCTCTGTGGATCTGCTTGTGCCATGTCTGCATACTATTTCGCTCACCGCTATAATGTCTCTACTTACTCTATCGGTGGTACCCATGGAGAGGACCTGTCAATGTTTTCGTTTGCTGGCGCGGCAGTGGTCAAGTTAAGCGACGTCCAGAGTTGGTACAAGACATCTAACATGACTTGCCCTATGGCCGAGCTCCCCTACAGGAGCATGGTCACCTTTTCGTGGCTTGAGGTGTATGGTGATGGTCGAACCATGCCTCTGGAGTACGATGCTGAGCTATACAGACCGACTTATCGTCTTGATTATACGCCTACTAATGCTCGTAGTCGGGAGGTGATGTGGAAGGAGGTTGCTGCTGCATCGTGGGCGTAGTTGACATCGTTATTTTATATAGGCTAAAGATCTTTTTGAGGTGACATGTACAGTCCCACAGGGTAGTAAAAAATACATACTTTGTTTGCTGACAAATCATTTGATGGTGACAGTGCGATCTTACTTTTTCAATGGAAGATGGACTTGGGGGCAACTCGATCAGACCCAATGGAGCCGTTGCGCTGTCTGAGGCACTCAAGACCAACTCGACTTTCGCCACTTTGAACTACTAGCGCAATGCCTGGACTGAGAATGCTTGAGCTACGGCACTGTCTAGTGTCCAAGGCCGCCTGAATGGTAGTGCCCTTACTAATATAATATCAACGAGTCAACAAAGCTTCCACAGCCTGTCTTGGGTTGCGAAGATGACGAAGGTAGTCTTACCTCCATTATCTGAGCAGACGAGCATGACTGTGTAAGCTAAGAAAAAAAAATGAATCTGCGCGATCTCTGAACACTCTCTTTCTAACCGAGCATGAGGAAAAAGAAAACAAAACTATGTAGCCCAAGGTAATTGGTCTTCTCGCCGGATGTTCAATAACTTCTACCGCTTATCAAGCAAGAGTAGGTCGAACTTTACGAACATAGCTTTAGGTTGATCGATCCCTGGAGCCACAGACATGACTCAACTGCCCTAACTGGATAAAACGTGCAACGATTTTGTTATATTTGAAGAAAAAGAGGAGAGATGTTTGATAAGTGGCCGGTAGCCGCCAAGCAGTGTTGGTGACTCGACATCTTACGTCTCATGATCGCGGAACTCAAATTTGTGGCGCAACACGTAAAAGATTGTGTACGTGAAATTAATCTCCTACGTCCACGTTTGAGTTTGCCTTTCCGAACAGAAAGAGTCCCAATGGACGCGTTAAAGTTGGAAGTTTACTTTTCTTTTATCTCTCACCACTCCATGCATTCCTTTCATTCCTTTCATTCCTTTCATTCCTTTCATTCCTTTCATCCTTTCGTCCTTTCATTCCTCTCGTTTCTTTCATTCTTTCCTTCCTTTCATTCCTTTCGTTTCTTTCATTCTTTCATTTCTTTCGTTCCTTTCCTTCATTTCATTCTTTACCTTTCTTTTCTGTGCATCCATCATTCCCCCCCCCCCCTATTCAAAAATGAAAAGGTTGAACAAGAAAGGATTGTTCTCACTTTTGATTACTTTGATCGTTGTGATCTTCCTGTCCTCTGCAACCGTGTCTGCTGCTCAACCAGAACGTCTTCGTACGGCGCTTGCGATTGGTAAGAACAAGTTCACCCTTACCCTCCCTCTTCGGACCGCACTGCAGCATCCTCGGACTAACCATCGATTTTATGTTCATTTTCTTTCTTCTCAGAGGTTGGGTCTAGTGCCACTCGTTTGAGTGTCATCGGTGGTGATAACAGTGAACCGAAAATAATATCAATCGGTCCAGGAACACGCTCCTCGACTGGACCATTGGAGTCCAACTGGACAACCGAAGGATTCCTGTTGATTAAGGCACAGACGAAGCGCTTTATGTCCACCCATCCAACACACTTTTCAACCTTGACCATCCCATTGCATTGCGTTCACGGCTTCATTACGGTATCAGGCCCAACATTACCGGACACCAGGCATTCACCCTCATCGACATCACAGCCAAGTACCTGCAAGAACTAACAACATCCGCAGAATCGATCCTCGGTCACAGTGTCTCCTTTGTTGGTATCATCTCGCCAGATGGACACGGCCTACGAACCACGTTAAAGGAAATCATCGATGATGGGTTCAAGGGGAACTACACCTTATTGGATACAGTTCATGTTGGATGCACTGAACGAATGGAAATTGAATTGAGGGAGGTGATGGAGGAAGCCTTGAATGCCGCAGGACTGCAACAACAAAAAATCTTTTCCCGCGTGTACAGGAGAGCCTCTGCTGCCGTTTTCATCTTTGATCGGGGCATGGTGTACAGTCAAAACGCTCTTGTCTATCGTCTTGGTGGCTCGACATTCGAGGTCTCAGTCTATGAATATGACGAAGAAGCCATTTATGCCATGTCCTCCGTCTATGATCAACACCTGGGCGGAAACGATTTTAATCAACGCATCGTCGACCATTTACTCCTGATCCACAAGAACAAGACCGGTCAGAATCTCTCCAGTGACGACAAGTTTCTCCTTCGACTGAGAAACGAAGTCGAAAAGGCCAAGCGAATGCTCTCTGTCCAAGACTGTGTTCGGATTGAAATCGAGTCCCTCCACCCTGGAGTTCAAGGTCTCTCTGAAAAGTTGACTCGGTCTCAATTCGAGGATCTCAATATGGATCTCTTTACCAAGACCATCACGGCGATCGATCAGGCTATCGAAGACTCTGGTGAGTTTGCCAAGAATGACATCCACGACATTGTGTTCTCCGGTGGATCCACCAATATCCCCTTCCTTCAGTCGACCATCCGAGAGTATTTTGGCCGCCATAAGAGATACCATGGATCAGCTCACCCTGAAACTACTGTCGTGTTGGGTGCGACAAAACTCAGTCATCAGAACCTGGTCGAAAAGAGGTATGGCAGCGACTTGTGTTGCATGGGGGAAAGTCCAGGAGCCCTTGGTATCGAGACAGCCGGCGGAGTGATGTACACATTTAAGAATGCGTACTCCGACGGAAATATCAACAACATGTACTCGTTTTCCACCACGATGGATAATCAGGACCGAGTTATCGTCCGGGTCTTTCGTGGAGACGGAGAAAGGACGAGTCAGAATTTGTTCGTAGGCGGAATCGAGCTCACAGGCATTGCGCCGGCTCCCAAGGGCGTTCCGGAGATCCGTGTGAGACTTCGCGCTTCCTTGTGTGGCAGTTCTGTCGATCTGCAAGTCATGGATGTGGCCTCTGGGAGGATCATTGGCACGACACTCTCGCCCCCTAAGGACCATGGAGGGGAGACCAAATACGAGATGTTGGAAGGAGGTGCGTTCGAGCTCGAACCAGCTAGCAATCAGACCTTTTTACACGTCTAAGTAATTCAAAAATATAACTCCGGAGAGGGAGGAGACTTTTCTGTGTGTTTATTCACATTATACTTTAACGTCCAAGGGCCACAGCACTTCTGTTTGCTGCTCTCTTGTTTTAAATTTGCATTTCTAAGCCTTTTCAGCTCCGTTAAATGTAACCATCCATACTTTTAACAAAACCCCATTGTTCAAAGAAGGGGGGTTTTTTTTTCTTTTTTTGCTCTTGTTTATTAAGAGGGATCAGTTTTAAAAGAAATTCAAACTGAAGAAAAAGATCCCGTGAAGAACTATAGTCAGAAGTGGCCACTTTAGTCCTGTTGTTTGTGCCTGACTAATAACTTTCTTTGAGACCAACCGTTAGTCCGACAGACCAACTAAAGGATTCTCGGTCGGTCGCGTTGTGATTTTTTTGTCTTATTTCGTTATCATTTCTCCCTGTTGTAGTCTGAACTCATTATCATGTTATCCATGCTATCACTTAATCGCTTGGCCCTTGTTGTCCTTTGCGACACCGCGGCCTATCTCGTACATTCTTGCAAGGCTATACTGTGCTGCCACATGGTCTTGTTCGGCTCTTTGGTGGTACAATGAAATTGCGACTGAATCGTCTGCCAGCTCTCGTCTGTCAAGACTACCAAACTTGATAAGCCATTGGACGTGAAAGTGAGCGAATGAAACCCCGCCATCCGTTGCACGGCGGTACAAATCTAGTGCCTCCGCTCGGTCCGGAACAACCTCGAGACCGACCTCATACATCAATGCAAGGTTTGAGCAGGGTACCCTCATGGCCTTGGTCGGCTCTCTTGCTGTACCATGCCAATCCCAGATGGTCGCTCTGCTCGATACCTTGGCCAAGATCATGACAAAACCCATCGATCGTCGATCGAGTACAAGAAATACAAAGAAAACTACATCGCTTTAGGTCCACTTCAAGTTTTGTTGGAGACAAGTCTTGGTATGTACTGTTTTACTAGCGCTTTATGTTGTCATTTTGCTTGTCAAGGAATGCCGCGCATACACTTGTATTTGGTACTTTATCATAACAAATCAGGACACAAGCATTCCCTCTCTACCTCCTCCCCTTTTGCAGAGATGAAATTTTCACCCCAAGTAGAAAAAAAAAAAAAAAAAAAAAAGGAGATGAAAGGCGCCATTTCCTTGCTCCAAAGAACTACTCAGATGAAGGCAGCCCTGGGGAATGATAATCCCCTACTTTCTCTGAATTATCGCTTCGATCTCCTGGGAAATGGTGGCTACAGCCAACTTCAAGGGGCGAAATAACTTTCTCGTCGTCCAGTGACACTAATTTACCTGATTGGGAGTACCCTTACCATCAAAGGGATAATGCCTCAGCCCACTTGGCCATTCAACGAAAAATTCTTTTTTTAGCATTGAAGCTCTCCTTTTATCCAGCCCATTGTGATTGCTCATACCATCCCTTGCATAAAATAAACAACAAGGGTCTGGATACAACCATACACATAGCACTCTCTGTGAACCCTTACTTTCCCTTCACCCTCCGAAAGAGTGAGAGCAATAATTGCGGAATCCAGGGCTAGTTAGGGTGGACAATATTTCATTAGGTGAGAGCCTGCTGGGTACCCTTTCTGCGATATTTTTTGATACGCCGAGGGTTCATGGAGTGGGCTGTAGGAAAACGACATAATTGTTTTGGAGTTGTAGAGAATCAACGAAATAAAGCGTACGGCTGTAGCGTTGACGTTGAAACCGTTGCAACGATCCGTAGATGTACTTGTTAACTTGATGAGAATGTAAAAGGGCCTACCTTTGTTTTGTTTTCATACAAAAGGAGGCATGGTTTGGGGAGAAAAAATAAAAACACAAGCTACTCTACTTTTCTCCACTCTCCTACACACTCACTACCATACATTCCTCTACAACACTTCCTTGATACCAAAAAATAATCATATATCATATACCCTCCCTAACATTCAAACATGGTCTCTTTTACCTTGAAGAGCCTAATCCTTTCGGCAACGCTGGCTGCTGCAACTATAGCCACACTCTCCTCTGCCGCACCTGCCGCCCCTAACCATGGCGGCAAGGCCTCGTCTGACCCTTGCGGTCGTCTCGGAGCCAAGAAAGGTCGCAACATCAAGTACAAGGACGTCGCTGCCTGCTACCAGGCAATTCCTATTGACCCTCACCTCGCTGCCACGACTATCAGCACCGTCCACGATCTCTTCAGGGACTATTATGTATTTACCGATTCAGCCTTGACCCCCCAGGTTCCCGCCCCTTTTACCAGCGAGCCCGTCGATATTTTGAAGGAACTGAAGACGATCGGTAGACGCAAATATACTAGTGACTACCGGTTCCATACCGACGTCCGACATGCTGTTGATACTCTGAGAGACGGACATGCTTCTTACGATGGTACGCTTTATTCTTTTTTTTTTTTTTTTTTTTTTTTTTTTTCTTGAGTTTGAAAATGTATGGAAGCACCAGTCACAACGTGCTTACGTCTTTTCTGTTTTCTTCCCACTTCTAGTCAGTTGTTACAATAACTACGGTTTCCAACAGAACCTCAGTCTTTATGCACCTGTTGAGCATGGCGTACAGGTACACATTTTTTCCGCACAATTTTTTTTTCTCAACTATGTGTTATCCATCATTCAAACACTAATTCTTCATTCTCTCTTTTACTTCTAGACTCTTCGAGTATACAGAGACTACGCCAACAGGGGCTACGAAGACTGCATCGTTGACAAGATCGACGGCAAGCCTGCCCTCACCCACGTCCGCGCCTGGGCTACTCAAAGAGTCTCCTGCTCCCACGACGTTAACGCTCGTCAGAACTGCGCCCTTGCCCGCCAGGGCTACGATGTCGAGAAGGCTGCCTTCCTGGATGAGCCGGGCGAATTCTCGTTCCAGTCGTACCTTCCTGAGAAGGGATATGTTGACTATGAGCTTCGCTGTAGCAATAAGAGACCGTCAGGCCCAATCCGCCTTCATGAGGAGTGGCAAGTGTTTCCTCAGACTGAGGTCGCGTTTAAGGATGTGAAGTCCTATGTTGCCAATATCTGCTTGAAGAAGGAGGAACCCAAGTCGGGTCCTCAAGGTCTCTCTCGCCCTCATCGCAGAAATTTGGCTATCCCTATCAACAAACGTGACCTCGAGGAAGACAATATCCTTGCTGCTGCCGCTGGCACGCCCCGCCGTCGTCAAGAGTTTGGTGATGCCGAAAAACTTGTCTCTGGTAACGCGACCGTCTTCTACCACCTCAAGACCCAGCCCGATACCGGTGTCATGGTTGTCCACACCTTCGATGCCGAAGATACAGAGGTCAACACCGTTCTCAAGGGCCTCACCGCTTTCAACAACCGCAATGTCACCAAGATCCTCGTCGATTTCCAGGGCAACGGCGGTGGGCTGATCTCTTTGTCCTCAAACCTGGTGCAGATGCTGTTCCCCAACAAGCAGCCCCGCGATGCTTCCTACGAAGCCGACCTGCGAGTCACCAAGTCTGTCCAGAGAGCGGCTACTGCGGGATTCATGACGGAAGATGGAGGGTACAACATCTACAACGCCAATGGGTACTACAACCTTCAAGCTGCAGGACCAGCACGTCAATACAAAAATAACGACTTGTTTTCCAAGCCTATCAACATAACTCGCAACGGTCGTACCAATTTGTACACACAAAAGACGGCCCTGCACTTTGACTCCCTGTCCAAGAAAATTCTCAAAGCTGTCGCCAAATTTCCCTGGACCGGTCGTCGTGAGAACATTCGCATCCTGACTGACGGCCGATGCGGATCTGCTTGTGGCATGGCTAGCTACCTCTGGACAACAACCCATGGAGTTGAGGCTTACTCGATCGGTGGCACCAAGGGTGAGGACCTATCAATGTTCTCCTTTTCTGGTGCCTCAGTTCTCACCCTGAAGGACATCCGCGACACCTACAAAGGCCTGAACCTGGTCAGTCCCTTGGAGGATCTTGCATACAAGAACGAGGTGCGCTTCGCGTGGTTTGAGTTGTACGGCAAGAACAGGACTACCCCATTAGAATATGACGCCGAGTTGTATCGTTCCAAACATCGATTGGATTATACCAGCGCGAATGCGCGCAGTCGTGAGGTGATGTGGAAGGAGGTTGTTGCTGCTGCCTGGAAGAAGTGATCACTCGTACCCCTCTTGTGCTTGTGCTATGCCTCTTAAATAAATTATATTTTTGATACAAGGGTAACTTTCATTTTTGTCTCTACTTTAGTTTGATTAGTCCAACAGATGATGGGCAACACGCGTTTTTATTCTTCGCGAGTCTTGATCAACAACGTCATCGTATATCAATAAGGGTTCGCGGTAGAGCAATGAGTTCAAAGGTCTTCGGCGGAAATAAATGTTTTATTTTTCTTTCATCACGAAATAGTTCTGCTTCTTGCAAGACAATCATGAGTAGAAGGAAGTTTGTGTCAGTCGCCGCAGGCATGAGGAGGCGTGATGGGAGTACGAAAAGTGATTCACTTGAATGAACATGTTTTTGACATGCACTCATTCATGTATTCATTCATTCATTCACATTCATTCATTCACGCCTTAGGTGTGAATGTAGCGACGCATTAGTTTAGTGAGTTGGATCATTCGACCTCTACCTCCCACTCTCCCTTGCAGTGACTGGGTAATTCTTTTTTCACAGTTAGCCTCGTACAGCCGTCTGAAAATAAAAAAAATAAAAAAAAATCAAGCTGCACCGCCGTGATGGTACCTGGCTCTGGATACATGTGCATGATGGGGGAGGCCACGGGGCGTTCATACAGCATTAATTCATAGTAATACCATGGGCCTTCTTAGTATTATGTGGTTATTGTTCCCTTGCGAAAAAGCTATGGTCTGACCGAAATAATTTCGCCCCTCCTTCCTTTTCACTCGCTCTATGGTTCCCATTCACTCTTGTTCTCGGTATCTCTCGCCTCCCTCCAATACCCCTATTTTCACACACTCGATTGTCCACCTGCCCACTTACACTTGGGCCCTCCCTTCACTCATGCCATTGGGTGCATCGAGCGTCATCGTTTTCTCTCTTTTGCCTCTTCCTTTCCCGTTCACAAGCATACACTGCCACAGCACCATTCCACAGATCCATTTCTATTTTTCTTTGTCCCTTCCACCCTCTGCGCCCGACAGCGTATGTGTGCTCCGAAAATAAATTTTTCTATTGTTTTCAAGTGTCAGTGTTTCTGTGTTTTGCCTCAGCCTCTGATCTAGAGAGAAAGAAAACGTGAGAGATATAAGTGGCAACGAGTTTGTGCAATTACCTTCCACCCCTTTCTTCCATTCCTACTTCTTACTTCTTTCTTCTTTCTTCACTCTTTACTCGCCTCTTGTTTTTCGCAAACTCTCATATAAAACAACTTCTTTGCAATCTTGGCTCTCTTTACACTTTTTTTTCTCTTGTTTCCCCCCATTTAACCTTTCAGCAATTGCTTTCTTTCTTTTTTCTACAAGGATATTTACGCGACAATCTCCCTCCCACGTTGCGATGGTCAACCTAAGGTCCCTACTTCTCTCACTCGCTTTTACCCTCCTACCAACACTCACCCTTGCACAGTCAGAACCTAGTACACCCACCGTCAATACCACCAACCCCACCATCGACCCGTGTACAACCCTCGGTTCCAGGAACGGTACAAACATCACCTACACCGACGTCTCCGACTGTTACAAATTCATACCCTTCAACCGTGCCCAAGCCAACACCACTCTTACAACACTCTACACCCTCTACAATGACTTTTATGTTTTCCGAGATGCATCCAGGAACCCCATACAGTTACCACCTTTCTCCAATGAGTCTGTAGACATCCTGGGGGAACTGGATAGAATTCGTGGTCTTGGCTATGCGAATGACTTTCAATTCCATGCTGACGTGAGGGCTGCTGTTGGGTCCCTAAGGGATGTACATGCTTCCTATGAAGGTAATTGGTACCCCCCTTCAATCTGTATTTTTTTTCATTTGTGTCTATGTATTCCCTCTTTCTGACATTGCTCCGTTATTTGCTCGTATGGGGCACCTATGGTATCAATAGTCAACTGCTACACAGCCTACTCGTTTGTACAGCCGCTCTACCTCTATGCCCCTGTCATCAACGTTACCCAGGTATGATAGCAGAGAGTATATCTTGAGGTTTTATGTTACCAGCCCCCAAGACTAACATAAGTACATACCATCATCCTCTACATTATTTCTGGCACTCCACCCCCATCTTCTTGTATATCTGCGCCCTTTCAACATAGTATGTCCGAGTGTACAAAGACAATTTGAATCGGAACATGCAGCTAGAGGACTGTATCGTCACCACCATCGACAACGTTGACGCTCTTACATACCTCCGCCAGGCCGCAGATGAGCTCGTTCACTACTCGCATGACCCCAACGTCCGATTAAATGCCGTCCTGACCTCCCAACGCTACCGAACCATCACGGGAGATATTATCGAGTCCCCAGGAGAGTTCTCTAGGTCTAGATACTTGCCAAAAGCCGCCTTTGTGGATTACCAGCTCAAGTGTGCAAACTCGGAGAGCCCACTCATGCTGCGTGACGAGTGGATTGTTGAGAAGTTGACGAACGCCGAGTTTGATGATCGTGAATCCTATGTCGAGAATGTGTGTCGGGCAGAGCCTAGAGTTTTGCCGACTCCACTTTCGCCACCTACAAGGCCGAGCCCAGGTTCCCCTCACAGACCCTCGCGTACTTCTTCAGCCCGCAGGACCTCCTCACACACACCTCCACCACCACGCCATACTCGTGCTGTTCACCCTCCAAAGCGTCGTCAGACTGTATATGCCAAGCGCCAGTACCCCGCCGAGCCCTCACCTTCACCTTCGCCCTCACTTGAACCTGAGCCATTGCCTTCACCCTCACCTTCACTTTCACCATCGCCTTCCCTTTCACCGTTACCTTCACCCTCACTATCTCCGCCCATTCCTTCACTCCCTCTTCCCGCTCAACAATATACCCATACCCAAAAGTCCGCCATAAGCAGCGACACCACCGCATTCTACCAATCCCTACAAAAGCCCACCCTGGGTATCATGGTTGTTCACTCCTTTGCGGGTGGCCTACCCGAATCTGAATTCGACACCATCCTTGCCGGATTGAGTGATCTTCATGCGAGGAACGTGACACAGTTGATGATCGATCTGCAGGTCAGTGAGGGCGGGGATGTCGAATTTGCAACGAGGTTGGTCCAAATGCTTTTCCCAAATGCAACTGTAGAGGGGTTGGGAATTGGTGTGGATATGCGAGTGAATCCGTCGATTCAGCGGTTGTCAAAGGCGATTCTTGATGAGCCGCAAATTAGCGGAGCGCCTTATGACGCACGAATGTTTGTCAGCCTCGAAGACAACAACCGTCATCGGTACAACGATAACAGCCTCTTCACGAATTCAACAGCCACAACACGTTTCGGTCGAAGCGCCAACTACACAAACCCAACCACTCTTTTCATCCGCCCCCTTCCCTCCCACATCACCTCCGCCGTGTCTACCTTCCCATGGACAAACAATCCAACCCGGATCCGCCTCGTCACCAACGGTCTCTGCACCGGCGCCTGCGGTATTGCCGCCTACCTCCTCAGCTCCGTCCAAAGAGTCCAACCCTACGGCATTGGCGGGTCCCAAATCACCCCCCTCTCCATGTTCTCCTCCCCCGGGAGTCTTGGCACAACCCTCGAAACCATCCAACAACTTTACGCAGATCATGGGATCCAAAGTCCGATGCGCGATCTGCCGTACAAGAACCGCGTCCGTGTGTCCTGGGCAGAATTTTATTCGAGAGTAGAGGGGAGGAATGAGACGCTTGGTAGTTTGTTTGAAGGGAAGGAAGGAGGGAAGTTATTGTTGGAGTACGATGCGGAGGCGTATCCAGCGTATTTTAGGTTGGATATGTGGCCTGAGATTGCGAGGGATCGGGGGGTGTTATGGTATAAGGTTGGCGTTATTTCTTGGGGCGAATGATATTGTAGAACTGCGAGGCAGGAAGGAGGACGAGAAGTGATAACAGAAACGTAATGCCAATGGCACACCGAAGATAACAACTCCTACACGAATAGTAGATTTAATATTCAAAGAAATCAAGTCTAGCACTAGGTACGGTGTTGGTGTCTCCCCCATTCCTTGCATTGTGCCCGCACGCTACGGCCTAAAAACTGTCATGATAATGGAACGCTACTTTTTTTTTTTTTTTTTTTTTTTCGCCTGTGATAAATTGTGTCTAGTAAAAAATATTCTGACGTATTTTTAAAAAATATTCTGTATAAAACTTTGAATAAAAAAAAAGTAGCAACTACAATACCATTCAACCTTCGCAGGGTCATTCCTTCAACCCACTTTCACCTGCGACCTCCAAGGAGCCATCGGATCCTACATCCGCTTCATCCTTCTAGGAAGTCAAGAAATCGCCGACGGCACCGCGTTGCTTCAGCAGTCTCCGATTACCAGCATCTAGACCAACGACACCATCGAGCCTCATACCCACCGCGCCAAGCATGCCGATGTTAGAGCCCCAGACCAACTCAACAGAGACAGAGCCATCACCACCATCGTCACCCTCTAAGATCCGCCAAACACGAACAGACCGATCCTGGCAACCAGTGACAAACTCGTTCTGAACAACAGGGTTCCAGTCAATCGCCCTAATCCAGCCCAAAAACCCTTCTACAACAGAGACAACACACCACGAGGGCTCCATATCACTTGACTCCGACTGCGACTGGCGGCGCCGGCAAAGATGAACATTCATATCCTCACCTCCAACAGCAAACCAATCATTCCAGGGGGAATAGGCGAAACAACAAACTGCGGCAGTTCCAACCTTTAGGGTATGGGCAGGCTTGTCAGACTGGGGGTCCCAAAAGACTACAACTCCTTCAGTGCAACCGATGGCGAGCTCTTGATCGTTTGGTGAGTAGGCCAACGCAAAGACTCCTAGGCCTTCTATAGATGCTAGATCCACCATGGATGTTGTCGCTGGGAGTTCTTTTGACTGGGTGTCGTATATGTAGAGCGTGCCGTCGTTCAGTCCAAACGCGAGCTGAAGTCCTGTAGACATAAACGTTAAGGCAGTTGGAGAAACCAGTTCATCATCAGACTCAGCATCAGGGTCATCATTCTCAATCTCGGCATCAGGCTCAGGCTTCTTAGATTCGGCATCAGGCTCATCTTCCTCAGGCTCAGCATCAGGCACAGCATCGGACTCAGCATCAGACGTGGCATCGGACTCAGCATCGACCCCAAACAGAATATAACAGCTTCCACCATCATGCAGCTCCCATAAGCATACGCTCCTGTCGTCACCCGCAGACGCGATAAATCGACCACATGGCGAGTGGGTGAATGTTTTTACCGCCTTGGTATGGCCTTCCAGGTAAAGATTAACAACTCCGGTACGAAAGTCCTGCACTTCCATCGTCTCATCAAAGCAGTAGGCCGTCTTTTGGAGGTCCGGTGAAAGCTCATGCAGGAAAACGGTCTTACTCAAAGGTATTGTGAGAGCATATGTGGACTCTAGAGCACCTGTGCGACTGTCCCACTGGCGTACTGTTTTGTCCACGCTGCCAGAGAGAATAGATTCTCCAGTGGGTAGGTAAGCGACCGACATGATAGCAGAAGAGTGTCCAGGCTGACCGACACTGGATCCATTGGAGCTCCCGTCCCATATGCGGATATTTTTGGAGCCATCTGCCAAAGCAAGAGTTAGACCATCCGACGAGAAGGAAACATCGAAGACCGCGCTTGAGGTGCTGTACATGGAGATGAGGGTGTATGCAGAAGCATCCCAGAGCCTGATTGTGGAGTCACCACTAGCAGAAGCGATCCGTTGGCCATCGGGGGAAAAAGAGATGCACATGACATTGTCTGTGTGGCCGCGTAAGACAGGACCTGGTGACCTAGATTTGGCATTCCAAAACCTCAGGTTGCCATCTCTATGCCCAGTAATAACCTCGCGACCATCTGGTGAATACTCCATGCTCATCACATACCCGAGTCCAAGCTCCCAGACATCCCCTGGCTCTCCTGTCTCTACGTTCCAGAATCGAACCGTCTCGTCATCACCGCACGCAGCAAGTAGTCGTCCATCTGGACTAAACTTGACGGTATTGACAGAATCTGTGTGATCCTCTAACACAAACAGTGCCACTCCTGTTACTGAGTCCCACAATCGAACCACCCCATCATCGCTGGATGATGCAACATACTTGCCACAAGGAGATATCGCCAGCGACGACAAGTTTTCCTCATGGCCGCACATGGTCGCAAGAAGATCCCCACTGCTACAATTCCACACTCGCACTGTGTGGTCCTCACTCCCAGACACCAATCGCTTGCAATCGGATGAAAACTTCAAACATCTCAGGGCGCCACTGTGTCCCGAAAGCGAGCGGATTTTTTTCCAGGTCGATGTGTCGTATAGAGCGAGCTCACCATCTTCCAGACCAACTGCAAGTATCTTCTCTTGAGGCGAATACCAACAAGTCCAGGAACCCACGGCTTCCTCTAGGTAAGGCAGTTCCCCGAACCGAACGCCTTCCATCTGCGCATTGCTGAAGTCCGCATTGCGTAGCCAGCTCACCCCAAGATTGACATTCGTGAGGTTGGCTCCTTGAAACTGTGCCGAATCAAACTGCCCGCCGGAGAGATCCGCTCCTGGAATACGAACACCTCGGAAATCGTACCGATGGAAGTTCACACCAGCTCTGACCAGGATGGTAATGGCGTTTACTGCCGCGTAGGTGATGGCAATGGAGGCATCAGTCTTGGACCGCTTAATGACCTCGAAGAGCTGATCCTTGAAGACAGGGTTCTTCTGAACTCGCTCGCTGAGGAACTTTATAACGGCGGGCTCCTCAAGAAGATTGCGCTTGAACAAAGGGCAGTCGGGGTTGAGCACTTGGGCCTCGGAAGCGTCAGATGTTGGCTCGGGAGAGTATTCATCGGCACGCTCAGTGGTACTAGGACCGACAACGGCGCAGGAGAAGAAGTACTCCAGCATAGATCGGTGAAGGAATTGGAAGAAAGTTCCAGAGCGGGTCAATGGCGAAGCCTCTCGTAACAGCCGCACTTCCGGCTCTGGACCAAAGTACTCGGCTTTCCACGTCGCCTTGTCTTTGAGGTGGAGATATTTGACGATGACTTTTCCACTTTGCTTCTCAAACATCGCTGACGCAAGCCTTGTAGAGTAGTCGACGCCCATCATCTCGAAACCGGCCTCCTCTAGCATCTCCAACATATCAAAATCCTGCTTGGACAAGGCATTGCTTCGGAGCCGTTGTTTGTTGACATTGAGCCAGTGGTTGACAAAGGTGTCGTAGAGCTGGATGCGGACAATCTTGATTGTAGACAGGTCCTGGTTGCCTTCGGTGACATCAGGCAATGCTTCCAGCGCGAGTAAGAGGAGGAACGGATTCTTGACTAGGTCCATGAGGTTGGGGATCCCAGTTAACTTGTCCATGTAGTCTTGGGTGCTCCAGGTCCTTGGCTCGAGAGGGACATACTGGTCGACATAGTTATGGATCTGCTCCATGGAAAAAGGAGCAATGACGGCCTCCTGAAAGACATTTTGAGGAGCCGACTTGTATCGATCGGTAGACTGAGGCTTGAAGCGGTCTTGGTACGAAGGCCCAAGGTACTGGCTCCTGCAACTGATCACCATCTTGGTGTTCCACTGTCCAGCCTGGTTAAGGGAGTTGGTTTTGTGAAGGTTGACCAATTGCTGACTTTCGTCATATCCGTCGCAGATGATAACCAACTGGCGGTGTAGTTTGAGCTCCATAATCTGATCTTCATCAAAGTTGTGAGACTGCAGTTGCTTGTTGATCATGTCGCGCTGGGGATCTTCAATGGCAGCCAGGTTAATGAACAGAGGGATAGGCCCACCTCGCTTGTACTCCTTCCAGAGCAGGTGCTCCAGGTGTCGATTGAATGATGACTTGCCGGAACCAGAGTCACCCAGGATAAGCATGACCTGACGGTCACTGGCAAGAAACTCTAGTACCTTCTCCAACAAAGGGAACAACTCATCATCCTTAGCAAGGAGCGATGGCTTGGCTTGCGGAAGGACGTAAACCGCTCGTTCATCGTAGTCTTGGAGTCGTTGCAATCGGAGCTTATACAGCTCGTACTCGAGGTCAGGGATATCTTGGACCTTCATGAGGATCGAAGACGTGGCTGGGGTTGGCAGACGAGATCGCAATGGGTAAGAGTGGAGGGTTGTAGAGGTGTCGCCTGAGGCGAGCTCCTGCTTCATAGCGATCGCACTGGTGGCGACCTCCTGGTCGGTAACAGATCCCAGCTTGTCGATAATAGTCGACATCCACCCCTTGACGCTTCCATCTCGGCCCCACTCTGGGTCGTCCTTGTAGAGATGGTCAAGAAGAACGACTGCTTGCTGACGAGAGGCAATCGGCCAGATGGGGTCGACTGCAATCTCACCCAACAACTGGCAGATACCCCACTGGAATAAGGGGTCACGACGACAAGGCGCCTCGCAGATCAGGCGATTGAGATCATTCAGCTGACCAGCTTCTGCAAGAACATAAGCGGCTCGGATGGCGGCATACCAAGGTTTCTTCTGGCCGGCTCCATATCTCTCCTTCAAACTCTCCATCACTCCTTGTCCACTCTCCATCAGAGAACCCACTCCTTCGTAGACAGTGCCAGCAACACCTATCATACCTCCCAGTGCCTCCTGCAGATTTCCCAGTCCCTCGAGCACCGACCCCAGATCCAACTGGCCCAACGCTGTAATCTTGACTACACCATCCACCACACCTCGCGAATGCCGCAAGACAGCCTGCAAAACAGTCTCGTTGTTGGGCACATACTGCAGAGCCTGAAAGGCATAGCAGGCTTGGTACATGAGGTAAGGATCGATGCTACCCTTCAACCCTGACAAGACCCCAGACAGAGGCTCGTGCTCAAGGACTCTGTCCAGATCTTGGGTCTTGTGGTCAGCCATGACATCAAGGACTCTGGAGATGGCAAGGGTGAGGTGGTAGGGGTACTCAGAGGACTGCTGGTGGGTGCCTTGCAAACGGATCCTGAGAATGCTGAGGATCTTGACCAGGTCATCAGAGAGAAGGTAGCCTGGTGTGGCGGATTGGACCAATTGGACAAGACCCTGGAGCAAGTCAACGTCTAGAAGTTGAGAATCGTCAAACTCCCTGATGAAGGAGGACAACAGCTTGCGGTAGGGCTCCTTCTGCAGGATGGGTCCAAGAGCGGCGATCTCTGCAATCTTGTTACTGTCCTTGATAGTGTCCTGGATGAAGGCCTCTACCATACGAGTTGTAAGCCACTGCAGACGATCGTGTTCCATGGAATCGTTCTTCATCTCCGCCAGCCACGCCAGCTCTGCCTTGTCAAGAGGAGGCCCCTGATCCGCGGAAGACAAGAGGTGTGAGTCCCGCAGCAACAGGATGCTGCAATAGATCAGTTGGTCTGTTCTCTCAATGCGTTGCTGGGGACGCGGTAAGTCAGTCTTGATGGCTGGCCTGGACACATTCTTCGAGAACACGTTAAGAGTAACTTGAGGAGGAGCTGGCAATGGCTTTGCCTTGGAGATTTCCAGGGACTTGAGCAGATTGTCGTGATTTTCGAGCGCTGGAGTGGAGGTAGTGTGACCATTGTCGGCGATAAGTGGGAGGGTTTTTTGAAGGGGAAGGGTTGCCATGGTTCTAGAAGCAGCAGTGTCGATGATGAAAGACAAGAATACATGTAAGCACCTATGTTATGACGTTCATTGCATTTCGGGGAGGTCAAGTGCTTCAATTTAATTTTTTACCTTGGGATTTTACACAGCGTACTCGGCTGAAGATGCGTGTGGAGAATCTGATTGGTTGGTATAGGATCAACGGAGGGCCCAGATTCGGATCGTAGGTCAATGCTACGAAGGAAAAGATGAAAAAAGATTTGAGTAACCCCGAATGCATGAATGAATGTACAGTACTTCTTCCCTTGAACGATCTGGACCCATTGGAGAGCAACCTATGCACATTCGAGAAAAAAAAGGACGTCTTACTTGCAGATGGCCCGTTCTACTTTTTTACTTGTTTGTCGTTCTTTTCACTAAAGAGGACGACTGGGCTTGTGGGAGTAAACCGTCTGAAAGGGAGTGTTAAACAACGTGAGGGGAGTTAGCCTTGCTCTGCCATATGGAGACCCGTTCTCCTTATGAATCAACAATTGTTCTTGACCTTACTAGTGCAGTCGGAGCTTTTTTTTTTAACAAAAATTTCCTTGCTTCCTTTTCCTTCAGAGGACTGGAGAGGGGGAAGTAGGAGGGGGTGGGCCAGAAAGGAGGTCTGTTGACTGGTACTGACGGAGAACACGTTTTAGAGAACTAAAAAAGGGAACGATGTGTATGGCGTTTGCGTGTGTGTGTTTTTTGTATTTATTGCTGTGGTTTGCTTAGAGTTTGTGTGATTGTGAAGAAGAGGAAATTTCTCTGATGGGTCTGCTGTGTTGTTGTCTCTGTTTGATGAAGGGTGATTCAGAATGAATGAAGAGAATGCAATGACCAAAAAGTTGGTTGGTAAAGTCCAAAGGAATGAGGATGCTGAACAAGAGTGCTGTCGAATTTAGAAAAGGGGAGTGAAGGCAATGAAAAGGAAGATAAAGGAACTAAAAACGTGTACAAAAATGAAAAAAAAAGGAAAAAAAAAAGGAAAAAGAGATCCAACTGGACACCCCTATTGTGATCACATCCTTTTCTCTTGCCTTTTCTTCCATTCCCCCTGAAAGTTGATTCTGCATGAATATTACTATTGCTTATTCTTGTCGTTCTAGACCTTTAGTGGTGGCATCCTTGACTCTGAGCTTCAAACCACTTCACATGTTCCCTGCGACTGTAACTGCCAATGTCATCCAGGCGATGGCAGGTCTCCCAATGGACCACCCTGGTCTCTCATAGATGCGCAGCATCCGAACCCAGACCAAGCCAGGAAGGCGCTTTACTAACACTACAGTAGTTTTGTCGGTCGCACTGCTGCCTCTGTCGTCACCAACGACCCACTTTTAGAACTCCTTATTGCTCTGGCCCAGGTAGATGATCCAACATTTTGGACAGCAAACTGATAGAAGAGAGGGGGGAGGCTGGCAAAAGAATTTCTCCCCAGGAAATGCTTTTGGGGTATGATCCACTGAGCTGTCAATTAGAGGAACCGTCAATTAGAGATCGGTAGACTTGGCTCTTCTCGGCATGCATGAGCGCAACCAAGGCTGTGCGGAACATGTTGAATCTAATTGTGAGTATAACTTTACCTAGCCTCAAGTGATTGATATCCCCTTTCGTTCTCGACTCGGTTAATGCGAATTTCCCCGTCAGACAGGCACTGTCAAGTTAGGGTTGACTGGGAGAAAAAGAAACTTTTGGTGTCACTCAATTTTCCGATTTTTGTTATTTTGACGGGGGTCGTCAGAATAAAGAGTTAAGTGGAAAAGCAAAAACGCCTGTTAGAATAAGACGCTTTGGGTTGATTGTGGGAGTGGTGTGAACGATAGGTGGGAGAAATGCGGGAAAAAGGAAAGAATAACACAACAAGAGTATAAGAGAGAGGGAAGGAGTGAGGGTATGGCAGCCATGGCCCTGCTTCCTTGTCTATTCTTTATTGGCGCATCGCTGTCCAGTCCATGAATGTATGAGCCTGAGTGATTGGTGTGCCTGGTAACAGCACAAAAGGTAAAGCGACGTTGCCTTGATTTGCTTGCACAATGTTGCCTCTCATCACAGGACCTGGAACACTGGCGTCTTCTGAAGGTGACCGCCGCCATAAGCCTGTCAGGTCAAATGGACCCTTTTGACGGCTATCTGATAACAAAAAAAAGCGTCTTATTCCGACAGGCGTTTTTGCTTTTCCACTTTACTCTTTATTCTGACGGCCCCCGTCAAATAACAAAATCAGACGAATGAGTAGCAATAAAAATTTCTTTCCCTCCCAGTCAACCTAATCTGACAGTGCCTGTCTGACGGGGAAAGTCAAAAGACCCTTTTCGATATTTCCACCCTCAATCGAGTCATACATCCACATCATAGACTCCTAGGTAAATAGTTCGTACGAAGCTTGCTTGACTGAAAGATGTGCCATCCCCTCCTTCTGTTAGGAAGAAGGGAATGTCAATCTGGAAACTCTGACATGTTGATCATAGATGCAATCGGCAATATGTTCACCCAGCGCCATGGCACGTCCCGGATGGAGGCGATCGGCATAGATTTCGTTGGTACGCACTGTGCCCCTTTGATACACGAACCCTATTACGTTATATGCCTCTGAGTGCTTAATAAAGTCTGATCCCATTCCGATTCGCTCACAAGCTCATCTCTCTATTCGCCCAATATCATATCGCTCCCACTCTGAGGTTTTTTTTTTATTTTTGCTTGTCTCTTATTACGAATGGCATTGGTAGAAGCCTTTGCCAGGAGGACTGATAAAATGTGTCAAGAAGTTAGGGTCACTGATTCTCTGTTAATGAGACTGAAACCGACATTTAATAACTGAGACCCACAAGGTTTGTGCCTGAAGCACACGTCCTACTGGATTCTGAACAACGCGCGATTGTTCCTTGATCAACCGCGATTACATCACGTGCCATTCCCCACGGAGCAAAGCCCTTTCATCTTCTCTCTGACGATTTGCCCTTTTTCCTTACCACTTCCACCTCCCCTGACAACAACAACAGAAGGAACAGTAACAGCGAGGACAAAGGACTCCTTTCATCTACCAGAGATACTGACAATCATCGGCCCCCTCGCTCCCTCAATTTCTTCCTTCGCCGCTTTCCTTCCCATTCTTTTTTCTTTCACTCACCATCGCCATCTCCTTTACCACCCATCCACCACCGCCTCCCTCACCAAGCATGTTGGAACGAGCAAGCGGGAAAAGGGGCTCTTCAAGCAGTATCGTTATTGCTTTGCCAGAAATGGTCTAACGTATAGGTCAATTCCTCACTTTGTCAGACCTCATCTCCTCTGTACAAGTCTGTCGGGCCTGGAACAAGATTTTGACACCAGTGTTGTGGCACACAGTCAACACCAACTCCCAACATTGGAGCTACATTATCAAGCAGGAAGCCTCAGGCGAACGAACGCGGGAAGAGATTGAAAGTTGCGTCAAATCGGTCTTCGAAAAACATGGCCGCCATATCCGAAACCTGGAGAGCAACTGGAGGGTCGTTCTCAAGGCTGCTACCCTTGGTGGCAATGGATGCAAGAATCTCTCACCTCACTGGTGCTTGGCAATATTTACCAAAGGTACCGTACGCTTTCAACTGTGCTGGTTGATTTGAATGACCCACAGCTCTGCAACCAGAAATCGTGGCGCCGCTACACCATTGGGCGGTTCTGGATCCTCGTTCAACAGAACCCTGGACTTGTCCGTCTCAGGTCGCCCCGTCTCGGAGTCATGAATGATGAGTGACCAGAATACACTATCGAGTCGCATTCGATGCTAAGGAGCCTCAAGGACCTGGATCTAGACGGGATGCTCCTGGATGTAGGGTTGCTATTGAGTGTTATGCCGCAGTTGGAGCGATTGGGAGTCATTATGCTTTGGAATTTCATACCCTTGCTGTAGGATTATAGCTCACTTCGCCGTCTATGCTGTCAAGACATGGTCGAAACACTCGCGTTGCTGAAACTGTTACGGCGTCTGCCCGGTCCGGAAGAACTGCAGGTCTGGCAACTCTATGTCAGATCGCCATCGTCTTAGTACTGCTGTTTGCTGCAATGACACCGTTTCCGCAGTTGGAGCTGCTTCGAGTTGAAGGGAAATTAGAACTTGACGAGGAGGACAAATCGATAGCGCTGCTGGAGGGGCTGTGTCCGGGTTTAATTTGGTTCTGGATGGCGCCTGTTAAGGAATGGTTGAGGAAGGCGTTGTGGGATCATTGCTATTTTCTGGATTCGATTGGGCACTGTGAGGAAGGGGCTATTGAGGCTTGGAGGAAGCGCCGAGCTGAAGGTGGACATCTGCCTTTAGTTGTTCCTCTACACTGAGAATGACCAACCCCCCTCCTGTTTTTGCCTTATTTCACACGGTTTTGGTGCGGGTCGAGTGTTTTTCTTTTCCATTGGGTAAATAGGGGCATAGTAACGCCACTTGACTGTGTCAGAGTAAATAGAAAAACATCAAAAAAATGAACGACGCATTTTCCTCACTTCTTTCCTCTCCCCATTTGTTCCTTTTCTTGGTCTGGAATCATGCGCTTCCTCACTTTTATTCTCTTTTGTTCTTCACACGCTTGTTCGACATGACCACTGCCACCAAAAACATCTCAGGACCCACCTTCATCAACAGCAACACTCATCACCAATGCAACCAGCATAAGTCATTGCCGTGCCAGAACTCATCGACCACATTTGGTCATTACATTCCCTCAACAGACGTCCACTCTTGTATACACTATTGCCTCTGGAACCAAGTCCTTATATCCCAACTCTGACACACCATCGACACCAAAAGTCGGTCTTGGCAACTTATCATTCTCAAAGATGCTATAGGGGGAAACCGCTCAGAGGAGCAATAATCCGGTTTATGGCTATTGAGTATCTATATGTATGTGTGAACCAGCGCGGTTTTGAAGGTGCTGGACCATTGCCAGCATTGGAGGAATTGAAGCTCAAGGACGTTGTGAGCGAGTTAAAGGATATTCTGCTAAAGGGCTCGGACTTACTTTGCATTGGCGAGGTCTATGAGAGGGATGAGAAGTATGAGGAGCTTTTTTTGAAAGAGCAACGCCGTCACTTGGTTCATATGCGGCTGCAGGGTGTACACTGTTAGCATGAGTGAGATTAATGGAGGGTGGACTAAGATATGGGCGCCTATCCAACGTTAGTTGCGGAAATAAAAATGAGCCTAGTGCTTTCATTTTCCTTCTCACCACGCCCTTTTGCCTGTTTTCTTTCATGCCGTGTTGAACGATAACATAAGGATAAATGCGAGGGTGCACACCCCAGCAAGAAGGGATTGTCTCCTACTGTCTCGGGGACAGTGAAGAATGGCGAAGACATTATCTATTTGGAGACATTGATGACTTTACCTCGCACTCAGAAAGGGCATCCTTGTCTTTTGCAGGGTATGCATGCTTCTGTTACTCCGCGATAGCCATGGCACGCACACGCACAGTCCATAATGCAACGTCAAAATGGTCATGCGGACAAAGCAACGAGGGAAAGGTGAGAGACGAGAAGGAGCAAAAGGACAACAAGGCGGAGCTCACTTTACTTATTTCATTCTACTTTGCTCTCGCCTTTCCTTTCTTTCATTACGCCTCCCTCTCTTTTTCCTTGCTTGACGTCAGCCTCATCCGACCTACTCTCTCTCTCTCTCTCTCTCTCTTTCTCTCGTTTGTCATTCCTAATTGCCCCTTTGGTCATTGCATTCTCTGCATTCATTCGAAATCAACGTTCACCGAACAGGAACAGCAACATAACAGCACCAACGGAGAGAAAACCCTATTTTCCTTTTTCATACAAAAACAACAAACATACACCACAAACACAAAAAAAAAAAAAAAAACAACACCATACGCTTTTGAGGCTACCTTGCCTCCACCGCTTAGGCTTTCTCAACACCAAACCACCCCGCACCTTTCACTCACCCGGTCGTCCACAGGAAACCCATCCCTCGAGAAAAAAAAACAATATAAAACAGAACAGTGCCTTCTGCTAAAGTAAGTTAGGACAGTGATAGCACTGATATAGTAAAAAAAAAAAAGGGTTCCAACGATTTAGACCTTCGCTCACCTACAGTGCTTCCATTCACACACTCTGTCTATATAGGCAGCCGGCCTATTCCACCGAGTTCTTTGTCCCACCTAGAGAGAAGAACTACAAGCAATACAAAAAATACTACTCCATCTTTAGGTAAGCGACATCTTTTTTATTTCTTGCACACAGCCAAGTGGGAGATGTTATCAACTCGAGATGGTTCAATGTGAAAAGAGCAATTGCATGTATGCATGCATGCATGCATGCGTAGAAACCAAACATCAAGTCTAATGCTTTTCTTCTGACGTATTTCATGTTTTTCCGTACAGCATTGACCTACCAGCTTCAATCTAGACCCTTCATCTATCCGGGCATTGATCCGAATCCACTACTTTTGACGAATACACACGGCAGATCAAGGTAAAGAAATAGACGATGCAGCTTGGTGCAATATTTGACCTCCTCGGAAAAACCAGCGTGGTCAAGTTCGATTAGTGTTGACATGTAAACCCCCCGACTTTTGAATATACTATTCCTAGAACGCTTACCATGACAGTCCATCCCCTCAACGTTTTCTTTGAGAACATGCCCAGACCGGCCATCAAGACCGACCTTCCTCGCCCTCAGCAGCGCATTGAAAGGACAGACCAAGTGATCTATTGCAGTTCCTTGCTGCTCCAGGATTCACTTCCCTTGTCTTCCGCGGAACAAGGACCTACTTTTGACAAGGCAGAGCTGGCGTGGGTGGCGGAGATGAAGAATGACCCCATGGAGCGGGATCGTCTATTGTGGCTAGCAGCTCGTATGGTGGACAAGTTCGTCCAAGACGCCATGAAGGATTCCACTGAGATTGCAGAGATCGTCGCTCTTGGACCCATCCTGCAGAAGGAGCCCTATCGCAAGCTGTTGTCCTCTTTCATCAAGGAGTTTGACGATTCTCAACTTCTAGACGTTGACTTGCTCCAGGGTCTTGTCCAATTGGTCCAATCCGCCACACCAGGCTACCTTCTCTCTGATGACCTGATCAAGATCCTCAGTATTCTCAGGATCCGTTTGCAAGGCACCCACCAGCAGTCCTCTGAGTACCCTTACCACCTCACCCTCGCTATCTCCAGAGTCCTTGATGCCATGGCTGACCACAATATCCAAGATCTGGACAGAGTCCTTGAGCATGAGCCTCTGTCTGGGGTCTTGTCAGGGTTGAAGGGTAGCACCGATCCTTACCTTATGTACCAGGCCTGCTATGCCTTTCAGGCTCTGCAGTATGTGCCCAACAATGAGACTGTTTTGCAGGCTGTCTTGCGGCATTCGCGAGGTGTGGTGGATGGTGTAGTCAAGATTACAGCGTTGGGCCAGTTGGATCTGGGGTCGGTGCTCGAGGGACTGGGAAATCTGCAAGAGGCACTGGGAGGTATGATAGGTGTTGCTGGCACTGTCTACGAAGGAGTGGGTTCTTTGATGGAGAGTGGACAAGGAGTGATGGAGAGTTTGAAGGAGAGATATGGAGCCGGCCAGAAGAAACCTTGGTATGCCGCCATCCGAGCCGCTTATGCTCTTGCAGAAGCTGGTCAGCTGAATGATCTCAACCGTTTGATCTGCGAGGCGCCTTGTCGTCGTGACCCCTTATTCCAGTGGGGTATCTGCCAGTTGTTGGGTGAGATTGCAGTCGACCCGATCTGGCCGATTGCCTCTCGTCAGCAAGCAGTCGTTCTTCTTGACCATCTCTACAAGGATGACCCAGAGTGGGGCCGAGATGAGAGCGTCAAGGCGTGGATGCTGACCATCATCGACAAGCTGGGATCTGTTGCCAACCAAGAGATCGCTACTAGTGCGATCGCTCTGAAACAGGAGCTCGCCTCAGGCGACACCTCTACAACCCTCCACTCTTACCCATTGCGATCTCGTCTGCCAACCCCAGCCACGTCTTCGATCCTCATGAAGGTCCAAGATATCCCTGATCTCGAGTACGAGCTGTATAAGCTCCGATTGCAACGACTCCAAGACTACGATGATCGAGCGGTTTACGTCCTTCCGCAAGCCAAGCCATCGCTCCTTGCTAAGGATGATGAGCTGTTCCCTCTGTTGGAGAAGGTACTAGAGTTTCTTGCCAGTGACCGTCAGGTCATGCTTATCCTAGGCGACTCTGGTTCAGGCAAGTCATCATTCAATCGACACCTGGAGCACCTGCTCTGGAAGGAGTACAAGCGAGGTGGGCCTATCCCTCTGTTCATTAACCTGGCTGCCATTGAAGATCCCCAGCGCGACATGATCAACAAGCAACTGCAGTCTCACAACTTTGATGAAGATCAGATTATGGAGCTCAAACTACACCGGCAATTGGTTATCATCTGCGACGGATACGATGAAAGTCAGCAATTGGTCAACCTTCACAAAACCAACTCCCTTAACCAGGCTGGACAGTGGAACACCAAGATGGTGATCAGTTGCAGGACCCAGTACCTTGGACCCTCGTACCAGGATCGCTTCAAGCCTCAGTCCACCGATCGATACAAGTCAGCTCCTCAGAATGTCTTTCAGGAGGCCGTCATTGCTCCTTTTTCCATGGAGCAGATCCATAACTATGTCGACCAGTATGTCCCTCTCGAGCCAAGGACCTGGAGCACCCAAGACTACATGGACAAGTTAACTGGGATCCCCAACCTCATGGACCTAGTCAAGAATCCGTTCCTCCTCTTACTTGCGCTGGAGGCATTGCCTGATGTCACCGAAGGCAACCAGGACCTGTCTACAATCAAGATTGTCCGCATCCAGCTCTACGACACCTTTGTCAACCACTGGCTCAATGTCAACAGCCGACGACTTCGAAGCAATACCTTGGCCAAGGAGGATTATGACGTGTTGGATCAGCTTGATGAGGCCGGCTTTGTGACGATGGGTATCGACTATTCTAAAAGACTGGCGTCAGCGATGTTTGAGAAACAGGACGGAAAGGCCATCGTCAAATATCTCCACCTCAAAGACAAGGCGACGTGGAAAGTCGAGTACTTTGGTCCAGAGCCGGAAGTGCGGTTGTTGCGAGAGGCGTCGCCATTGACCCGCTCTGGAAGTTTCTTCCAGTTTATTCACCGGTCGATGTTGGAGTACTTCTTCTCCTGCACTGTCGTCGGTCCTAGTGCCACCGAGCGTACCGATGAATACTCTCCCGAGCCAACATCTGACGCTTCCGAGGCCCAAGTGCTCAACCCCGACTGCCCTTTGTTCAAGCGCAATCTTCTTGAGGAGCCCGCCATTATACAGTTCCTCAGCGAGCGAGTACAGAAGAACCCTGTCTTCAAGGATCAGCTCCTCGAGGTCGTTGAGAGGTCCAAGGCCGATGCCTCCATTGCCAACGCGGCAGCAAGCGCAATGACCATCCTGGTCAAAGCGGGTGTGATCTTCCACCGATATGATTTCCGAGGTGTTCATATTCCAGGAGCGGATCTGTCCGGTGGGCAGTTTGATTCGGCGTTGTTCCAAGGAGCCAACCTCACGAATGTCAATCTTGGAATGACTTGGCTACGCAATGCGGACTTCAGCAATGCGCAGATGGATGGCGTTCAGTTTGGAGAGCTACCGTACCTGGAGGTGGAGGAGTATGCTTATGCCTGCTGCCACTCACCTGATGGGAAGACGCTTGCTCTAGGTCTTACTGGCGGACGTATCGAGCTGTACGACACTGAGACTTGGGAGAAGACTGGCCAGGCGAAGCATGGTCGAGACATCACGTCGTTGGCGTATTCACCCGATGGCCAGCGGTTGGTGTCTGGGTGTGAGGACAACACTGTGCGAGTATGGGATTGCGCCAAGAGTGATCCTATTTTACTCTTGGATGGACACACCAAAGAAGTGGAATCGGTGGCTTTTTCTCCTTGCGGCAAGAAGGTCGCATCGGCCAGTCAGGATGAGACGGTGCGTTTATGGGACTCGACGACTGGAGAGGTTCTGCACGTGTTGAAAGGTCATGAGGATTTTGTCAATTGCGTCAGGTTTACACCCGATGGACGGCAGCTTGTTTCGGGCAGTGTAGACGATACGGTTCGATTCTGGGATGTAGAGACAGGAGCGGCAGGAGAAGTTTGGGTGATGGATGAAGGGACTGTAATTTGCCTTGCTATTTCGCCGGATGGTCGTCAAGTCGTGATTGGGCATGGAAATGGCGCGATGAGGGTTTGGAGCATCGCCACAAGGTCAGCCGGCCCTGTCTTACTTGGTAACACTCAAGAAACCAGGTGCGTTATTTTTTCCGCTGATGGCCAGCGGATCGCTTCAGCTGGGTATGATTCCACAGCCAGAGTCTGGGACTCAACAACAGGCACCCCCATCTCCGTGTTCAGCAGCACAGGTCTTGTCTACGATGTGTCTTTCTCACTGGATGGTCGGAATCTTGTTTCAGTCGATGCTTCCATCGAAATTCGTCTATGGGACACGAGATCAAGTGGATATAGCATGGGACAGCTTGGACACTGTGACACCGTGAGGTCGGTCGCATACCAACCTTCTGGGCAGTCTATCTTGTCTGGTTCCAATGACGGAACCGTACGACGGTGGGATGCTTTGACAGGTGCTGCTGGATCTATTAGTGTTATTAAGGACCTTGCGGATACGCTATACTCGATCACACTTTCACCCGACCTCAACAAGGCGGCCACCGGAAGCGACGATGGATTTATAGAGATATGGGACCTTCGCAGTAACGAACGCGGCCCCGATCTTGAAGGACACACCGACGATGTGATGGAGTTGGCTTTTTCGCCTTGTAATGGGTGGATCGCGTCTGCCAGTGAGGACAAGACTGTCCGCTTGTGGGACCTGCGCAATGGTGGACAAGGTCAAGTTCTTTGTGAGATGCCTCCCGATTCCGATACCGAGGAGGATGACAGCAGCGCTGACAGCGATAACCCGTTTGAATTGGCTTTCTCACCGACAGGATCCCAGCTCGCGGTCGGTGATTGGAATGGAACGGTCAATGTTTACGACATCCAAACAAGAGCAGTATTGACGACAACGACGTTGGATGATGATGCGGTCTTTTCGTTGGCGTACTCACCAAACGGGCAAGAGCTTGCTATCGGTATCGACGGCGCCATTCTCTTCTGGGACTTGCAGTCAAAGGAACCTGGCGACAAACTGAAGCTCAATGACTACGGTGTTCACCCTATCGTTTATTCGCCTTGTGGGGAATGGATCGCCTGTGGAGATGGGTACTGTAGTCTTCAACTCTGCCGCCGCCAGTCGAGCGAAAAGAACACCTGGCGTTGCGTCTCGGTCGTCGAGGGATTTCTTATGGAGGTCATGGCTATTGCATGGAATCCGGTTGTCCCGCTAGAATTCGTCACTGGTTCCCAGGATCGGTCTATTCGTGTTTGGCGGATCTCGGACAGCAACGATGGTGGTGTAGTGTCTGTGGAATTGGTTTGGGGTTCTAATGTTGGAGTGCTTGGAGCATCTGGCATGAGAATCGATGACGTTATTGGTCTTGATGCCGAAAGCCGGAGACTGTTGATACAACGCGGCGCCGTCGACGGAAACTCGGTTTCCAAAGAAGATGAATCGAACCCTAACTCAGGTGGCGTTGTGAAGGCAGGTGATGGAGAAGAGTCGGACGATGGAGAAGAAGAGACGGACGATGATGAAGAAGATACAGACGATGATGAAGATCATTCAGATGATGGAGAAGAAGAGACTGACGATGGAGAAGAATAGACGGACAGTGGATAAGAAGGAAACGGGGAGAGGGGAGAGGAGCAGGAGCAGGAGAATGGATCAGATGCCGAGGAATAGTTTCGTGGTTGCCACCACGTCAACCAAAAATAAAATTTGCTTTCGGACGATCGCTCTTATTATCATCAGTGATAACGCCGGACCTGAAGGACTGATGAATTTATTTGTCTCATTTGATAATGATCATTAATGAGATTGATGCAACAATTAGTTATCCTAGAGATCTTGGAAAATGTGGAATGGAACCTAACTCATTCGTCTGTACACGAGTTTGCTTTGCTTCACCAGGTTGGAAACTTCCATGTAGAAACGCCCGCATTATTGTCTTTTACGCAATGCATGAATGCTTTCTTATACCTCCCTCATTCTTTTTATTGCTTCAAAAGGGAGTTCATTTCCGTTTTTTCTTAAGGGTGTAAATACGAAGGGTGTGTGTTGCTTTGTTGAACTCTGCAAGAATGTTGTCGAGGTCCAGGGGTTCGTTGGGCATATCGATCTCGGCGTGGTATTCCTTTCCTTGATCGATGGCTTCGCCTTGGCTCTTGGAGTGGATAATTAGTTTGTCGGGGAGGACCACATCCAATGTCACGCCTTCCATGCTTGTCTGTTATCCATGTCGATTCAAGAATAGAAGCATTGGTTAGTCCATGTTGCCTCGCTCAGTCATCGGTGAATACTCCTGCGAAAGAAAATAAAACGCTGAAATTGTACTTACATGGTTGGGCAAGTCGACCTCAACAATGATCCCGAGGGTTCCCTTTGGACAAGGCAATTGTCTGTTTCTAAGCGCGATATCATCCTTTCCTGCAGCGGGGACAACAATGTCACCAAGTCCCTCGGCTGGTTTTGTTGTTGAAACTTCCTGGATCTTTGTAGATGTAACAGTAGTAGGAGTGGGTGGCATCGTTCCTGAGATGTCGCCCATCTCCTGAATGGCTGGTGGCTTTGGCAAGATGATCGAACGCTTCTTGAGCTCGTCCTTTGATTTCATATTTGGCAGCTCAAAATCTGCGTGCACAGTTAAAACAATAAGTTGGGTGTCAGTTTCTTACTTTTGTTTGTTGTGGTTGTCCCATACAAAAGCAATAATTTCCTGAGTAATTAATGCGAAACGTACTTCTACTCAGCTCGACACGACACTTTTCTTCGACCCACTCCATGGCCAGTTCCATAATGTATAACTTGTAGTCAAAGTCCTTCTCTGAGCGCTTGTATGGTTCCGTGTGAATGCATGCGTCAACAACCAGGTATGCCTTTGCAACTATCATATTGGAGAGTAATCGTTAGTTCAAGCCCGCATAGAAATACATTTGTCAGACAAAATAAGAGATGAACAAATTACCAGAGTCACGGTACTCCCGAGGTGGACTGACTTGAAAAGGCACCTGGTAGGTAACACCTTCCTCCGCTTGAATGGCCTTCCTGATCTCAGCCTCCGTAGCCTTTGATGGTTGCGGCATCAAATCTGACGAACAGATGTTGATGAACACCACCGTCTCTGCAGGGTAGACGATGGTCTTGTTCCCCATAGGCACCTGGTTACTCTGTTTTGTCGTCCGAGTCTGGACCACAAACCCGGGGACAGGTGTGATCTCTGTCATGGCCTGACGGGGTCCCTGTGCGGCTGTGATATATGATTCTGCAAGGGCCATGGCTGCCTTGGGATTCTTTTTGAACTCTTCTAGGAGGGCTTCTTCGTCTGCTAGGTCTCTTGTTGCATTGTTCTTGGTGTCTTTTGAGGGGGTGTCTGATGTGTTGAGTAGGAATGAGGATCCCTTGGCGGGCTGGTCGTCAAAGTCCAGGAATGACATTACTTCCTGTTTCCTGTTTCCTGTTCTTGGACGTGTTATGAATGAACGAGTAAGAAGAAGAAATCAGCACGGCAACGGCCTTTCTTATGTCCGTTTCTTCGTCAGCGCAAAGCCACCGAATAAGTCGCTGCGGTCAAGTTGTTTGGTTCGACTGTGCCATTTGTGCAAATGTGCTAAACATAGGAACACACACGGACAAATCACACACGGGTGCCTGGCCCGGGCAAAATGGACAAAAGGAGACGGTTCTCTACAGCCAAGCCTTTTCTCTTTATCTCTCTCTCTCTCTCTCTCTTTCTATCTCTCTCTCTCTCTATCCTTCCTCTCTTTCATACTCCCCTCTCTCTCTCTCTCTTTCTGATCATCCTCTTCCTCTCCTTCTTATCCCTCTCTCTCATCTCCACCCATTCTTCCTCCTCCCTTATTTCTCCTCTTCTTCTTTCACATCTCTCACACGACAAAACACCTTTCACTACACACTCACTCGTCTCCTTCCTTGTCAGCAGCAACCCTCTTGTCCTTGTTGTCTCTGTCCCCTACCCCTCTTCAGCCTTCCTTTCCCTCCTCGTGCACACACCACATCACCCCTCCCTCACACACCCTTCCTCTGAAGTAGTCCAACCAACCAACACCCCCTTTGTCACTCTCCTCTCCCTCCCTTCCTACGCTTATCTCCCCCCAACACAAATCCCGACTAGCAGGGCCCGGCACAATGTCAAGGAGATCCGTCTCCCCCGCCACAACAGGCTCATCACAAGAATCAACACCAAGACTGACTCGGTCATGGTTTAAAACCGCAGTGGCGTTCTTCCCCTTCCTCACACTGGTCATCTCTGCGTGGCTCTATGCGTTCCACCTCGACAAACTTGCCAACCAGTCTATGGTCCGGTCCAAAGAATTGAACCCTCACAGTGCAAAGAATAGTTTTAAACAGGACACAACGTCTCCCTCGGAGCAGGATGGGGTTGTGATCGGAGATAGCAAGGATAATATCTTTTACTTCATCCAGGTAAGCTCTTGGTCCGTACACAAAGGAAGAGAGAAAGGGACATAGAGAGAGAGAGAAAGAGGGATACAGAGAGGAGGATCAGATAGAGCGAAGGAGATAAAGATAGAGTGAGGCTATCTCTTATCTCTCGACTTTGCCACGTCGCCTTCTTCCTTCATTCGCTCCTTTCCCCCCGGTGCTCTCTACTTTATTTAGTTTTGCAATTGCTTCACCAGCACAACAACATACATTTTATGCGTGTGATCCGTGTCCACGTTTAGTCTGTGGAAGAAAGGGGTGTCGATCCATGCACATGGACAAAGGATATGGAGTGCTGACTATGATCCAATATGCATTTGTTTATTTGTTTATTGTAGGTGTCAGACTTGCACATCAGCACCTTCAGGAAGGCGAGTACCGCCAACTTTTACACTTTTCTCTCGACTGCCCTCCCTCTCGTCGAACCCGCCTTTGTCGTCGTTACAGGAGACCTCACTGATGCCAAGGATAAGCAGTTGGTCGGGTCAATGCAATATGTCAACGAATGGGTCACCTACAGAGACGCCCTCGAGGAGTCTGGCGTACTGACGAAACGGAACGGGACCTTTTGGCATGACCTCCGAGGCAATCATGACTGCTTCAACGTCCCCAGCTGGGACAGCAAAGAGAACATGTTTGCTGACATGTCTTCAAGCAAGTCACCCGGATTCATGTTTGATGTTAGAACTGGGTATGGCAAATACGGATTCATTGGCATTGATGCCTGTCCCAAGCCAGGACCTGCTCGCCCCTACAACTTTTTCGGACTGTTCGAGACCCCTGACATGGATCATCTCTCAGAGAGGTTGACCTTGAGCGAGGGCAACAACCACACCTTTGTCGTACGTTAACCACCCATCTTACTGTCCACTATCTTTTGACTTTTCAATGTAACAGGAATCGCCACCTAACCAAGTCTTATCTGTTGTCTTTACCATGCTACCAATTAGTTCTCCCATTACCCTGTTACGACGACCATGTTTGGAGAGACATCGCTTGGAGAGAGCTTTGCAGACCTTTCAAAGTCGTTCAGTGTCTACATGTGCGGTCACCTGCACAAATTGAAGTGGGGTAAGTGCCGCGTAGGCCTCAAATCGGTTTTGGTGCAACATTTCAAAACTGGTGCAATAGACTAATGGCAGCATCATTTTTCATTGATAGGCCTTGGAGATGCGCTTCAGTCATACCAGCCAACACACTTCTTGGAACTGGAAGTCGGAGATATGAAGCAGAACGGCTTGTACAGGATTATGGTTGTTGATCACGATATGATCTCCTTCACGGATGTCTCTATGCCCATGACAACCATCCCATCTGCCATCATGCCTCATAGCAAGAACAAGCAGGAAGAGGATATTTACGAATCTGAGCAGCAGGGGCAGGAAGAGGGCTCAGGGGATCAGGGCGAGAAGAAGGAGAGAAAGAGGCCAGCCCTGGGACCTCGTTTGCCCACCAACCCCATCATCGTTGTGTCGAACCCCAAGGATTCTCGCTACATGATTCCCAAGCACGAGCCTGTTAACAGGATCTCTACCAGCACACATATCCGCTTTTTGGCATGGACTGATAGCCAGATCCCTGATGATGACCATCCTTTCGCTCGTGATGAAATCAAGGTTGAGATCAGGATTGATGGAACTCTGCACGACCGCCCAGCTAGCTTTGCCGGAACCAAGGCAGAACACCAGACAGACGAGGATGAGTTCCTTCCGCTCTATGTTGCTCCATGGAACCCACAGGATTACCAGGATGATAAGGACCATGAGATTGAGATCAAGATAGTGGATCGCTTTGGTCGAGTTGGCAGCTCAAAGTCGGTCTTCAGGGTCGATGGCAAGCGATCAGAAATGAAGGGAGGCTTTGCCGAGTGGATTATGTGGGCCAACATTGCCCTCCTGGTAAGTTCTTTCACTTGTTCGTGTTCTAACTGTCGTAGCGTCGGGTAACTGCAAAATTCATTTACTAATATGTTATTTTCGCACTTGTCTACTACTTACAGCTGAAGGCATTGTTCACCACAGGATATCTCTCGGTTACGCTGCTTTTGCTCATCTTGCCCAAGCTCTACTCGCTTTACCTCCAAACATCACCTCCACCAGAGTACACCCCTTTGCACAAGCAAGCTACCGACTCTACATCAACACTTTCGCAGTTGGACTCGACCACACCTCAGTTCAGGAACGGTTATGAGGCATGGCTTGACAGGAAGAGTCGTCACTTGTACCGTCTCTCCTCAACTCTCTCTTCATCATCTTCAGGACATCGCTTCTGGAACCGCTTCGTCAACCATACCATTCACGCCCACATCCTCCGCTTTGTCCACTTTTCGACCCAGCCCATTCTGTTCTACTCGACCTTGCTCTTCACGCTCATGTTGGTAACTATGCCACATTTCTGGGGTAATTTTGTCCCAGCTGCAGGAGAGCAAGGACAGGGTTACTTCTACCTTCAAGGAATTTACCTGCCTCATGCCAACGGTCATCTCAGTGGCGGACTTGGAGCAGCTAGCTTGGACCCTGAGGGACCTGGACGTGTTCTTAAACCCTTGAGCGTTCTTTCAGGAGCTATCTCGTCCTTGACTGGTGGCAGGATTGGAACCACGTTTAGCGGACGTAGTGCTGAGCTGTATGATGGAGCAGGAGGCACATGGATCCCTATGGCTGACACATGGATGAGCACGATTTGGACAGTTGTCTATGATCTGGTCATCTTTTTGTACTACCTCACACTCTGCGCCACCCCTTCAGGATACCTCTACTCGCCATCAAATGCGCATCGTCTGCGACCTTACCATCGTACGTGGTACATCCGGTGCTTGATTTTCGGTATCTGGGTCTTCCGTTGCTGTTCGGTTCTCATGACCGCTGAGCTGTATGGACCCAGTGTCGTCTGGACAGGCATTGGAACCTGGTGGTTGGTTATTGTTGGTTGGCTGATGTTTATGGTCGGTTGGAGCAGATCGCGAATTGAGAGGGATATCTTGTTGAGGCGGGAAGACGAAGAACTGGAGGAGATGGAAGAGAACGGTGGTGATGTTGGGCAAGGCGGTATTGCGGCGACCAAGATGGCAAGAGAACTGTCGTCGTCTGTGGAAGAAGATGAGGAAGAGGCGTTGCTTCGGGATGATTCTTCAACAACGGGGTCTGAAGAGGGAGCTGGAGGCCGCAAAGGTCGCCGGACGCCACGATACCGCAAAGTAGACGTAGACCTTTAGAGCAACCAATGTCTCTCTACTTTAGCATCATACCATACCATTATTCTTTCAATACATTCCGCATTCTCTAGCACTTGGGTTTATTTACCAAACTTACAACTTGGAAATGTTGTTAAAATTGAGTAATACAAAGAATAATCTGAAATTTTGAAAGGTACGCTTTTACAAGCACTACAAATTTGAAACGGGCTGTCAAAAAAGAGTGTGAACGATGTGGACAGCTGTTTGCTCGACTGAAAATGCCTCACAGTTAAGCGGTGCACGGACCAGCACAGCTCCAGTCAGGACTGCATTCGTTAGGCCACACACATGATACGTATTGACGATCCTGTGAGTAGCCTTTGGTCAGATTGTGCCATGGGTTGGTGCTACACGACCAAAGGCTACTCACAGGATCGTCAATACGTATCATGTGTGTGGCCTAACGAATGCAGTCCTGACTGGAGCTGTGCTGGTCCGTGCACCGCTTAACTGTGAGGCATTTTCAGTCGAGCAAACAGCTGTCCACATCGTTCACACTCTTTTTTGACAGCCCGTTTCAAATTTGTAGTGCTTGTAAAAGCGTACCTTTCAAAATTTCAGATTATTCTTTGTATTACTCAATTTTAACAACATTTCCAAGTTGTAAGTTTGGTGAGTCCATATGTTTTCTGTCTACGTGATTGCTTCCATGATCTTCAGTCCCAGCAGATGGGAGAAAGCTACTTTTCCTTGCTGAATTCCTCCCCATTGTCCATGATTTTTCCAGCGTTTCAGGGACTATTTTTTTTTTTTTTTGATCAATCAAATTGCAGTACATGGGTGGTACTGTAATCTGTTCGCACAGTACAATGTAGTACAATTCAGTACATGGCTTCTATGCCACCTATCACTCAGTACCATGCACAATATGGTATCTAGCCCGTGTCACCTATTAGGGCACCTAATACCGATTCTTAGTCCGTCAGCCCTCTATTTCCTGAGTAATTCTTTTTTCCTCCCTTTACCATCTTTTCTGATTTACGTCCTCTTTTCTTCACTATTTGGGTTGCGTTTTTCTTCTTTCCCCTCCTTCCTTTCGCACACAAACAAGCACATACTTGCGTCTGCTGTTCTCTGAACTGTGCCCGCTGGTTCTAAGACGCGCCCCGTCTGATGAAGTTGTATGAAGGGATTCCTCTCTTCCCTCTCCTTCTTCCTCGTCGAGTAACCCAGACGTACTTGACTTTGTCCCTGACACCTCGGCCAACCAAAGAGAGCTCCCCCATCGAACCCCACACTGTGCCATGCACCTGATAGTAGAGTAAGCAGTATGGATCTAGAAACCATAAAAGAAGTAGAAACCGCTGACATTGTTCTTGTTACTTTATTTGTTATTATCAAGTCGTCAATTGCTCTTGACAAAGCAAAGAAGAAAAGAGGTGGAGGTTGTGTGTGTGTGTGTGTGTGTAGATGTCTCCCTCTCTCTATGACACAAGTAAAGATTATCACTCTCACAGTCTGCTCGGGTTATCGGAAAGAAAGGTGCTGTTCCTTCAGATCGCGAGCAGGTTTCTCCTATACTAGGTGGCTTAGGGGTCTCAAAGCCACCAACGCCTCTGCCAACTTTGGCGCACCACAACAGATGCATGGTACAGGCGCATGGTACAGGTGCATTGTTACCACATTTGCAAGGCCAAATGTGACTGCGAACAACGATGGAGAAGAGAAGACAGGATTGGGAAGAGATAGAGATATAGCAATCCATATGGCACTGGTCCCCCAGCTGCCTGGAGTCAAGGTAAACGTACATCATCTGACCTGGTTTCGTCTGTGGTTACTCTGCTGGCCGCACACGTAGATGACCGCTGCCCTGACCCGTCCGCCAATCTGCCAACCGTGGAGTGGGTTTTGTTACAGAGCTTCCATGACAATAGAGGCTGGCGATAATGGATAGACTGGCGAGAATTCTCTCCATTAGCATCCAACTTACCTTCTTTCGTCCCAGTCCAGGGGGGTTGGATAGCAATCGTTACCCGAAACTAGGCGTATCTCCTGGAAGGATGTCAAAAATGGTGTGTATGTCGTTAAGCGGATAGAGAAAGTTCTATGAGTACTATTTTATTGCATGGCATGGAGCCAAAATACTGAGAAATCACCTTTTACCACTTTCAGTACATGGTGGTACTGAAAATCATGCGAAAATCAAAGAACAGTACACATGCTGAACCCTTTTTTTTTCTTTTTTCTTTTTTTTTTTTGGGGGGGGGGGGGGAATGAGGACAAGAGATTGAGAGTTCAACCCTCTTTCCATTTCTCTTCTCTTCTCATTTCGTCCGCATGATCTCATGCATGTGACTCTCACTCAACATGTCACCAGTCATATTAATGCCATGTATGGTTCATGCAAGTGATGTTGTTTCTGTATCCATCACTTCTTTCTTTTTTTTTTTTTTTTTTTTTTCTTCAAAGGCATGCATTGCCAGCAGTCTCCTTTCTATAAAGCGTCTATTGATTAACATGAAATCTCGCAAGAGATCCTTTTCCGCAACTCAATCGTGACGGGGGTGAGGGGGCGTCGAATGGTAACGAGTCGTAAGAAGGTGCGATAACAAAAGAGGCATGAAGAAAAGAAGATGTTAAGTAAGCAGGAGCGAAATGAAGAGGGTGAGCAAGGCAAAGATGTTGTGAAGAGCCAATGCGTTGGATAAAATGTTGGAAGGATGGCAGACACTAATTGTTTAAGCAACAAGGAAAGAGGGTTTCAATGAGCAAGAAGAGAAGTGAGAGACAAGAGTACTTTTGGAAAGTAGTCGTGAGAAAGAACGAAAGAGAGAAAAAACTAGCATGAAAACAGGTGAAGTTACAGTGGGTAAGAGACAAGAGAGAGAAGTGTTGTGTGTTTATTTAACCATAATAAGCAAGTGCGTTTGCATTCCAATTGTAGCCAATGTACCCTGTTTGATCGCCATGATAGGTGAGAGTAAACCAAACTTTTTCATCTTTCATCTGGTCGTCAACATAAACCCCAAAAGTTCCATAAGATCCAATCTCAACTTCCTCGAGTACTTTTTTCTGACACTCGACCTTGATCTTCACAGATGCTCTCTTGTTATTCACAATGATGAGCTTGTTGATTTTCCTGTCGTCATCCCAATAGAGGTAAGCTGCAGTGTCGTCGCCTCCGACGCTCACGTCGGTAAGGTGTTTCATCACCTAAAATAATAGTGCAGTCAGATATACATTTATTTTAGTCAGTGATGAATGGGACTGTAGTGGATAATAATTACACTCCTGAAATATTAGCATGGACGATCCTTAGCAGGACTTACGGGAAATAATGGTTTGTTCGGTGGATAACGACTTCAGCGAGACTGTGCGTATAGAGAGGCTCTTGCAACGAGTTCTGGATTATATTGATTGGTTATGTTATATCGGATTGTTTAATGACAGTACAGCACAATGTGTGATGTTCCGAAATCTACAAGTGGACAACTGTTAGACATTATCATGGCATGGAGAATGACTTACTTGGCCGGCTTGAAAGAAAGAGTGGAGTTTTTTGAGGCGAAAAAGGCCCTGCGAATCTGGAGGCTTTTATGCTGGTTTCAAGGTCGCATAAGCTGCTTATCGAACACTCCTAGATCTCTTTTGCATGATCGATACTTTGTAAAGTCGAAACTCTGTTTTGTTTACTTGTTGGTCGTTCGCAAGTTATGCAAGTTTTTTATTAGTGCAGTTGGGAGGCAGTGGATGCTATGATGAGTCACATCGGCGAACGTCACGTGAGCAAATCTGGCGAGACGTCATGACCCTCTTGACTCTATCCCTCCTTCCCTCATGGAAACCGCGACGCGAGATAACCATCGAATGGGAGAAACAGCAGGGTATCGCAGAGAGACGGAAGCACAAACCCCGGAGGAACGGCCGAGGTCCCAATGGCAACAAATATATGAACGAAAACCCCGAGCGAATGAATGCGAGTGCGGGCGACCCCTGGCGGAGCACGATGCCCTGGCGTTCAGAATGATACACATGCAGCCGACCGAGCGGTGATCGAGGCCTTACTAGGCTGGAGGAGAATGGATATTATGGAAAAGAGAGGAGCGATGAAAGTTAAGGAGTTCGAGACGGATGATACCTACTTTCCCCCTTGAACCGCCCCCCCTTGAACCGCCCCCCCCCCCCCCCCCAAAAGGTATGCGCAGGTTCGCCTGGCGCAGTATACGGACTGTGTCTCCTCGGTTTTGCGCAGTGCACTTTATCTATTCTGCTTTGCTTTAGCGATGTAGAATAGCGTGCTCGCATGAGCTACACTTAGACTTCCGTTTTCGGATTAAAACTTTGACGTTCCAAAAAATCTATCCCTCCTTCCTTCCATCCCTCCATCCCTCCATCCCTCCTTCCTTCCATTCCTCCGTCCTTCCATCCCTCCATCCCTCCATCCCTCCATCCCTCCATCCCTCCTTCCCTCCTTCCCTCCTTCCTTCCCTCCTTCCCTTCATTCTGCATTCGTCCCAGGTACCGTCTCTGCCCACGCTGACAGCTGAAGATACATGATACGGTGGTCTGTTTTCATTGATATCCTACTCCATCTTTCTCTCTTTCTTTCCACTTCTCACCAAAAAAAAAAAAAAAAAAAAAAAAAAAACACCCTTCGGCACTTGAACTGCTCCAGGCGCACAGATTGGCACCGAAGCACCTCCAAAGCAACCCCAAAGCCACAGAGAAAGATACAAGATGGAAACCCTGAAGCGAAAGGTGATTGACGCCGACACCATTGAGTCTACCCCTGACAGCAGCGCGCCTTCTAAAGTCCCGAAGATTCACGATGTGTAAGAATATTGTTCACTTTGTTTATTCCCAAATCCGCAAATTCTTGTGCTCTCTTTTTTTTTTCCTTGAGTTTTCTTTCATTGCTGTCTGGTGTTCGAACAAAAAGAAGAAAAAGTCAAGTTGACTTCACGTTCTTTTCTTTTGTTTTCCTTTTTTTCTTTTCTTTTTCTTTCGTCTTCTTCTTCTAATAGCGGGGCGGAGTTCAAGGAGCTGAGAAGACTGATGGAACTTGCGCCGGACCAGATTGGGTCGACGGCGGCGGAGTTCCACGGGCACTTTGACAAGATTGCGACGTATCTGATGAACTCGGTGGCGCTGGTGATCAACGACAAGCACTACTACAGGTTGGTGGAGATCGAGTTCTACCTCAATGGCGGGAAGCACCCGGACGTGTTCACTCACAGCGACAAGGACCAGAAAACTTGCGGCGAGTGGTACTTTCATAAGATGAACGGGTCTTACAAAGGCGGGTCATACAAGGGGCTAGACATCACCTTTGGGAGGCATGACACATGCTTCGGGGGGATCCTGATCCGTGGGATTCAGCTCTCCAATGACCCGACGGCGACAATCATTGAAGGTCCGTGCCTGGTGGTGGACCAGGTCCTCAAGCACGCCAACTCCAAGATGATCATCGACCTGGTGAACAACGCCAGCTTCTCCAAGTCCATCTTCTCCGAGACTTCTCTCCTTAGGATTGTTCCCACGAAGCAAAAGATCGTCCGCCCGCTTATCAAGAGCCCCAGGTACAAAATTAATGCAAAAAAACAAAATGAACCAAACCAAAAAAAAAAAAAAAAAAAAAAAAAAAAAAAAAAAAAACGAACACACACACGAAAACAGCAAACAAACAAAAACAAAAACAAAAGACAAAAACAAGGAAAACAACATAACACCGAAACACAATCCTCATTAGGGTCGGACTCACACTGAAAAAGACAGACAAGGAAAGGGTAGACTATCTTTTGAAGGAATACAGGTACTTGAACATCCCTGAACAGCACTCTAAGGGCAAGCCGTACATCATCCTGGCGCTGCACAGGCAGGGCAAGACGCTCCAGCAGATCTGTGACATCACAAAGACCAAGCAGATCCACGCCTCGAGGTACATTGAGCTTTACGAGAAGAACAAGAACACCCCGGATTTCTTCATCGGCAAGACCCTCAACACCAACCTCATGTGCGAGATCTATGCAGCCATACGCAAGGGCTAACCTCCGGCGTTTGTTGAGAGGGAGGTAGAAAATGAGATATATATTACAGTATACACTGTATTAGATTGTTGAACAGAGTACTGGAAGTGAATTCAGCGGGCAGCGTTGTTTTGAATAAAGAGCAGTAGGGGAGATTCCACAACAGAAGTTATCATATGATATATGATTGAAGATAAAAAAGACAATATGGAACAAAGCCAAGACTATTTCTTCACCTTATAACATCTGTTATGAGTACAACCAATCTTTTCTATCTCTTCAATGCAGATTAACTGCACCACAATGCTACGACATTTGTGGTTGCTTACCTCTTGAAATTGATATCCAGACCTTTGATGCTCAAAACTATTATATATCGGAGGAACAGTGGAAGGCTGCAGATTGTAGCATATTGTGGCAGATCAATTCTTGTTGCCATTGAAAAAGAATATTATTCTACTACGCACTCAAAGAAAGCAAGAGAGTGGAGAAGTGCATCAGTTTGAAAGATCAGTCTAGTAGCAAAGCGATTGAAGTCTCAAAATTATGGGTCGTGATGAGCATCATCGCCTTGTTTGATTGCTGGCCGGCTGCTTTCCTCGGGTGTTTCATTTTGGCTTGGTTGGTGTATAGAATGTCGGAAGGTGAGTCCGTAGACTCAAAACATAAGGGAGGGTACTGGGTGGAAGGGTACTGGGTCTCGTCTGCAACGAGGCATGTATCCATTCTGCTGTGTTGCCCGCCACGGCTTCTCTTGTAAGTATCGCTGTGGAGTTTCTATCCTGGCTCTGTGCATCTGCGGGTGTATTCACCAAACTACTCGCGGGAAGTTGGACATGGACAAAGGTCCCGAGCCCTGACTGTAAGGGAGTTTGGACATGAACAGACATACTGAGTGACTCTACCGTAACTTCGGCGCCACGGGGTGTGCTTAGTCTTTGCGAATTAGACACAAGAACCTGGACTTTTTTGCCATAAACAGGATATGCTCCTAACAACGTGTGACTTGATAATTTGCAAGGCGTCTGGACCAGTGTTGAGAGGGAAAGAGGAAGTGGCTTGTGCGCACTTACTCTAAACGCCAGTAGGCGCTCCATGCCATCCTCAAGTAGAAAAAAGCTTAACTCAAACTCATTCGACGGGAGACGCAAAAGAGGCTCCTCCGTTTCACAACATAATATGACGTCTTCAAATGGGCGCATGATGTTCCTTGTCCCATCAAGTCCTAAAAAGGAAAGTCATGTAGAACGCAATTAGTAAAGCAAATAGTCAGCACTGTCACTTCTAAAAGAAAGTACAATAATGTCCTCTCACCTGCAACATCCTGATACAACTTATAAGTGACCATTAGCACCCTTCCATTCACCACAGTGCTCTTGTTGAGTTGCATATTTTTTTTCGTTGAAATATCCGTAATAAGATCTGACGATCCGAGACCTTTGTGCTCATCGTTGCTCAAGGTGAACGCCTCAAATCACTGTCCAGCCTTAATGGTGGCATTCAATCTATAATCGAGTTTACGTCCAGACGCGCTGGCTCGACCAACTGCAGGCTTTGACCCCACAACAACACGAACTGCAATCTGATCCTTCTTGCAACAGATTAGGTCGCTATCCATCGATCTTCATCCACCTAGTTTAATCATAGATCGCCACAAATATTGCTAGACACTTGTGTTTGTATAGCTGTACATCCTCAACAAAAATTACATATTCATTGCTCCATTCTTGTTCTTGTCACTACTTCCGTTGTCCCCTCGTTCCCCACGTCTTTTCTTCACCTGTCCCCTTTTTCTGTTGCATAGGGCCCACCTGAGCAGGCAATGGCCCGAAGCTATCATCCGTTGGGTTATGGCTGAACACCTTTAAGTCAGAACCCGTGCTAGAACGCGACAATTACCGCCTTTCGATTTTTAGTTGAATACGAATAGACCTACGGGTTCAATTTCATACTACACGGGGTTATGTAGCAGAGCGGAAAGGCTTTGTGATGTTCCTGATGATGTTAATTTCAAATATTGAAAGGGATAAATCCATTGCAGACGACTTTAATTGAACGGTGTATTGTAAGCAGTAGAGTAGCCTTGTTGCTACAATCTGCTGAGATTAAGCCCATTGTTCGTAAGATTTGTTCCTCTAGGAACACTTTTTTTTTCTTTCACTCCAGCGCTGTACCTAAGGGCAGTCTAACAAAAGCTGAATACCTAGCGACTTTCTTAACGATGGCCATGGTCAGTTCCCATGGCCCCATGGTGGGGATAGCTTATGCTACACCTTTTTTTTTTTTTTTTTTTTTTTTTTTTTTACCAGTACATATATCATGAATCGCCAAAATATCGATAATCAATCTTAAATTGGTTCTACTCGAAAACTACACTGAACTAAGAGAAAAGTGCATCGATCTCTGCACATTATCTCTAATCAAGCATAAGAAAAGAGAAAAACAAAGCTGAAACTAGACTAAAAAGAAAGGGCTGGAAGGGGCATAGACACGGCTTGTTCTAACTATGGATGGTTGTGCAATAGTTGATAGTGGCCTAGTTGGTGGTAGTGGTGGTGGGAGAGTCGGTAGCAGTGGTGGAGGAGTCGGTGGCAGTGGCGGTGGTGGAAGATTCTAACGTATCCAAAGTACCCAGCGTGATTTATGCCTTTGCTAGATTTTCCATACTCTCCAAAGGATAGTGAGTATGACGCTTACTCTTGATTTGCGTAGAACGCTTCCTGTACCAAAAATATCCAATACCACCAATGATAAGCACCAACACTGCACAGACGACTCCAATAATGATACCCGACTTGGAAGTGCTCCCTGATCCGGCTACCGGTCCACTGGGAGTAAGGTTTTCTAATGCCGAGGCGGGGATAGTGATCATCTTCGTATTGAACCACTTTCCTGTGTTCGGTCCACTAATCGGAAGACTGTACAAGTTAACAGTTGTAGCCGAGAGCAGAAATGGCACAGTACCAGGCATGGTAAGTATCGCTCGCTGATCGGAGGTCGCCGTACTTGTGGAAATATTATTAATGTTCTTTCCATCAAAAAGGAATACAGGGCCTCCCTATGTGAATGAAAAGGAGGCTGTTTCAGTAAATGAGATTACAATCATTCTTAACTTGTTCTTCCATTTTAAGTCGATCATATAGTTGTTCATACTCGACAGTTCAATACGATATTCGCTCCAAGTGGCGTCATAGTCATATATGTGGAAAAAACCCCAATCCCACAGATTTTCTCGTAATTTTTCATGTCAAATGTCGATACCGCAGATGGAGATGATGCCAGTGTATCTCCAGTAATGGGGACAGCACCCAACGTGAAGTTGGACAACGTTTTCGCATAGAAATACAAGGCGTTGTTGGTGAAAGTTATATCTATCAGGTCACCATACAGGGCTGGGTCCTAATAATGTAAAACCACGACGAAATATAAATCATATGAGTAGTCCAAGATCTTGGAACACAGTCTTATGATGCAAAGAACTTTAGATGATCATTGCACAATAAATAAGTGATGAGCACATACATAGAGCCAGGGGGAGGGCTTTTGCTTCATGATCAAGTCAGATGGATCCATGGATGCAATCCAGAGTTTGGTATCGGATTTCGCTGAATTGGGATTTTTAACATACGGATTTGCAGTTGCGAACATGATACTCTCGCTGTCTTGGGGCTTGTAAAGCTGTGTGTTTGAATAAAACGAAGCAAACGACGAGTCCCACTCGAATAAGGGGGATCCTGGAGAGACTGTGATATTAGTCCAACTGCCTCCTTTCCCATCGGCCTCCGGTTGGTATTGGACTCCACGTACGGATTTTTCAAGTTGTTCAAAGCCTTTCGTCATTTTGGACCTTAGGGATAGAACCGATAGTGCCTTTGTCGTCGGATTGATGTAGCAGACGCTTGGATCTTCAAGAAGATTAAGACGATCGCGATTGGTGACGCTGACGACCGACCAGGAGATATCAGATAGATCTGGAGAAGGATTTGGGTTGGACTTGACGAGCACGTAGTAGAAATCTTCATACTCGAAAAAGGATTTTTTTTGGCGCACCCTGAGGTCAAGGGCGTAGATACTGGTGCCATCAGTGGCGTAACAGCCAGGCTTAAGAGCGACCAAGGAAGCCATAACTCCGGTATAAAAGTGGGGATAACAAGAAAAGAGAGGAGGAGAAGGAAATGAAAAGGAGGAGTGGAGAGGAACTATGTATAGATGTGGGGAGAAGAAAGGAGGTCAGTCAGGAAAGACTGATGTCTTGCTTGGCTCTAGGGAGATGAATTGGAGGGGGTGAAGAGAGTGATTGATAAACTTGAGGTGAGGGTCAATGCAGAATGAGAGAATGAGAAGGAAGGAGAGAGGATGCGCTTCGGACGTTTTTATATGAAAGGCACATTGTTCTTCTGCAATGCATAGAAGGATGGAAAGTAGAAGAGCCTTCCCATTTGCCCCTCGGCCGGTGCTCTTGTTTGTTTGTGTATTGACCATAATTTAACGTGCATTCCTCATTATTAGCAAGCGCTGCGTTCAACATTGGGATAAAAATAAGCACGCCCCTCAATGGGGTGCTCTTGCTTGTTGGTGTGACATCAAACAAAATTTAATGTGTATTCCTCGTGAATGTCAAGCGCCGCCTTTACCGGGTTTGCACACAACTAGCACGAAGGACATGGGCACAATTGGGCTGTCCTTCTGTTTGTACAGTCAATATCGATCGTGGTTGCATGAAGAAAATTTCAAGGGAACTGATTAGAACTTCGAGGGTATGGTAGGACGAAACAAATCATCTGTCTTCCTTTCTTGACGCGTGTTTTTGTTCTACATGTATGAACGCTCGACCATGTTGGCACAAAGAAAATTTCAAGGGAACTGTAGAAATTTCAAGGGTATGGTTTGACAAAATATGGTCGAACATCTTGCACACAGTTTGTTTTGCCTTTTGCTTTACCTTTTGCTTCGTCTTTCGCGTCACTTTGTTATGTATGGTATGCATGTGACAGTGTAAAATCATATGTGGACAATTGGTTATGGCTACCATACGTTCAAAGCGACGTTGCTTTTTGATCTTCGATGTCGGCTCTTACTATCATACTGAGGCAGAATTCAGTAAACGTTGGATTGTTCACCCACTAAAAGGAAACGTGAGCTGGTTTAGACCATCGTGAGACAGGTTAGTTTCACCCTACTGATAAAATGCTGTTTGTTGCAATAGTAATTGTACTTAGTACGAGAGGAGCCGTTCATTCGGATAATTGGTATTTGGGCCTGCCTGAGCAGGCAATGGCCCGAAACTATCATCCGTTGGGTTATGGCTGAACGCCTTTAAGTCAGAACCCGTGCTAGAACGCGAGGATTACCGCCTTTCGATTTTTAGTTGAATACAAATAGACCTTCGGGTTCAATTTCATACTACGCGGGGTTATGTAGCAGAGCGGAAAGGCTTTGTGATGTTCCTGATGATGTTAATTCCAAATATTGAAAGGGATAAATCCATTGCAGACGACTTCAATTGAACGGTGTATTGTAAGCAGTAGAGTAGCCTTGTTGCTACAATCTGCTGATATTAAGCCTACTGTTTTACAGATATGTTCTTACGAACAACATCTCCTCTTTCTTTCATTCTCTTTTTTCTTCTTCTTCAGTGCCGCTTCTTATGGGTAATTTAAAATAAAACTTCGTTGTCGAGGTAAGCAAAGAAGAAGTCTTGCAGCCCCCATGCATGAAAGCCATGCCAGAAAGAGACTCTACCATCGCCTCGCCTCGCATCTCTTTCTCTAACAAGATTTTTTTTTGTGTGCGCACCACACCATGCCTACCCATGCCCATGCCTGAGGATGGTGGAGGATAGAGAAAGTTTTTTTTTTTTTTGCTTTTGCTTTTGTTTCTGTTTTGATGTGTGTGTGTGTGTTTATGTATGTGCAATGATAGTACGAACAAGAACGATATTCCCATTTTCCGGCCAACTGGTATAAACTGCTTGCCAAAACTCTTAACTTTAAGCTACAGTCATATCGGTGCAGGTAGGTCCTGCCCGTATGAGTCCACCACATTTCCTCAACATGCCTTCGGAGTGAGGCCAACGAATGCCTTTTCGATTGTGGGTAGATGAGAAAGAGCTGCATGGCTACCGGATCGATTTGCTTCTTTAAGGTTAGGGCCTTGACTCAGTATGGAACAGCCAAAAAAAAAAAAAAAAAAAAAAAAAAAAAAAAATCACCCATTTCACGCATGATAGTGCACACGGTCAACTGTGTCGACTTGATAGACAAGTTGCTTCTCATGAACTGTTTATTTGAACAATCAACGTGCAATTACGCCTTGATTCACATTGATTCATATGGCATTGTGGGTTGATCTTATGGGGAAGATAACTGACGGTAATGGGGGCCCTGCGAACGTGGCCCCAGAGAAAGTCGCTCCCAATGACTTTACGAGCAGCTGTCGCTGATGTGGTTGTTGCTGTTCCAGGTGCCAATGCAGCAGGCATAGAAGGCGCGGCAGGAATTGTCGCTGCCAAGAAGGCCGTAGCAGCGGCGGTCGGAGCCCATATGACCGCCGTTCAGGCGGCAGCACTCAGCCGAGGCCTGGCCCCAGAACTGTTCGTTCTTGGGACTGTTGCACCACGAACCTTGCTCAGTCGGAGCGGCACTGGCAATGGCAGAACCGAAGGCGATAGCAACGGCGAGGGCGATGATGGACTTGTACATGGTAGTAGTCAGTGGTTTACTAATGGGTCGAAAAAAGGAACAAGTTCTTTTAGTCGCAAAACGGATTCAGTCTTGTGAATGTAGGTGTAGACAAGAGGGATTAAGTAAATTGCTTACAAGGCTTGGATCTAGGAGGAGTTAGGTTGGTCTTGAGAGTGTTGGTTGAGAAAGTGTTCTTGAGAGTGTTTGATGATGAACAATCAACGCCGTTGTGAAAGACCTTTTATAGATGAGCCTGAGTTGGCGATGCTGGGTTGCGATGTATACGAACTATCTACGAAGCTCTGTGGAGAGTATTGAAAGGTTATTAAGTGAAGCCCCCTCTCTGTGAACGAGTGGCAGGGAAAAACATCTTTTCTCTTCCTCCGCGTAAAACTTAAACACGACTGATCTTTGGCTGTAGTCAGAGACAGAGAGCGTCACTTACTGCCTTGACTAGAATGCCTACCAAGGCCACCGTAGGCAAGTTAATAGAAATTTCTATAAGGACAACATCTGGTGTAGCTCACTTTTACGGGCTGCGCAACAGAGAAAACCAAGTATGGTTGTAAATGAAATGCAGTAAAGTCTCGATGGTCTTTTTCTAAGCCGATGAAAAATAATATAGAGACTGCGCCCAGAGTAAGGAGAGGGCAGTCACACAATGGGCAATGTCCTTGGGGCTGTGCTGCGAAATTATTATTTTTTTTTTGCACGGTCCTGCCAGATCATTTTGTCGCTGGCTTTTATTTTCTATCCCGCCTGCTGTAGCACGATGCACCAATATTTATAAACCACCTAAAGGGGAGAGTGGAGGCGCAAATGTCTTGGTTTCCAAGCCCTTTCTCTCACACCCGTGTTAGTGAAGAAAGAGGACCTCGGTAACTCGAATAGGTCTCTTAACTGGCCACCGCCACGTTCTAGGATGGCAATTGTAAGCAGTAGAGTAGTCTTCTTACTACGATCTGCTGAGGTCAAGCCCATTGCTCTATAGTTTTGTTCGAAAGAACAACATCTCTCTCATTTTTCTTTTTTTTCTTTTTTTCTTCTCCGGATGCAATTTAAGGGCCTTTTATCAAGAGAGATCGCGGTCAAGATGTTTCGATAGAATAGACAGGCAGTGCAAGTCAGTGCCGTGGGGGTTCTTGCCTGTACTCAAGAGAACGAGTCCCCTCACTCTCTCTCTCTTTCAAACCTCCCCCCCCCCCCCCCCCCCCCTCTCAACAGTTGGCCACCCATCACCGCCTGATGACACCCTATGACCCTCGAGGCAATTGACTAGCTAAAAGCCGGGTTAATAAAGCGGTCAAAGGAATTCTTTGAAAGGTGATCAAAGGTAAGACACACGAATGGGATCGTCATATATACCAATGACTCTATTTGCCCTGAATGCAAATGTTACAAGCCTGCATGGTTCTTTTCCGTTTTCTCTGTTCTTCGCACGGCTAATGGCTACTAAAGTTTCACTGACGACACCACCTCAGTCATGTTGCCACGTTCTGCCCCAAAACCAGTTCCTGGCCCCGGTTCCCAGTTTATCGTAATGTTTCCGCCTAAGTGTACGTTTTTTTTTGTATCGTCAAATTTTAATCCGAAACTGCTCCAAATAAATTGGATACACCACTATGGAAGTCTAAGTACAGCTCTATAATGCTTATTCCTCCCGCTTGGCAAGCAAGTCAGCTTGGGTGGTAGGTGTGCCAACCTTCGTGGCACGGGGTTTCCGGTGACAGTCTATGCTGCCTTAAACTACCGGTCTCAACTCACTTAGACAATTATTAACCAAGGGAATACAACCCGTCATCCACGAGATGCTCCGTGCGGCCACAGTGCATCCGCAACCCTCCGAGTGACCACTGCTGCCCTTCTAGGGCAGGTTCAGATAATCTAGGTATTGACCACACAAATCTCATCTGATTCTACAACTCCTCCGACTCCACTGATTCCACCGACCGCGGCGTTACCATGTAGCGTCAATTCAGCCTCCCGTGCATCCATATCGGCGACTCAATTCTGCCTGGTTCGGTACCGGCAACTCATAGTGCTACATTCACTTGGCCCTAGCCAAAGATCCCAAGCCCTATCCAAGACCCAAGCCCTGCCTTATGATCCAAGCCCAGTTCCAGTTCTAAGCCCTGTTCTCTGTTCCTTAACGCCGCCTCTGCTCTTTCTGTTCATCTGATCACTAACATAAATAGACCCCTTGTCCCCCTGTCTTGTTCCCCAGTCTGCAATCACATTTCACTTCTTCCCTTCTGTCTTCTGCTTCCTCTGTTCCCTGCACACTCACTTCTCTGCTTGTTTCTTCTTCACTACCATTTTCCATAATAAAACATATCAAAAAGCATACACACCTTTCCGAGCTCTATCAAATCGCTACACAGGTCCTATGAAGACTTTCTGAAAAGACTTGAATATATGGTCACGACCGTGTTCCCCGCGATGGAAGCAATGACGAAATCCACTCAGCCGAAAATTATTGAGAGGTTCAATCGAACCATTCTGCACAACGAGTTTTCTGATGGTTCCGACCCCACGATAAGGAGTCTCGTCCCTCTCTCGTCCTTCTCTGCAAGTGACAAACCATAGGGTGAGTTTTTATTTGACGAAGAATCCTCTATAAATTAGTATGCTCAATAAACGGGTCAATGACCGCCTTTCTTTCTCGTCTCTAGTTTTCAATCATAATTTGACTCGAGAAGATGTTGTAGCACGGGTTTAGCAACAAGACGCGGTCATTTTGGCAGAGGAAAATAAGACGTGGGGGCGAGTGGAACGAAGGCGCAACAGGGCGGCTTCAGGCGACTAGATATGATCTTGTCGGGCGAAGGTACTTGTTTAATAAAGAGTGAGTTATCAACTAACTAACTGGCTACGTGTAGTGAAGTGCTATTTATCTATGGGTAAAGCTATAATTGGTTTTCTAGAGAGTTCCGTGTTTGCTTTGTCAGCAACGCCGTTTGAGTTGTGGAGGTTTCTAGGATTGGCGTTAAGGTTTCTAGAAAGTTGGTGTTGGTGTATAGTTAGAACGTTTAAGGTTGGCGGCGTTAGAAATTCTAGATTTGGTGGCGTCATATCGAGTGAAACTCTGGAAGGTTTATTATAATAGATTTGAGCAGAGACAAGGGAGGAGTGATTGAAGCAGTGATGAAGATCATAGTTACTATGATACAGCTATATAAATACACGCGAGAACTACGTTTCTGAGTCATAGCTTTCTAGAGAAGCGATGAGATTATAACCTAATCAGTTGCAGAGACTGGTCGCCAAAGAGTCTTGACTGACTGATAAGCCATGAAATCACTGTCCTTCAAGACCCTCGTCGTTGTCCTGAGCATCCAAAGTAATAGCAAGTTCGGCCTCCGTCTTGCAAACCACAGCAACCCAACCGCGGTGCCGTATGTAGTTGGTGAACTCTTGGCTACTCTTCATCGACTAGTGAAAAGATGACTTCAACCCTGCTTCGATGTCGGTGAAATGTCGTTTCCGGATCCTCAGTTTGTCGTCAAGTCTTTCCTCGAAAACCTTGATACTCTTCTCGGTTTTGTCCAGGGCCTTATGTCGTTTTTTGTCTCGTGCTTTAGCTGTATCTATCTTCTCCTCTGCCTGATCGCCGTCGATGTAAAAACAGATGTTGATGGGGTCGCCAAATCGTTTGATATCTTACTCCAAAATGCTGTGTGCCTGATCCTGAAGTACGGTCTGATTCGAATAAGTTTGTTGGACTACGGTAAAGCAGTTGGCCATTACATCAAACCGGGGTTTGCCTGTTGTCAGGGAAGTTAGGACTAACTGGTGTATGGGAGCAGGCGAATGAAAGGGTGCCACTCATAGAGCCTCATGGTGATGCATGTATTGTGGCGTGGAGGGAAAGCGTTGGAGTCGTCAAGGCGCTTCAACCAATGAGAGAATTAAGGCACACATTGACCTGCAGCCCAGGGTTGTGATGACGTATTAGATTTTTTAATGTATTTATAACAAAATTCGTTCTTCAACCATGAAGAGATATGGCCGACTCCCTTCACATCCACATGCGACTTTCATTCTTTTCTTTTTATATGGGCAGTGGTACGCATTGACTATCGACTCTCTCAAGGCTATATAAGGCTCCATAATATACATTGATTAGATGATTTAGCAGCCATAAATGTCCTGGCCGCCGAAACCACTAACCGTACAGCCCACATTATTATTCCTCACCCAAATCGTAAGAGGGGGGTATTGTGAGAATCTACCGTCACATGGGAGCAGTACCGGCCATCTCCAGTGCATCCTTCAATTTTGCCAAAGTTGTAGGTGTTGCCGTTGCCAAGATCAGCAAAGCAAGATAAACCGAGAGTGCAATGGAATCTGGCAGCTTAAGCGCAGATCACAAGAGACAGAGCTACCAGAGAGGAAGTAAGAGTCTTAGCGGAGACCATTTTCTAGAATGCTGGACTGATTATAAGAGGCAGAAACGATTTAGAAATGTAAAATCGGGGGGGGGGGGACTTTTGGATAGAACTTTGTACGTGATCTGCCCTTGACAAGTACCGTAGAGTTGCAAAGATAGCGTTTGGTTACCTGAGAGGGAGTGAGTTGTGGTGGAAACGATTGAGAGAGCAGAATTAATCGATGTCCTTGTAAATTTATAGAGAAACCCAAGTCGGCAGGTGCTCGGCGGATGTCGTCTGTGAGGAAGGTTGTGTGATTGCGCCGAGATCAATGGCCTCGATTCATCATGTTTTATTTTAATTGATTTCATTGGCTGAGCCAAAAACGCAGTAAAATAAACAAGCGAAAATAAGCGCCGTGATTTAAGGCCTTTGTCCATCTTGTTTATTTTGAATTGATTTCATTGGCTGAGCCAAAACTACTGTAAGGGAAAAATACGGTGAACCATCTTCCATTTTGTTTATCTGGCCATTTCAACCAATCACAGCAGCCTTGCTTATTTTATTTTTCATACAGGCGCAAGCGGGCCGGCACTTCCTCTTCACACCTCAAGGGGAAGAGCGCCCCCTCCTTCGAGCACCACGCCGACATGGGCTAACGCTACGAGAGAAAGCTCTGCGAGAGGTTGAGAATTCTACTCTCCTTGAGTGTATTTTACTCATCAGCGAGAGCCCACCTTCCCTTACTTCTCCGCCCTTTTACTTTCCAGTGCTACATATATCCTAATCCAACCATCGCTCGACCCAGCAACGCTGCTTATCGAGATGAACGTCTGTCAGAACTGTCTCCGATCGACTTCAAGGACGCCCTTCGAGTGACGCCGAAGCAATTTTGAGTACATACAGTGCCGATCAAACCTGGAAAAAGTGTTTACCATTTTTCTTTGGCAATATGCTGCCAGTGATATAGTAATCAGATCGTCATAAATTTTTCTCTGAACAAAACTATATCAATGAATAATACGATCCCAAAGTTTCATCCGGGTACCGTCATCTAGTGCAAAGATACCTCCTTCCAAATATGGTAAAGTCATTTTTCCGCTTATGAGCGGCATGTTAGCAAATTCGAGAAAAGTTCTGACTTGTCATATTCTCGTGGTGTAGACTATAAAATTTCTCGGATATCTTTGAATTCGTTATTCTGCACCTATCTTCACTCCAAATCCTAGGTATAAAGCCAACAGCACCACGCGCCATCAAGAAAGTCTTGAAGCTATTGCAGTAGGGTAAATCAACACGAGCGACAGCGAAACAGTTGAATGCTTCTCATGCAACTGTCCGTAACATTGCTATAAACAATGATTTGAACCTGTCCAAGTTTAAAGGGGGTCGACCAAGAAAGATACTGGCATCTATGGTCGATTATATCAAGCTTAATCTGAAACGCGGTCTTAACAAGCCAGCATCCGAAGAACTGGAACAAGCCGGTACCATCAATCTACTGCCTATATCTATTGCTACGCTCAGGAGAAGACTTCGCGAGGCTGGATTGATTGCAAAGCGAATCGTAAAACGACCTGCGCTGAAAAAGAAACACATTCGTGGACGATTACAATTTGTCCACAAGTATAAAGAATGGACAGTGGACGACCGGGCAACTGTTGTCTGGTCTGAGGAGTCCAAAATCAATCGGATTTGCTCTGACGGCATGCAGTGGGTGTGGGACGAGCAGAAAGGAGTCATAACTAGTCGAACAGTCCAAAGAAGGTCAATTTTTGTGATGGCAATATCATACGTGATCATGCGTGTCTTGGAATGGGCCTGGATATATTGCCAAGATCGATAAAACTATGGACTCCAAACTGCACATCAAAATTCTCCAAGATCTTCATAGAGGTAAAATAAACAGGCTTGGGTCGATTACCCCAGAGGGCCAATCATATTCCGTATTCAAAGATAAATAGACGAAATAAGCTAGCCCTTTTCCCTGGCAATTGACGCCGCTTAGAAGACGCCGTAACATTTCAGAGCTAGATCTTTTTGATAAGGCACTCTTGGCAAGAACTTTATTTTGGTGGATAGCTGCGTACATTTGAAAATGTCAAATAAAAGGTAAGTAACCTATTTCTCTTTCTTTCTTCGTTTTCATCAATACTCCTTCAAATCTCCGAAGCCATTCTCACCTTACCCCTCGCCTTAAGAGTCATGAAGTTCAACATTGCCCTCTCCTTGGCTACTTTGGCCGTGTTCATCACAGTCTCCGCTCTTCCTACTGAGCAGGTTCAAGCTACTGGAGGTAAAATAGAGCAAGATCCTTTCTGTTGAACTTGTCAAACTGTCAATCTGTAAATCAGTAGCCTTGATACTTACAATCGTCTTCCATTTTGTCAACAATTATTTTCTTCAAAGCAGAAACTTTGGAGAAGCGTGCTACTCCACAATGCTGCGTGCGTCCAGCTCCCGGTCAGTGGTGTGGTGGCCAGTACTGCTGCGTCTGGCAAAGTTGCTCGTATTATACTAATGGCAGTTGCCAAGTGTACCACAGCTGCAACGTATAAATCGAGTTAAATAATCTTCACCTACTTCTTGACGCAAATTCAATAAAGGACACCAACGTGTCAACAGTGATCATATGATACAGTCAAACCTCCCCTATAGCATACTCTCATATAGCATAAACCTCCCCTATAGCATATTTTTTTGTTGAAAAATGAAATTTAGACTGGGCTTATAGCATACCATGTGGGTATGCTATCGACCTCTCCTATAGCATGTCGACCTTGTTGCAATATGCTATAAGCAATAGATTAGGGTACTGAGTATTCACATATTTATTCCAGCTCTGTTGACCTATATCCTACTGGGGCCGAAAGAACGAATGGAGGGTGGGTTGAGTCATGCTCGAAAGGATGCTCTTGTGCAGGGCTTCACGCCAACCCTTCAATTTCTTGAGTGTAACTGCAAAGGTGTCTCCTTCTTCAGGGTATTCAATCGGGCCAAGATCTCCATCGATGTACTGCATAGTGAGATCGATGGCAGCAAGAATCTCTGCCCTGCTTGGCAATGGGGGTTCATCATCTTGCTCCTCGTCCTCCTCTTCCTCCTCTTGCCCCTCGTCCTCTCCGTTGTCCTTATCCATCATGTCAGTTCCGTCAACAGGCAAGGCCAACAACTCAGTGTCGCTCAGTTGGATATGTATGCTCCCGTTCTCGCCCGCTGGATCAATGAACGCCTCTCGAGGAATCCGCAGGTCCTTTGGAAGTAGGCTTAGGTTATGATCGATATCATCAAGGGCCTCTTGCAAATGTTGGTCGATTGAAGGGATCTCGCTGCTGGGACCCATCAAGTTGGTGTGGTTGAAGCAGTTCCTGATCTTGGCCGACTCAATAGAAGCCCACGCTCGTCTGCTCCAAGCCATCGCTTGCAAAACATGGACCTTGTAGATGTTGCGTTCTCCTCGATCTGCTTTGTTGACAGCGGCCTGGGAGTGGCGACGACGATAATGACATTTGAAAGCAGCAATAATCCCTGCATCCATGGGTTGAATTTCCGACGTCATATTTGGCGGAAGCATCAATATGGTGATATTGTTGAGGGTCAATCCTGTGTAGTTGTGGGAAGAAGCATTGTCAAGAATCAAAAGGATATTTCGGTTCCCGACCTGCATTGCCCTATCAAACTTCTTCAACCAGGACCGAAAAATGACACCTTCATCATTTATCAATAAATCAATCTAGAACATAATAATGAATGGTTGCTCCGTCCTTGTCTATAATATCTGTATTACCTGTCATCCAAGCCTTGCTGTTGTGGTAGTATTGAAGCCCAAGCTGACTGGCAGTCTTGCGGCCAAAGCACTTGGGGTTTACTGCGGTTCCGATAAAAAGTAGCGGTCTCTTGTCTGTTCCAGTCGCGTTCGACGTCAATGCAATAGAGATTCTTGACTTGGACTTTTTGAACCCGGCGACTTTGCCGGATGCAATCGTGCGAGTGGGTGCAAGACAATAGTAGAGTCCAGTCTCGTCCATGTTGTAAACATCTTCGGGGGCGAACTGAGCGATCGTTTGTTGTAACATCGGTAAGGCTGCTTGTAAGGCTGCTTGGTCCACAGATCCTGACTCTCCATGCAACTTGATAGACTGGAGGTTGTGTCGCTTGATGAACTTTTGAAGCCATCCTGTAGAAAAGGTCGGGCAGGGTGTCCTAGTCTCACTGAGTTGCTTGCCCTTTTCAATGATAATATTGCCGGTGACAGCCACCCCTATCCTCTGACAATTCAAAACCCAGGCGGCAAGCTCATCGTCCAGTTGCTTGTTGGTGACCTCGTTTACTCGCTTTGAATCCAATTGGGATGGGGTCAAGTTGTTGAGCGTTTTTTTTTTTTTTTGGAGAATACGACTAAGTGCCGGTTGCTGGATGGGTCTTGATAATTTGAATTCTTGCATACCCCATACACCTAAAGCCTTCTGTGATATTCCTCCCCCTTCAAACCTCTCACAAAGTCGTTTTCTCTGCTCGTTGGTAAGAGAACTTTTCGCACACTACACAAAAAGTTATGTTACAGACATATTAGAATTTGCTTGTGATTCATCAAGCAACGTTTGAGAAATATCTGGCATCGCTTACCCTTTTTGCGGAAGTTTGTTTTGCAGCTGTTATCCCTTGCGTAGGCGTAGACTCTTCTGCATCAGATGAGGACTCTGACGACGAAGCAGCAGAAATGGGAGAGGAAGCGATGCTCCTCGAAAACAACTCATCAGGCGACTCCATGGTAGAATGAGGCGATGTCATCTCCGTACAGGTGGTGCGAGCGTACCTCATTTGCAAAGTTGTTAAGGGGCGTATTCGAATTTATAAAGGGCTATGTGACTGCGGCTTAGCCCTGTAGCATATCCTCTCCTATAGCATATCAACCCTTGCGGCAAAAGCGTATGCTATAGGAGAGGTTTGACTGTACCATAATGAGGGCAGTGAAACGTAATTGTATATGACCTTCTATTTCTTAAAGGTGGATGAAGTGTTGATTATTTGTAGTGTGGCTGATTGTGGCTAAACGAGGCTGTGGCTAGTTTTTTATCGCAACTCTGGCTCTAGGTTTGTTCCACCAGGATCTCGAGAGTACCAGAGGGAACATGGACATGACAGAGGGGAACTGAGTAGTGAATATGGAGAGGTTATGGAACATGGGGGGAGGGTGACGTGAAGAAGGATCATGAAGAAGCCCAGGAGAGCGGAACGGAGGACAACCCCGGACAAGGGACAGGGAAGAGGAAGATATTGGCGACATGCAGAGAGAATATCTAAGGCATTGAGGAAGGGAAAAAGAGTTAGAGAGAGGATACGGAAAAAGAAGATATAGGGAGGGTGATAAAGAGGTGTTAGTTATTTTGCGCTATGGCTATGAGTATCTGCTCATGAATATAATCAAAGATCTCAGGGTTTGTTAGTGAGTGATCGTGAAGACAACGGGAGGTTTTTGCTATGTGCACGCATAGTAGGCAGCACGCTAGCAGATGAGGAATGGTGAGGTTGTATATAGGTTTGATCATGAATTTGGGAGGGTTGAAGGTCAGTAAGGAGCGAAGGTCCCAGTCTGACCAGGGGACAAATAGGAGAAGGGGAGAATCGACTGCGGACTTGACAAAATGGCGACAGAAAAATTACCAGAAGGATCTATTAACTGACTTGTGGCAGCTAAGCGTTCACAGCGACGTTGCTTTTTGATCCTTCGATGTCGGCTCTTCCTATCGTACTGAAGCAGAATTCAGTATGCGTGGATTGTTCACCTACTTGTAGGGGACGTGAGCTGGGTTTAGACCATCATGAGACAGGTTAGTTTCACCCTACTGATAAAATGCTGTTTGTTGCAATAGTAATTGCACTTAGTACGAGAGGAACCGTTCATTCGGATAATAAGTATTTGGGCCTGCCTGAGCAGGCAATGGTCCGAGTCTATCATCCGTTGGGTTACGGCTGAACGGCTCCAAGTCAGAAAACGTGCTGGAACGCGACGATTACCGCCTTTTCCGATTTTTAGTTGAATACGAATACATCTTCGGATCCTGAATCATACTACGCGGGGTTATATTACAGAGGGGAAAGGCTTTGTGAGGTTCCTTGTAATGTTAATTTCAAATATCGGAAGATAAATCCATTGCAGATGACTTTAATTGAACGGGGTATTGTAAACAGTAGAGTAGCTTTGTTTACTACGATCTGCTGAGATTAAGCCCACTGTTCTATAGATTTGTTCTTACGAACAACATCTCCTCTTTCTTTCATTCTCTTTTTTTTTCTTCAGTGCCGCTTCTTATGGGAAATTTAAAATAAAATTTCGTTGTCGAGGTAAGCAAAGAAGAAGTCTTGCAGCCCTCATGCATTAAAGCCATGCCAGAAAGAGGGTCTGCCCTCGCCTCGCCTCGCATCTCTTTCTCTAACAAGATTTTTTTTTGTGTGCGCACCACACCATGCCTACCCATGCCCATGCTTAAGGATGGTTAAGGATGGAGAAAGTCATTTTATTGCTTTTGCTTTTGTTTCTGTTTTTATGTATGTGCAATGATAGTATGAACAAGAACGATATTCCCATTTTCCGGCCAACCGGTATAAACTGCTTGCCAAAACTCTTAACTTTAAGCTACAGTCATATCGGTGCAGGTAGGTCCTGCCTGTATGAGTCCACCACATTTCCTCAACATGCCTTCGGAGTGAGACCAACGAATGCCTTTTCGATTGCGGGTAGATGAGAAAGAGCTGCATGGCTACCGGATCTATTTGCTTCTTGAAGGTTAGGGCCTTGACTCAGTATGGAACAGCCAAAAAAAAAAAAAAAAAAAAAAAAAAAAAAAAAAAGGATAAAACTGTTTGCAGTCCTGTGCCTGTAACTCTAAATTTCCAGTCCTGCTATGCCTGCATGAATGTTTTTGCAGTCCCCTGTCGTCCTGTACAGTCCCCCCCTTCTACACCGTGCAAACTTGTTGGTTTGTGAATAGGCCTTCCGTTAGTACCTGTTTGGCATCTTGGCTACCTAAGATTGAACAATTTTTTTTATAATTCCATTTCTTTCCATTGATGGTAGAGGGGACTACATGTCAACTCTTCAGCTCTTTCAGGTCGCCACCGTCCAGTCACAGTCGTCCCAGAACCCTGGCTCTGCGCCTTAATACCGTGGAGGAGATCCGAGTAAGATTCTCATCTCGATGTGGAGTAAAGCCACAATCATGCCAAATAAAATACACTTTTCTTTTGCAGCCGTGTCCGTGCAAAGCCATGTCTCAAAGACCCCAGGTAACAGAGTGCTGAATGAGCCTAGGCAATCGTCCACATCCCCAATACATGAGGAAGCACCATAGGAGTGGTCGATCGTGTATAATATCAGGCAACTTTTAAAAACCATGGATACAGGAGGCAGAGGATTTGTATAGATGGTAGTGGTGGGTAAGAGGAGGTGGATAATATGGGTGGTGGTGCAAAGGATAGGCAAATGGTGGTTTGGGGGGGGGGGGGGGGGGGGGGGTGTAGTTTTCCACTGGCCGAAGCTAGACTTGGGCAAGAACACAGACATGGCCTCCATAGAATCGCCTGAAACAAGATAGTACAAGAGGGCAATACCTTTCTCCACTGCTTTGTATGGACCTGGGAAATACACCTTGTTCCAAAGGGTTGTGAGAAAGAAGAACACACCAATGGCTCCTATCTTGCCTATGACCTCCTCCTTCATGTGGTGCATGTTGTTAATTGGCTTGAGCTCCGATCGGTGGAACTTTCTGGTGGTAGGGTACAATGGCCATGGATTGTCAAGAAAACCCCATTCCTCCGCGAGTATTGCATTCAGGCAGGCGTTGAGCTTCTTTGGGATTTTGGGCTCGGACATTGGGTATGTTGAAGGAAGGCCCCGCACAACCTGCCATACCCAGACCATTCAAGATGGGCCTATGATACCAGCAAAAGCGGGTTCCAATACATGTCAGGGGAGATGCTCAGAGACAGCAATGCATAGCCAAGAGACATCTCCAAATACACCTCGAATGGACCAAGGGGGGGGTGTAAGCATCGGCCAGTGGAAAACTACACCCCCCCCCCCAAACCACCATTTGCCTATCCTTTGCACCACCACCCATATTATCCACCTCCTCTTACCCACCACTACCATCTATACAAATCCTCTGCCTCCTGTATCCATGGTTTTTAAAAGTTGCCTGATATTATACACGATCGACCACTCCTATGGTGCTTCCTCATGTATTAGGGATGTGGACGATTGCCCTAGTATCAACAATCAAAGTCGCCTGCTCCGTAACAACCAAGGGTGAGGGGAGGATCCCCTGGTAAACAAGGGGACTGTTGCACAAAGTCCACGGTTAAAAAGCTTCTTTTACAAAAGGGAGCTGTTGTTCAAGAAGTTACCCCGTCACCAGCGTTCTTTTTTCGGGTTGCTTCCGGCATGTGATTTGCCTTAATTCCAACTTCCTGTAAATCCAGACAAATTTAAAGTAGAGTTGAGAATAACACTGTATGATTCCTTTGATCGTTACAACGCAAACGTCGATGACTGGTATCGCGTTGAGAGTGCATTGGTTAGTTTGCTCCTTGTCTCTTTACATTGGACTCACAAGCTGCATCTGCGTTTAATAGTCCAATACATAGAGCTGATTGAGGAATTCACAGCTTTCCTATAACTCTGCCTGAACCCCCCTCCTGTGAAACAATGCTTCTGGAAATGAGTTAGACATAGACATGCCTCACTGGTACCGCAGTACCATCACGCCATAGTTATGAAAGTGCAAGTAAAAATAATATTTACACGGTGTAGAAGGGAGGGACTGTACGGGACGACAGGGGACTGCAAAAACATGCATACAGGCATAACCGGACTGGAAATTTAAAGTTACAGGCACAGGACTGCAAAAAGTCGTATCCAAAAAAAAAAAAAAAAAAAAAAAAGGTGCAATTCAATTTGAGTATGTGTACTGTTTTTTGATATTCGCATGATTTTCAGTACCACCTTGTACTGAAAGTGGTAAAATGCGATTTTTCAGTACTTTGGCTCCATGCCACCCAAAAAACAGTACACATAGAACTTCCTCTATCCGCTTAACGACATACACGCCATTTTTGAAATCCCTCCAGAAGATACGCCTAATTTCGGGTAACGATTGCTGTCCTAACCCCCTGGACCGGGTCGAAAGTAGGTAAGTTGGATGCGAATGGAGAGAATTCTATCCAGCCTATCCTTTATCGGCAGCCTCCTATTGTCATGGAGGCTCTGTATCAAAAGCCCATTCTGCAGTTGGCAGATTGGCGGATGGGTCAGGGCAGCGGTCATCCGCGTGTGCGGCCAGCAGAGTAACCAACAGATAAAACCAGGTCAGATTATGTACTTCGACTCTAGGCAGCTTGGGGACCAATGCCGTATGGATTGCTATTTCTGTATCTCTTCCCTCTCCTCTCCTCTCTTCTCCATGTAACAAAATCGTTGTTCGCAGTCACCTTTCGCGTTGCAAATGTGGAAACAGTGAACCTGTGCCATGCACCTCTACTATGCACCTGTTTGTGGTGCGGTGGGATGAAGTGTTGGTGGCTTCGAGGCCCCTTAAGTTTTTAGTATAGACGAAGCCTGCTCGCGATCAGAAGGAGCAGCACCGATAACCTGGGCAGACCTTGAGAGTGATCATCTTTACTTGTGTATAGAGAGAGGAAGACATCTACACATACACACACACACAACCTCCACTTCTTTTCTTCTTTGCTTTGTCAAGAGCAATTGACGACTTGATAATAACAAATAAAGTAACAAGAACAATGTCAGCGGTTTCTACTTCTTTTATGGTTTCTAGATCCATACTGCTTACTCTACTATCAGGTGCATGGCACAGTGTGGGGTTCGATGGGGGAGCTCTCTTTGGTTGGCCGAGGTGTCAGGGACAAAGTCAAGTACGTCTGGGTTACTCGACGAGGAAGAAGGAGAGGGAAGATAGAAATCCCTTCCTACAACCTCATCAGACGGGGGCGCGTCTTTAGGACTAGCGGGCGTAGTTCAGATAACAACAGACGCAAGAATGTGAGTGTGTGTGTGTGTGTGTGTGTGTGTGTGTGTGAAAGGAAGGAGGGAAAGAGGAAAAGCGCGCTCCAATAGTGAAGAAAAGAGGATGTAAAGCAGAAAAGACGATAGAGAGAGTAAAAAGAACATCTCAGGAAGTATAGGGTTGACGGACTAAGAATCAGTATTAGGTGCCCTAATAGGTGACACGGGCTAGAAACCATATTGTGGATGGTACTGAAAATGTTACACGGCATAGAAGCCATGTACTGGATTGTACTGAATTGTACTGTGCGATCAAATCACAGTACCACCCATGTACTGCAGGCTCAAATTGCAGTGCTATATACTGTAATTCGATTGATCCAAAAAAAAAAAAAAAAAAGAAAAAAAAAAAATCCCTCATTTCACACATGATAGTGCACACGGTGAACTGTGTCGACTTGATAGACAAGTTGCTTCTCAGGAACTGTTTATTTGAACAATCAACGTGCAATTACACCTTGATTCATATTGATTCATGTAGCATTGTGGGTTGATCTTACGGGGAAGATAACTGACGGTAATGGGGGCCCTGCGAACGTGGCCCCAGAGAAAGTCGCTCCCAATGACTTTACGAGCAGCTGTCGCTGATGTGGTTGTTGCTGTTCCAGGTGCCAATGCAGCAGGCATAGAAGGCGCGGCAGGAATTGTCGCTGCCAAGAAGGCCGTAGCAGCGGCGGTCGGAGCCCATATGACCGCCGTTCAGGCGGCAGCACTCAGCCGAGGCCTGGCCCCAGAACTGTTCGTTCTTGGGACTGTTGCACCACGAACCTTGCTCAGTCGGAGCGGCACTGGCAATGGCAGAACCGAAGGCGATAGCAACAGTGAGGGCGATGATGGACTTGTACATGGTAGTAGTCAGTGGTTTACTAATGGGTCGAAAAAAGGAACAGGTTCTTTTAGTCACAAAACGGATTCAGTCTTGTGAATGTAGGTGTAGATAATAGGGCTTAAGTAAATTGCTTACAAGGCTTGGATCTAGGAGGAGTTAGGTTGGTCTTGAGAGTGTTGGTTGAGAAAGTGTTCTTGAGAGTGTTTGGTGATGAAAAATCAACGCCGTTGTGAAAGACCTTTTATAGATGAGCCTGAGTTGGCGATGAAGGGTTGCGATGTATACGAACTATGTACGAAGCTCTATGGAGCGCATTGAAAGGTTATTAAGTGAAGCCCCCTCTCTGTGAACGAGTGGCAGGGAGTAACATCTTTTCTCTTCCTCCGCGTAAAAATTAAACACGGCTAATCTTTGGCAGAAGTCAGAGTCAGAGAGTGTCATTTACTGCCTTGATTAGAATGCCTACCAAGGCCACCGTAGGTAAGTTAATAGAAATTTCTATAGGGACAACACTTGTTGCAGCTCGGTGTGCCAATCATTCGGATGAATACATGCACGTTGCATGAATCAAATTCCCGCCTGCATACTGTTCTTGCCTAGGTTTCTGTTCCTGCATGCATAGATCTCTAACTGTTTTCTTTTTGTTCACACGCCTCTTTTCCTACGAGTCTATGGTTACGGTAAGCTGCTCGTTTTTGTAACGGTGTGCCAATCATTCGGATGAATACATGGGCGTTGCATGAGTCAAATTCCTGCCTGCATACTGTTCTTGCCTAGGTTTTCTGTTCCTGCATGCAAAGATCTCTAACTGTTTTCTTTTTGTTCACACGCCTCTTTTCCTACGAGTCTTTGCTTATGGTAAGCTGCTGGTTTTTGTAACGGTGTGCCAATCATTTGGATGAATACATGCGCGTTGCATGAATCAAGTTTCAGCCTGCATACTGTTCTTGCCTAAGTTCCTGTTCCTGTATGCCAACGATCGCTATGTGTTTTCTTTTTGTTCATACGCCTCTTTTCCTACAAGGCTATGGTTATGGTAAACTGCTCATTTTTGTCACGGTGTGCCAATCATTTGGATGAATACATGCGCGTTGCATGAATTAAATTCCTGCCTGCATACTGTTCTTGCCCAAGTTCCTGTTCTTGCCCAAGTTCCTGTTCCTGTATGCCAAAGATCGCTATGTGGTTTTCCTTATTGTTCATACGCCTCTTTTCCTACGAGTCTATGGTTACGGTAAGCCGCTCGTTGTTGTTGCGGTGCGCTAAGTATGGTATGAATGTATGCGTGTTGCATAAATCAAGCTCCTGGTAGACGTATGATATCTTGGCATGGATAGGAACGAAAGTTCAACAAATTGTCGTTGTGTATAAAAGTAAGCCCCATTATCGTTATTTTTTGTTTTCATCCACTCATCATCCTACGCTCATTCCACACTTCTTCCATCTGAATCGCCTGTACAAGATACCGAAAAGTTTATAATCCACTCCAAGGTAAGGCTGAACGATTGTATTTCTTCGAACGTACATGCAGTTGATGAACAATATGGATGTTTCACCATCACAATAGGTGCGTATTTCATCTAGATTACCCCCCCTTCCTGCCCCCTCCCCCCCACAAGAACCATCGCATAACCCGCCTCAAGATCCTTACCATCCTTAACACACGATGAAGCTCTACTTCCCAGTGCTACTTGTCTGTCTCGCAAGCCAGTGCTATGCGCAGCAAGTCATTCTCACTCCCTACGAGAGAATGGGCTGTCAACAACCCCATGATGGTGACATGCCTAGGACTGAAGACGAACTTGTCCAAAAGCTTATCCTTCTTCATGGAAAGAAGGTTGAGAATGCTACTGGGATGAAATCCTACACGCTCGACAAGTCGCCAGGAAGGCTCTGGAGAGTGGGGTCGATGGACAGTTGTCAAATAGAGATCGATCCTACTACGGCTATCGGACACGCACTCATCTGCCCGCCCGAGTCTTCTGACCCGTGCAAGCTAGGAGCCGTCTACAGAGACTCTCAGACATTCAGGGATGAGATCGGGTTCCATTCGGAGTTCTCGATTGAGGGAAGCGGAGGATTGCCCGGCGTCTTTGAAGTGAAATCTACCGCTACGTTCGGCACAAGCTACACCTACACCAAAGAGTACAGCAAAGGGCTCGACCTCTCATACGACTTCTATGTATCACCTGGCAGAGCATGCGTACCCACTCAGGTTTCCTACAGACAGAGGTGCAAGGGAACTATTTGGCAGGTGCGGGACGACCCCTGGGGTTAGATGTGCGGAGAACTATCTGTCAATTTCAACGACAAGCACAGGTGGTTTACTAGGGACGGGGAGTCCGGATGGTTTCAATATGTCCACCATCGATCGGGTCTTCCTTCGCAGCTGTGGACTTTCCATACCAGACATGGGTTCCGCCCTGCAAGCTGCTCTGACGTGGATGTAAAGGTCGAGGTGAGAACGATGGATGTCATTCGTACAGACGGTGATGCTAAAGCTTCGCTCGAGTTCGACAACGGCCAGTCTATCAGCGCTATCACGTGTGTTTACTAGACGTAGTGTCTTCATTACTGCAGAGTAGGGTAAGCTCAATGAGTGATGTTTCCCTCTTCAGTCACTCTTCTCCCCCACTCTCTCCTCTCTCTTAACTCTTTCCTCTATCCTTGTTTTCCCTTCTTAGCTCCTCTTTCTTGCGCTCTCTTTTCGTCTGTGTCTCCACTCTCTTCCCTTTTTCTCTCTACGTTCTTCTTTCTCTTCAGTCTCCGCTTTTTACCCTCTCTACTCTTTGTCCTCTCACTAGTAGTCTCTATCTCTCTCTTTCCTTCTCAACCACAAAACAATGTTGAAATGTGTAGTCCAATCTGGGATGCAAAACAGTCAATTTAAGTATTAAATAGGATTTCTCAAAATAATGTGCCCTTTCAACCACTAACTAGCGATTGCCCTTGCGCATCTTGATCATTGCAAACAGTGTCTTGTACACAATGCATTTGTGTAGATGTTCCTACATCTGGCCAGGTTCTGCGAAATTGCTTCTTCCCTTATTATTTGGATGTTCCATACGCTTTGATCTTGAGCTTCATGTTGCACATGTCTCTATCTTGACTCAGAGATGTATGCTTCCTTCTTTCTATTTCCTCGGTCACATGCCTACACGTCAATAAAATAGTCCTTTGTTACTTTCCCCCCCTCCTTCACCCGCAGTTAGTTTTGCCATTTGCTTGCAAAAAAGAATTTCTTACAATACTCTGTAAATTAAATGCTTACAAGGGTGTATGCATGAAAGTGTACTATGAGTAAAGATTCGATGAAAGGGGGTCTTTTACATTAGTGTAAGACGCACTCAACGAGTGAATAAACACACATAGGTAAGCATTTCATAAAACGAAGGTCGAACAACCCAGTAAGGCTCTGGTTTTTTTGGAATGTTTACAATGGTGTATCAATTAGCCCCAAATCCATTTTTTACATACTTGTAGGAACATACGGCATCGCCTTTTCTTACCCCATTGTAAACAAAACTCGATTCTGCTTCCTTTACAACTGAGTAAGGATTACAGCAGAAAGGAGGCGGTTTTTATTTGCCGACAATTGGTCTAATCCTGGTTTGACCAGCGCTGCTGGATGCCTTAAGTCATTTGACTAGGCGACGCCCTTATCTGTGAATTGTCCATTTTTTTTGTTTTTGCCTCATTGATTTGACAGAAGGCAACAAAAGGTGTTTGACGCCTTGAGTGTCCATTTTGCTGGCGAATTTTTTTTTGTCTTCAGGATGCCGGCCATCTTGACCTGACTTTTACATCCTTGTTACACTCATTTTTACACCCGTTCACACTTGAACCTGGCCAGAGTCGAAACACAAATTAGCCTCATCTTTCAGGCCATTACTGAACATGCACCGTCATTCGCTTTGTCTTCTTTTCAGATCTCGTCTCTTCAATCTCTCTTTATATTCAAACACAAGGAAACAAGGCTAAATCAAGCTCCACCAAGCTCAGGATCCTACACAGTCCTTGTTTGCTCGTTTGTTTCTTTGTCAAATATGTCATACAGGACGAATAAAATAAGCAAAATATAGTTTATTCTTCGAGGTATCTTATGCCTTGCCGTCCGTGTAATTCTGCACTCAAAGAGGAAGTGATTACAGGGAGAGGTGCCAAGGACCTGATTGTGCATCTAAAGGTAGAAGAGAATAAGAATTGGTGAGAGATGAAAGGTAGAAGGAGAGGCTAAAGGAGGGCAGAGGGAAGGTGAGGAGGAGTAGAGGGAGCAGCTAGAGGGGAGTAGAGGGGAGCATCTAGAGGGGAGTAGAGGGAAGCAGCAAGAGGGGGGTAGAGGGGAGCAGCTAGAGGGGAATAGAGGGGAGCAGCAAGAGGGGGGTAGAGGGGAGCAGCTAGAGGGGAATAGAGGGGAGCAGCTAGAGGGGAGTAGAGGGAAGCAGCTAGAGGGGGGTAGAGGGGGGTAGAGGGAAAGGGGGAAGGGTGTTAAGAAAAAAGAAAAGAGTGAAGGAGAAAGGGAGACAAGGGATAACGTGCGTGGAGGGAATGGGGGACGGATGGAGGGATAAAGAGGAAGAGGAGAGTTGAGTGTCATAAGGCGATATAATAATACGAAAGAGAAAAGGAAAATGTAACAGAAGGGAGGAAAAGTCCAATTCGGACTGTAGCTCTTTTTAAAACGTTGTAAGAATTCTCAACAGCTGAGCTGTGTACAATGAGTCGTTTTTCTAATGACAGTCGTCCATTGCTCCCTCTCTCTCCTTCCTCTCCGCTCCCTGTATCTCTCATTTCGTAAACTTGCACCCGTGCACGGGTGCTTCGAAAAGATAGAAAACAGAGAAAGGCAAGCGATACTAATCACCTGCATGCTCTTTTCTTACCCACACAATTATACATAAGAAAAACAGTTAAGCAAAAACAACAACGATGAGGTAGCAGGAATGAGTGATTAAGTTAAGGAACAACCACCTCCACCATCAATCCAACAGAAAAACAAAAGATGGTGAGGGGCAGAACGAGAGGAAGCCAAGGAGGAACGATACAAGCTTTCAAGTAGACAACTTCCTCCTACTCGTGTTATAAAAAAAGAGAGAATTGGGCAAAAACATGTGCCTACGTCGCTTTCTTTTTTTTTTTTTTTTTTTTTTTGTTTTCTTCTTTTACAAAGTGGTCAAAGCATAACGGCGCGAATGGGCCTCCATAACCTTATACTTTTCTTAGGCCTGGATCTTGATAGAAACAACAAGGTGTACAACCAAGGACGAATATCCCCAAATAAAAAGCTAGCGTGGGGTGAGAGAGAGGGCGAAAGGCAAGCTCGTGAGAACTCAGAATACGAGCCTTGCAAAGACTGACCTGGGATCAAAGGGTGCATGATGTGACGTATGCCTCTCCCCCTGTTGCGGTACGGGGTTTTTATTCTATTTTACCCCGTCTTTTTATTTAACGAAGAAGTGCTGCTAGCGACCACATCACCACATGGCGGATGGTCGCTTCTCAACTACCACCTCCGTGATTGTTTATAATAATCATCATCTCCGTGATTATTTACCACCTCTGTGATTAACTATCACATCTGTGGTTAAATATCACTCCAGTGGTGTAAAACAATAAAACAACTCTTTTTTTCTCGTTAACTTAGACTGCATACTTTTCACCCCTTTCTTTTCCTTGACTCTGGTCCAGCAATTGCTTGGTCGATATAGGCGATACCAACCTCGCAATCACGTGCATAACACGCTCGGCCTCGACCCTCCATGAAAAAGGAGATAGAAGTGTGTGCGTGTGTGTGTGTGTGTGTGTGTGAGAGAGAGAGATAGAGAGAGAGAGAGAGAGAGAGAGAGAGAGAGAGAGAGAGAGAGAGAGAGAGAGAGAGAGAGAGAGAGAGAAAGAGAGAGAGAGGGCGAGACAGAGAGAGGGCGAGACAGAGAGTACAAGAATGACTGGGGGACTCGAAAATGAAAAGAGTGTGAGAAGTATGGGTAGAATTAACGAGAAGAAAGAGTGCGTTTTCTTTATTTTGCACCACAGAGCAGATAATAAGCAGTATCGGCTCGTGTGGCTTGATCGGTTGAGCGTTTCTTCGTTAAAAAAACGGATAAATAAAAATAAACCCGTACCACAACAGCTGCACATGTTTGCACGGGCCTTTCATTGATTTTCCTTCCTCTTTTTTTGACCACATCCTCTTCCCTTTATTCCCTCGCTTGCCTCTTTTTTTTTCTTGGATTCTGGCGAAGCGAATGCTTGACCAATATGAATAATACCCAATTAGTATAGCCATCTATTTACCCACAATCACTTACGTAACACGCTCGTTCGCGGCTCCGTGAAAAAGGAGATGGAGGTGTGTGCGTGTGTGCGTGTGTGTGTGAGAGAGAGGGCGAGGCAGAGAGGACAAGCATGACTGAGGGACTCGAAAGAGAAAGGGTGCACATGTTTGCACGGGCCTTTCATTGATTTTCCTTCCTCTTTCTTGACCACATCCTCTTCCCTTTATTCCCTTGCTTGCCACTTTTTTTATTTCTTTGATACTGGCGAAGCGACTGCCCGGCCGATATGAGTAATACCCAATTGATACTGCCATCTATTTACTCATAGTCACTTACATGATACGCCCGTCCGCGCCGAAGCCAACAGGACCACATCAGAAGAAGCAGAATTGCGTTTGTCCTTGCAATGCACACCCAACGAACCACAAAATAAATCTCGTACAACAACGACATCTATATCTCTTTTTCTTTTTATTTATTTGCATACTGTTCATAAGCAAACCAATTCCAACACTTCCATATCACAACAGCAGAAAAGTATTCTAGACACATTTCCACTCATAACTCCCTCGATGCCTACCGTCCTCTGCCCACACTTTGATCGAAGACTTTGCCGGATCCCTCCGGAGGAACAAACCGAGGAGCATAACAAGAGATACCATGAGAAGATTGCGGTTCTTGTTCAACGACCTGGACTCCCCGATATCATGGTTGAACGCAGCGAGGAACACGATAATCATTATCCATGTCCGTCGACCCAATGCCAAGTAACCACCAATGTTCGTCAGAATGTGTTGAAGCATATTGCTGTCTGCCGTTTTGTACGCTCCGATGACACCGCTCGCTTCCGTTTACTCCGCCAACAACTAGGACGACAGCAGCGGGCGCGTCAGGCTCCCTACCCAGCGACAAGTGCCTCTTCAAGCGCAAGCTCAGGCCATCGAGCTCCCATGAGTCCATTTCTACAGCCCGACATCGACATGGACGGCTCCAACGAGGAGCAAGTGCAAGGCATAGTTCGGTTCCAGAACACCGTTATGGCCCTTCTTGGGTACAGTCAGATGGGGTCTGAGCGGCTATATCAGATCGAGGACAGCATCGATAATCTCAAGGCCGACCTTTCGACATCGTTTAAACAACTGATGGATAATAACAAGGACCTTTCCGCCAAGCAAAACAAGATCATTGAAAATATTGTGAAACTGATGAACAAGACTGAGGGACTGCTTAACAGGATCGAGAGGTTCACATTTGAGAAGCCTGGGTGGCAGACAGGTAAACACTTGATCTCCTTATGCATGTGGCTGTGCGTTTTCTCAAATTAACATAACTCTTACGTTTTTTTTTTCTTAGATTCACAGGAAAGATTCACCATGCCAGGAAGTTCTGTCGATGGACACTTTAGGCTTGGTGTCGACCTGAGACGCTACATCCCGCATCTTGATGACCACGATCAAGTTATCTCAGAGTCCGAGTCCCCAGAGTATGAAAATAGCTTGGAAAGAAACATGGCGCAGGCTCAAGTTACTGCACACCACAATGAGGAATTCTCGCGTGGGATGGCTGGAGAAGAGAATAAAATGAAGATAGCGAAGAAGGACTCACAGGACATGGAGGATGCAGCTGAGGAGATGGGAGAAGTGCATAAGGATGAGGATGTGAAGGAGGAGGCGGAGGAGTGAAAGGAGGTGCGCAAAGGAGAGAGTGTAAAGGAGGAGAAGGCTATATGCAAACAACAAAAGTCGTCCTGAACCCCACCATCATGCTCGTTATTTTTCTGATTACGTTTGACCATAGTATACAATGTAAACCCCCCTTTCAAAGCCCTTGGCACCAACGCCTTTACACATTGCAGATGGTTCTCTTTCTCTGTGCCGTTGACCCGTTAGTACTCACTCCCGACCTACGCCAACCACTCGGTCAAAATTACACTTACTGACACATAAACACAGTTGATCAACAGGCCTTACCCGTCTACAAGTGCGTGCTACGAGTCTAAGATAGTCAAAAGGGACACATGCCTACTTTTACTTGGGCCGGGGAGGGGGGGTGGGGGGTGGTGGAGAATACCACAAAGAAAAGATAGTGTCCCTCACAGTACAAACGTAGCATGCAATGTGCAACCCATCCCTTAACTACGATCGGCAACGGTGTCTTATTTTATTCATAATCACACAAAGCAGCACATATGAAACCGTCGAAAGAAGAGTTTCCCTAACCATACTTTATCGGGTGGGCGCGCAGCTACGAGAGTAAAGGGCCTGCAAAGAAAGAGTCGTCCACAAACCAGTTACTTTTCGCCTAAATTCCCTTCCCTTCTTCATTTCTTTCCTTCTCCCGCTGCCAAAACACGACCGTAGGCACATCCTTTACCCATCTGTTAACACCCGCAGCACGATACACATCCATGATTTGCTCCCTTCTTTTACCATCTTACAACCTCAATTTAGACCACGTCAAAGACTTTGTATTTGAATAAAAAAAAAATCACATAATATCATATGTCTTTAATTGAGTATTCTTCAGGCTTCATTCTCTTGTTTCATATTTTACCATTTTTTCGCCTCCTCCTCAACCCTTTCTCTCCCTTCACATGCACCATTACTGGCCAGGGGCATCCATACTCCCGCTTCTCTGCCTTCTTGAACCTCGCCCCTCGCCGGACTTTGACTTTGGCCCTCTCTGCATCTTCTTTGGCAAGTCTACCTCCTCAACATCACCGCCGTCGCTGCCATCATCGTCTCCCGTTCTTGTTCGTTTGACAGCAACGCGAACACCATTTCCATTGGCTGCTGTAGATTTGGCCGCCTTGGTCGCTTTGGTCGCCTTGATTGCTTTGGTTGCCTTGATCGCATTGGTCGCCTTGGTCGCTTTGGTCGCTTGGATTGCTGCACCAGTGGTAATAGTCTTGCTTGCTTTCTTGATGGCCTTGGACTTCCAACCGTGCGGAAGGCTAACTCCACGTGGACGACCTTCTCCTTTCAGGTCATTTTCGGTTCCATCGACTATACTGTCTAGATCCAATCCCTTGCTCAAATCTGCGCCCACTGTTCCAGGCACTTGTGACTGTTGAACTAGAAGGCGAGCACCCTCTTCAAGGGCTTGCATCGTCTCCGCGATCCCGTCCAGCTTACTGGTGTTTTTGACGAGACTTTTGGCGGAGATAAGGATCCTGTTCCCTGGGGCTTTGGGTTGTGTTGAATGACGAGCAACAGGTGGAGGTCGAAGGATAGAGTTAGAGTCGTCCATAAAGGTATCGATGGATAGATCCGTGCCGACAGGGTCTTTGCTGGCACCCTCGTTGACTGTTACCGTCTGTGCGCGGAGGAAAGGTTTGTCGGAGAGTTGTTGCTTGAGGTTCGGATCAAATTGTTTCCCCTCTTTGTACCAGCGTGGCAGAATCATGCAAGGGTGAAAAAGGAATCGTGCATCCTCCATCATCAAACAAAAGAAATGCCTACAAACAATGCCCTTATTCTGTTGCAATGCGCAGGTACAGAAGTAGGTGCGGTTTGTTCGTAAGATCACATACTCTGGGCGCGTGCTTTTTCCTGTGTCAGCCATAGAAGAGACACGGAAAACCCCTTCCGATGTGTGCCTGGGGATGGACGCGAGCAAAGCATGAACCGAGCCACGCTGAAGTTGTTCGGCGCGGGATAGTTTTGACTGGAGGGAATGAATGGAATAAACCGGCGATTAGTGCATTTTCCTTTGTGTTACATAAACCAAGGAAAAAAATGCTCGTAAAAGGAATGAAAAGTAGCAAAGAGGATTCTCTAAACTCTTAAAGGAATCTTTGAGTTTGCCCACTTCACGTGATTAACAGGACTTATGAACTTTGAAACGGTTTTACGTTTCTCTTTTTTGTTTTCCCTCTTTTCGGACAATTCTCCCTCTTTTCGGACAATTCTATCTCTTTTTTTTTTTGTTTTCGGACAATTCTCTCTCTCTTTTTTTTTCTACCCTCTCCTTTTTTTACTTATTTTTCGTTGCATTTCTTGAAATCCCTCCCTCCTTTGTGTTTTCGTTTCCTCACCCTCTCTTTCCGCTCTTTCATCTCTTTCTCTTCCTCCCTCTCTTCCTCCCTCTCATCCCTCCCTCTCATCCCTCCCTCTCCTCCCTCTCTCTACCTCCCTCTCATCACTCTCTCTCTTTCCTCTCACTCATCATTCTCTCTCTACACTTCATACAATGTTGTATCATGTTCCTACTACTGCTTCTATCGTCACTCCTTATTGTGGATGGTAGGGAGCCTATTGGTACTCTGGATGTCGTTGCGGCAACGTCTCAAGCGGTTTTATAAACCGTTATTTAGAGACCGCGTTATCAGAGGCGACAGATTGTGTAAAGATCCTAGCTCTCTTGAGTAAGTTGACCTTGAGAATGGCCAGCAGGCTCTTGACTATGAGAAGTCGACGATGCTTGGTGCTGGAAGCAGCTGTCGTTGGCATGGCGATTGATTCGTTTCTCAAGCATTGTGATTGAAGGTTCCCTCTTTCCTTTTTTTAATCATCATTACATATTGAATAGACTTTTTTAAACACTCGCACGCATAAACCTTTACTTTTTTTTATTATTCTTTCTTATTCCTTTCTTATTCCTTTCTCATTCCTGTCTTTTCTTTGCTTGGTTTGGCTGTTAATGTGCCATGCAATGGGTGTGCGGCTCACCGTTGTTTTGTATCTTATTTTGGGTGGGCTTAGTCGTTTCACTTCTGTGATGACATCTATGCAAGGCGATGTTGTGACTGCCCTTTTTTCTGATTGTCCAATTCTATTGTTGCCTCTGATCATCCGCGGCCCTTACTGTTGTTCCAGTTTCCCGATGCCTTTTCATTTTTGTTTCTGACCACCATGTTCCTGTATTTAGAGTGCGTTGACTGGACCTATTTTTTTTCTCCAAGTGCCCCATTGTCTGTTGATGGTCGATCATTGCGATTTAGCCTTTTGTTCGCGTCTCCTTCTGCCAATTGAAGATTAACATTTTTTTTTTTTTTTTTTTTTTATTGCACCAATGCATTGTCCATTGTAAATACTGCTTTATTCTCAGGGTGCATTGGCAATCCAGCTTATTATTAACCATGTCAGTTAACTTTATATTGAAAATGTTAGTGTATATGAACTTGATAGTCAATGTGAAGAAAGAGACCGTTCTCTATTATGCACGGCTATATGTTAATATACAGGAGCAGCCATACAGCTAGGGACATCAGTACATAGGGGCTGATGTCTCATATAATGCACTTCATTGAAAAAAAGGTAACTAAAATACACCCGTGCCATAAAAATAAATGCCTTGAGGCCTACACCATATTTTTTTCCTTTTTTTTCTCTTATTATGTTCCTTATTCCCATTTCTCTCAGAACTGCAATCTTTATCTCTACTAATCAAATTAACAATGGAAAAAGCACCCAAAGGAAATAATAAACCTCCTTCTGAACCAAGGTTTCCAATTATACTTCGCGATAGGACGTAGGTTGGAAGACACTTACGCTCTCTACTGTCTGTTATGCGCTATACTGATTGTTAAGTTTATTGCTTTTTTCAGTTCACTCCATACTAATGTTTTCTGTCCATTTCTGTTTTTCCAATTAATACCCTTCCTTTTGCCTTTCCCAGGGGAAAGGTATCGTCTACGCGTCATGTAATTCCCTCTAAAAATAATCACTTCACTCGAAGCTTGACAAAGACAGAGGAGGAAAAGGTGTGGAAGATGAGAAAAATGCCGATGGTATGGAGGGCGTGGAGGAACTAAAGGGGGAGAAGAAGACTACACTACGACGGTGATGTCAATACGCATAAACTAACCACAGGACATCCAACCGCCCATTTTCTTCTCCCTCGACAGTGCGGCCATTTCCCTCTACTTTGCACACATGCCCAACTAAAGTGTTCAGCATGAGTGATAATACTTTTTGTGATTTCGACTTTGTTTTTGAAATGCTCATCCTAACTCTTACGTTCATCCCCCAGATCTTTTTCGCCTGTATTTTATTTCTAACTTTTTGCTCTCACATCGCCATTAACGTTAGAGGAGACGATCACGAACAAACGCGCTTTGAACATCTTGGCGTCAGTTTGATCACATAAATAAAATCAAGTTCATATATCGTTCGCTCTTTAATCCACCTTTCTTCACTTTTCTCTCTTTCATCATCTATTCTTTCTATCGCTCCTCCAATCACCTGTTAGACGCCACCGGCAGGACAAAACAATAATAAGAGAGGCAAACGAACTCCACTAGCAACTGTCGTCCATGATACCCAGCAACTCATTTAAGGACACTCCATCAGAGAAGTGGTCAACTCAGACAGGATCTCGCTCGGATCTACAATTAATATCAGGAACAGGAACAAGAGAACATTCTCCTCCAAAAATAAGTCCACTTAACAAGATCTCCCCCGAGAACAAAGGAAGCGCTCTTCCATCAATTCAACACAGGCCGACTGAAACCATGTACGATGGCCAACGGTTCATTCAAGAAACGGGAGGCGTGCAGGTGCATGTCGAGACGATCCGACGGAATCTGCGAGGCGAAAGAATCCGGGCACGCGTGCAACAAAGGAGGCTTGATCTCCAACCCAATCCATGTGTGGGATCGGCTTGCATTTGTCCGGTCACACATAGACTGGACAGTGGCTGACTGGAAGCGAGTCATGCTCACTGATGAGGGCATGATCAGCTGCGTGGGCTCCTTTATCAGGAAGTACAGCGACCGAGAGCACAGCTGTCTGCAGCTTCATCAAATCTGCACATCGCTACAAGGTGGGAGAGGGAAAATGCTGATCAGGGGATGCATTACTCTTTTTGAACCAGGAGACCTTTCCGGTACATGGGTTGTTGGATTTGGAATTCTTCTTTACCATCGTCAACGATTATGTTCTAATCTCATACATTTGGCACGGCATGTATCCTGCGGAATCAAACCTTCAGAAAGACAACTCTCAGGTTCATACTGTAAACGTCGTACAACAATGGCTTGCCGAGCAGTAGTTTACTGTTCTTGAGGGGCCAGCCAACTCTCCGGACCACAACATCATCTAGCACGTCTGAGGCTCTATCAAGCATAAACTCGCCCAAGAGCTGGCGCCGAGAAGCATGAAAGATCTCTGGGAGCGCGTGCAGGATATTTGAGCAACTCTCCAGGAGGACTGCCTGTATGACCTATGCTAGAACTTGCCCAGACGCATGAAGAAGGGGGTCCGAAACAGAAGATGGTACACCAAATATTAATCGGCCACGCCACAATTGATCAATAAGCATTAAGAAACCAGATGAATTTGATATCATATCCAGAACGGTTTAGAGTTTAACAGGGCGTCAAGAATGGGCATAAGGATGATAGAGATCTGCGGGGTGAATGCAAGGAAGGAGATAAATAAGGTACAGGAGGGCAGAGTATTTAAATGTGTGAGGCCAGGTCAAAAAAGAAAAAAGAACAAAGGAAGAACAAGGAATACAGCTAATGAGCAAAACGACTAACAGAAAAAAGTGTCATGGATATTATATCTTCTGCCACGATAAGTGTCGGGAATGAGGCGATGATGGAAGAGAAGGGAAAAGAAGAGAGGAATGGCGAGAGAGGAATGAAATGATGGTGAAAATGAGGAATGCAACAAGGAGAATATTTTCCAGAGCCGTTAAGTAAGTGACATGAACGACAATATGGAGCGACACAATAACCAAACCTGAACTGCGGCCAAATTCTTATCTCGGTGTGGGATAATGAAAAGGAGAGAACAATTTGTGGCAGCAATGTGAGGAACATAATGAGTTGCTCATGAATAAAAGCAACATCGTGCCAAGTTGGTAGAACATATGAGGCACTAATACAGCTCTTTTTTTTACTGTGACATCCATACAGCTATGCCCAGGACATTCCCCTACCTGTATCTTACCCGTTGTCCAACAAAGCCCGGGGTATTTACGCCACTTGCGGGAAAACATCACACCTCACAAAAGCAAGTCGCCAATATCCCTCCAACACAGTTCACAATATATCAGTTGCTTGGCGGCCATTCACACAGGATCTCATTTGCGGACCAAAATTTGACGAGAAAGAGATGCCCATAACTTCCAGCAATAACAGAGGGGCCACACTGCTACGCTTTGGTATGGATAAAGTACGCTCATCCGGCTCAAAGACCAACCCAGTCTTCTCGATATGTTACAGCAAGGGACAAATCATCCTCCCTCACATCACGCCTTACGACAAAATTATGGATCTGTTGCGACGCAAAACATTCTGTCGCAAAATCAGAAATACAACTCAGCAATGGCGTTTGCCTCTACGATGCAGTCTGGACCAAACTCTTGCCAACACTAAGAAGGGCGCATTCACCTTTCGCACGAGCGGACAAATTATAGCACACTAGACGACAATGGCCTCCCACAACATATCATTAAACTAAATGTCGGTCAGCCAATCATCCTTTACGCAATTTTCAACGAGAAGAGGAATGTGCAATGGTACACAACTCAAGTATCAAAACTGGACGAATACATCTTAAAAGCAAAGATCGTTATAGTATCATTCAACTTCGTTCTCATCACACGAAAGCCACTCTCCTCAAAAGACGACGGCACCACACTAATTAAATTCACACGCTTGCAACTTCTAATCCCCGACCTGCTTTCGCACTTACCATCAACAAGGCGCAATGAAAATCAATAACAACAACAGGTGTCTATCTACACCAAGCTGGGTTTTCATATGGGCAACTTTATGTTGCACTATCATGTTCAGACCTTGACAACAAATCCTTAGCCTTAACGCTCTAACAATTCTTCGACCTTCAAACACGCCAACAACACCCTTTACGACAGCCAAAGGAAATTACACCAGAAACATAGTTTTCAAGGTAGCACTTTAACCAGCACCCACTCAATCGAACGATCATACAGCAAACCGTTCATTGTTTACTTTGTACAGTACACTTCCAAGAATAAATGGACACAATAATGCAACCCCCAGGAAGAGAACAATTCAAGTGGCAACGCCCTAGTAAAAATAAGGCAAAGGATCATTACAAAACTCACCAAGCAAAAATCACCATCCTGGACATAAGGAACCGCTCCGAAATTAACGACTGTGAACTTGAGGCCAAAGGAATAATCCATCTCGGTTCGCAGCTGACCTTGAGCCCACTGGCTGAGGAATACCTTGCTGGCATCGAGGACTTGACCAAAGATATCGTAGGTCGTATCGCTGACGCCTAAGCGTCTCATCGGTTTGGCGTCATTCGGATCATTCGACAAAATGGTGAAGAGATCGATTTCATCTTCAATCTTGTTCATGATCGCTTTGAACAGATCCGATAGGGAAGTCTTGCTGTTGTGCAGAAACATCTTGAGCACATCGTGGTTCTTTTCAACGCGCTGCGTGGAGCGCATCCCTGCGGTGAAAGAGGCTTGCACCCATGGTCCTGCCCAGAAATGACGACGGTTGTAAAGCCTTGCAAGATGTACTCCAACTTCGCCAGATTCGAGAGTATCACGCTCCTGTACGGACAAGATGGGGTCAGCAGCGATGTGGGAAGTGGCGACATTTACTGGAGTGGAAAGGTTGGGTGGAGTGGAGAGGCTGGGTAGAGTGTTGAGGTTGTTGTTGCTGTCGTTTTCGTCGACGATGGTAGTGGCGATGGTGGTGGTATCGATGCTAGGAGTAATAGTAGAGGTGATAGAGATGCCAAAGCCGTCTCCTCCAAAGTTTTGAAGGATGCGTGCCCAGATGCGTTCAAACTCGCCGGCTGTTAAGGCGCAACAGGCGGTTTTGAACATACTGAAAAATTGACTGTATCTGTCATTCAATCTACAAGACAAATGCTTCCTCAGATTTTCCTGGATATGCCATATGCAGTTAATCACATGGACACCCTGAAACACCAAAGGAAGCGTTCTATCCATTGCCGCATCTTGATCAACCATCATAACCTTGGGCAGTAGTCCTTCGGTTGCGTCTTGAAGCTTGGAGAGAACCCATTTGTAGTCCTCTTTTGTCTCATGACGAGATAGAGCGGTCGCAACGAGTCGTGTCTTGAATTCGCAATCGACGACCACAAAGTTGTGCAGCGGGAGGCCAAGGCGATTGGTGCGGTAAGTACAGTCAGACCTCTCCTATAGCATACGCTTTTGCCGCAAGGGTTGATATGCTATAGGAGAGGATATGCTACAAGGCTAAGCCGCAATCACATAGCCCTTAATAAAATTGAATACGCCCCTTAACAACTTTCTAAATGAGGTGCGCGCGCACCACCTGCACGGAGATGACATCGCTCATTCTACCATGGACCACAACTACACAGGATTGACCCTCAACAATATCACCATATTGATGCTTCCGCCAAATATGACGTCAGAAATTCAACCCATGGATGCAGGGATTATTGCTGCTTTCAAATGTCATTATCGTCGTCGCCACTCCCAGGGGCGCTGTCAACAAAGCAGATCGAGGAGAACGCAACATCTACAAGGTCCATGTTTTGCAAGCGATGGCTTGGAGCAGACGAGCGTGGGCTTCTATTGAGTCGGCCAAGATCAGGAACTGCTTCAACCACACCAACTTGATGGGTCCCAGCAACGAGATCCCTTCAATCGACCAACATTTGCAGGAGGCCTTTGATGATATCGATCATAACCTAAGCCTACTTCCAAAGGACCTGCGGATTCCTCGAGAGGCGTTCATTGATCCAGTGGGCGAGAACGGGAGCATACATATCCAACTGAGCGACACTGAGTTGTTGGCCTTGCCCTGTTGACGGAACTGACAGGATGGATAAGGACAACGGAGAGGACGAGGGGCAAGAGGAGGAAGAGGAGGACGAGGAGCAAGATGATGAACCCCCATTGCCAAGCAGGGCAGAGATTCTTGCTGCCATCGATCTCACTATGCAGTACATCGATGGAGATCTTGGCCCGATTGAATACCCTGAAGAAGGAGACACCTTTGCAGTTACACTCAAGAAATTGAAGGGTTGGCGTGAAGCCCTGCACAAGAGCATCCTTTCGAGCATGACTCAACCCGCCCTCCATTCGTTCTTTCGGCTCCAGTAGGATATAGGTCAACAGAGTTGGAATAAATATGCGAATACTCAATACACTACTCAATTGCTTATAGCATATTGCAACAAGGTCGACATGCTATAGGAGAGGTCGATAGCATACCCACATGGTATGCTATAAGCCCAGTCTAAATTTCATTTTTCAAAAAAAAAATATGCTATAGGGGAGGTTTATGCTATATGAGAGTATGCTATAGGGGAGGTTTGACTGTATTGTCATGCACTAGCACATCACCATAGCGACGGAAAAGATCCCTCTGTCCTGGGGTCATCCAAAAGACCCGGACAAGCTGGTTCTTGTCATCAACATCGGTGGCAATATACCATCCCTTCTCCTGATTTGCTCTCATACATAAGGCGATTAGGAGCTGGACCGTCTGAGGGATCTGGATGGCATGGAGTAAAGTCCTAAACTCCTTAAGACGGTTGAGGACCTTTTTTTTTTTTTGTGTGTAGAGAAAAAATGTGTATGAGAAAATTGATTTGAGTCGAAATGTAAAGTTGTCACTCAAACCGTAACTGTCCACAACAATACCTGATATTTGCAGAACTTTGCATCCCGAAATTCGATACGCAAAATGTCCAGTGTTTGCTTGTAGGACAGTCGAATCTGGGCACATTTCCCAATAGAAGCGATCATAGGGGCCGTCAAGGGGTTGGTTCGGCCAAGATTAAAATCGAACTGGTGCTCACAGTGATCGAGGTTGAAGGAGGTGATGTGGTAATCAGGAGCGATGGACAGAGGGGAAGATATGCTGATCGCGAATGGGCAACCACAACGTGGACTCTCACGCTTGTTGTGCTGTCGATCCTCGTCAGCAACTTTCTTGGATGTATAGAACCCAAAGAAGCTGCAAACGTACTTGACTATTTAGTGGTGAGGAAAGAGGATAAGGAGGTAGAAAAATGAAAAAGACGATAAGGTTCGCGATTTCGATTTCTTGCTCAACTCTATCTCACACTTGATATAACATGTACAAACCAATATTGCTTACCGGCATTGACAGTCGAGGTGCGAATTATAAGCTTGTGCCCCTTTTTGAGTGCCCAAGACCTCAAAAATACGTCCGCAGCCGACCTTGATCCAAGACAATAGTGAAAGGTGGGCACCCAGCCCACCAGCAGTTCACTAGCAACATCGCCAACCTTGACCGGAACATGAACCGACCCATCCTCTTCATATCTGCACTCGTCCTCGTCGATCTCATCCATGCTCTCATCCTCCCTCATACGCTCCCGAGCGGAAAATACAGGTGTTGAGGATGTGTTGTAAAGAACGGCACTGACAGCTGCTGCGTGATTGTAAGACGAAGTGATTTTTGTTTTGATTACTGGAAAGAGTGGTTGATGAGGCGTTGTTATTGAACGACGAATATAACTCTTCTTCCGTCTCAACGTCATACAGCTCGTCCTGGTCCTGGCCCTCGGCCTCGTCATCGTCTTCGTCATCGTCCTTGAACGTTTCCTGTTCATCCGAGTCAGCAAAAGCATTGTCCGACCAATGTTCACCCTAATAAAAAAGAATGATAGAGGAGAAAGTGGTAGAGGCATTGAATACACAAATGCAATAGGGCAGGATGCCAAAATGTAATGAAAGCACCGTCTTGATTTTATGTTACCTCCTTTTCGAGGTTGTTATGAGAGAACATGCTCTCGAATTTGTCGCCAAGTTCCTTAGCCTAAAAAAACCATGAAAAAAAAGTTAGCAAAATGGGCCACGTCACTTCATACTCTTCTGGGTTATTGTTTTGAGCGACATTAAGGTACCTTTTGCTGCAAAGGGCTGGGAAGCGTAGTCAGCGGTGTTTTAGGGGGGGCGATGAAAGAGTCTAACGACTTATCACTGTTCTTTGAGCTGCTAGAGGTCGGGGAGAGATTCTACGTTGAGAAGCACGTTACATTTTTCAGAAATAAAAATAAAAAAGAGTGAGCCCAGGTGTTTTTTTTCTTGGTTTCTTGATTATTATCTTTTTTGTCGCGATTTTTTTTTTTCATTACCTTGAACTGAGGAACTGGTTGTTGCTCTGTGCCCGGAGAGGCCTCAAAGGAAGCAGATGAGGGTTCGGCTTTGTTCTTGCTACAAATGGGAGTCTCGGCAAACGCGGCTTCCATAGCCGTCTTTTCCATTTTGAGTTGGCCATCCTTTGTATCAAGAGAAATCCTAGGCTACAAAAAATTCAAGGTCTATTAAACAAGAGTACACAAGCATTTTGATTTCGTTTACAACTACAAAAGGCACAGGCTAAATTCTCATTTGTGTACCTTGTCAAAGCCCATCAATCGAGCCAAATACTTGGCACGGTGTTTAACGTTATCTTTTTCAGTCCAGATGGTTATAGACTCCTGACCTGTGATATCGTTCTCAATCATATGTGCGGCAATTACGCCACACGAGCTGCCGTCCGACTGCCGAGGTTGGTGTAAGCGTTGAATATTCGTTCTAGTCCATTTTTTGACTTAAGGCTGGATATCCCCAAACTAACCCAGGCCTTGAGGACATGGACGGCGGTGGAGTATCCGTTGTCCGAATAACGCATTCCGTCTCCAACATAAACTGCGCACGAAACCATATCCAACTTGATCACTCCCCAGTGGCGGCCTAGGTAGACTATGGAATAGACGGCGTCATAGCTTCCGTTTCTAAGACCATCGACATTCCAGTTGTGAAAGGTTTTGTTGCCTAAGTTAGGGTGCTCCCGCATCCAATCAGACAGCCTACAAGGCGAAATAAACAGGTTGGTGTTGCTGTTGTACAATCCGTATCGGACCTCAAAATCGCACATGATTGCATCCAGAATGGTTGAGGTCATCCACTCTTGGCCGGCGAGAGGGAGAAGGGAAGCGAGGGAAACCGACTCCGGACCAAGAGAAAACAGCGCGTCATCAATGCGAATAATCTTCATCTGTTGCTGGTACCACTCAAAAAATGATGGGTTCAACGCAGCAACAGAGTTCCTCATCCAACGGCGCGCTCGGTGAAGATGCTCAATAAGGCAGCCAGACTGGACAACCTCCTTCAAGAAGACAAAGTCTATTTCTTCGGAGACGCGGAAGGGGACAAAGGTCGATCCAATGTTAATCCAGAGGCCGAGGTTGTTGTTGTTGTCCTTGAACTTGTTATAGGTCGCGGTATAGGACTGGAGATTGGGAATGGTCCTCAAAGCTGCAAGGCTCTCTTGGTTAAGGACTGTTGCCGGCAAAGTAGTGCAATGCGGTAGCTCACCCGTGTTACGGGTCGAGGAAAACTGAGGGAAATCGTTCACTTCTAGGAGCTGGGCACAAGGAACACGGTTTCGCCAGATCTTTCCATAAATCCAAGCCGCATCAGACTGCAACCGCGGCAAGGCGTCAACGTCGATTGGGGTCGAAGCGGTGTTGATAATCGAGGGCATGCTTTTGGTAATGAAAGATGCAAGGGTAGGGATATCAGACGATTGCCATGTACAATTAGTTTCAAACGTGAAGTACCAAAAACTGCAGAGAATCATTACATGAATGGTGGGAGTGGTAGCACTAATGGTAGGATTAGCAGTGGTGTTGGTATAGTGGTGGTGTTGTTATGGTTGTAAGAATTTACAAATGAGGAATTTTACTTATGAATCATTGTTTTTATAGTCTACCCAATGATATCCAAAATTTGGCGTTTTAGAGGCAAGCGGGCTTACACCTCTATTATTCTTCACAGATTGCAATGTGAGAAACACCATTGTCGTGCTAAGGTTGTATTCATTTGAGGTAGGTATAATAGCAACTCGCACTTGATTCATTTTTTTAAAATAAGCAAACAAACATAATCCTTCATTGACTAGGCGAAGCTCCTTTTTACGGCAAGGGTGACTCCGAATATGACCCTTGTCCTAAGTAACTCTAGGCCTGAAAAAGTCAATCTGGCTTTAGTTTATCCAAAAAAATCTTCGGAAGGATTGTGCGCTTGGGCATTTAGTAAAATCTTGATCAGTAATTAGCAATCGATTTTTCCACGAGCGTTGACTTACCATGCAGTTGCATTTTTTTAAATAGCTTGCATTGTACCGGTATAGGAACAAAAAGGCCAATACCCAGGAACCAACAGGATGTACCTCTTACTTACCAGAATTGGATTGAATATGAGGGTTTGATTACCTAAGTACATCGACCATTACACTTGCGCTAACGCAAGCACTTTAAGCAATAGGAACAGTAAAAACCCAGAAAGTGTTGTTTAAGGATATACTTAACACTTGACAAGACGAAGAATAACGCTGCCCTGAATGTCTATGCTTTTCAGGACTGTATAAAGAGACCAATGTTCATTCCATGTAGATACCATCAACTTTTTTTTCTTCTGGTCCTTCACTTTTTAAACAAAAAATATGGCCAACATCCTCCCCACCTGCACATACTACCACTGCGCTATGAAGTGGCCAGCGCGACCTCATTCTCCTCTCATCATTGAAAAAAAAATGCTTCATTTTCACGACTATCACACCCCCTACTCACTGTCTCTCAAAAACAACCACCCCACCGCGCAATCTCCACGTACTGAGATATTTGTCGCAAGGCTAGCAAATCAATGGAGTTTGTTTGCTATTGTGGTGCCTCCAGCCCAGGTCGATCAGTCCTTCAGCTTCATCGCTCGTCTTGTGTAATGCCAGCCCCTGATATGACTATCCTCTCGCTCTTGCCTGCGGAGGTCGTTGAATTAGACGCGTTTTTGGACGAAGGACTGGTCGACACCAAGCCAAAAGCACACCCCTCTGATCACTTTGGTCTGTCGCTGGGGGATGTTGATATTGGTAGCCTACGTCGATGCGATGAAACATCCCCCCTGTCTCCTGGATACATGGACGATACTTCCGAGGAGTTGTCCGGAGACGACACCGATGTTACTTTGCCTCCAATTCAATCACCAAGCCTATCGTTCGAAAAGCCTTTTCAGCTTGCGGGTCAAGAACTCGACCATCCCTTCTTCACCTTTACGACATGCGTGGATCGAATACCAATGAGGTTCGCAATTCCTCTCCAAGATTCGTCAAGAGGCGCCGATCGGAAAGAACAAACAATAGAAAACGTCGTATCCCTCAAGGAACCCGCTCGAAGAACAGTAGACCTTGTTTTATGGATCCCACTAGTTACATTGCAAGGCAAGACTTGTTGAATGTGAAGAGACCAAAACATCAGTGAAATGAGCAAGTTTGCATGAATAAACTGCAGGTGTTTTTTATTTGTACTACATCACTATCAATTATGAAAACAATAGGGGAGGTATGTGCATGAGCAAAAGTGTCTTTTGTCGGTGTCAATCTACTAGATGAATCGACGGTGTTGTAAAATTGCAGCTGCCTTAAACGCCATATGCTTGCGCCGCATGTAGGTTTGAATTCTGATAGGGCTCAAAGAATGTGAAGGATGCAGAGTCAGAATAAAGAATATGTCCGATAGAAAATGGAATAGAATGAGAAAAATGGCCACGGCTATTTTTTAAAACAGAAGGTAGAATCAATGGGAGATACATGTAAATATGCACACGATATCGTGTTCCAAGTCTATGTCACATTCCTCCTCTTTGTCTCGCCCTTTGTCTCGCCTCTGTCTCGCCTTCTCACACACATACACGCGCACACACTTCCATCTCCTTTTTCACGGAGAGCCGCGCTCGAGCATGTCACGTAAGTGACTATGAGTAAATAGATGGCAGTATCAATTGGGTATTACTCATATCGGCCGGGCAGTCGCTTCGCCAGTATCAAAGAAATAAAAAAAGTGGCAAGCAAGGGAATAAAGGGAAGAGGATGTGGTCAAGAAAGAGGAAGGAAAATCAATGAAAGGCCCGTGCAAACATGTGCACCCTTTCTCTTTCGAGTCCCTCAGTCATGCTTGTCCTCTCTGCCTCGCCCTCTCTCTCACACACACACGCACACACGCACACACCTCCATCTCCTTTTTCACGGAGCCGCGAACGAGCGTGTTACGTAAGTGATTGTGGGTAAATAGATGGCTATACTAATTGGGTATTATTCATATCGGTCAAGCATTCGCTTCGCCAGAATCCAAGAAAAAAAAAGAGGCAAGCGAGGGAATAAAGGGAAGAGGATGTGGTCAAAAAAAGAGGAAGGAAAATCAATGAAAGGCCCGTGCAAACATGTGCAGCTGTTGTGGTACGGGTTTATTTTTATTTATCCGTTTTTTTAACGAAGAAACGCTCAACCGATCAAGCCACACGAGCCGATACTGCTTATTATCTGCTCTGTGATGCAAAATAAAGAAAACGCACTCTTTCTTCTCGTTAATTCTACCCATACTTCTCACACTCTTTTCATTTTCGAGTCCCTCAGTCATTCTTGTACTCTCTGTCTCTTTCTCTCTCTCTCTTTCTCTCTCTCTCTCTCTTTCTCTCTCTCTCTCTCTCTCTCTCTCTCTCTCTCTCACACACACACACACACACGCACACACTTCTATCTCCTTTTTCATGGAGGGTCGAGGCCGAGCGTGTTATGCACGTGATTGCGAGGTTGGTATCGCCTATATCGACCAAGCAATTGCTGGACCAGAGTCAAGGAAAAGAAAGGGGTGAAAAGTATGCAGTCTAAGTTAACGAGAAAAAAGAGTTGTTTTATTGTTTTACACCACTGGAGTGATATTTAACCACAGATGTGATAGTTAATCACAGAGGTGGTAAATAATCACGGAGATGATGATTATTATAAACAATCACGGAGGTGGTAGTTGAGAAGCGACCATCTGCCATGTGGTGATGTGGTCGCTAGCAGCACTTCTTCGTTAAATAAAAAGACGGGGTAAAATAGAATAAAAAACCCCGTACCGCAACAGGGGGAGAGGCATACGTCACATCATGCACCCTTTGATCCCAGGTCAGTCTTTGCAAGGCTCGTATTCTGAGTTCTCACGAGCTTGCCTTTCGCCCTCTCTCTCACCCCACGCTAGCTTTTTATTTGGGGATATTCGTCCTTGGTTGTACACCTTGTTGTTTCTATCAAGATCCAGGCCTAAGAAAAGTATAAGGTTATGGAGGCCCATTCGCGCCGTTATGCTTTGACCACTTTGTAAAAGAAGAAAACAAAAAAAAAAAAAAAAAAAAAAAAAAAGAAAGCGACGTAGGCACATGTTTTTGCCCAATTTTCTCTTTTTTTATAACACGAGTAGGAGGAAGTTGTCTACTTGAAAGCTTGTATCGTTCCTCCTTGGCTTCCTCTCGTTCTGCCCCTCACCATCTTTTGTTTTTCTGTTGGATTGATGGTGGAGGTGGTTGTTCCTTAACTTAATCACTCATTCCTGCTACCTCATCGTTGTTGTTTTTGCTTAACTGTTTTTCTTATGTATAATCGTGTGGGTAAGAAAAGAGCATGCAGGTGATTAGTATCGCTTGCTTCCTGTTTTCTATCTTTTCGAAGCACCCGTGCACGGGTGCAAGTTTACGAAATGAGAGATACAGGGAGCGGAGAGGAAGGAGAGAGAGGGAGCAATGGACGACTGTCATTAGAAAAACGACTCATTGTACACAGCTCAGCTGTTGAGAATTCTTACAACGTTTTAAAAAGAGCTACAGTCCGAATTGGACTTTTCCTCCCTTCTGTTCCATTTTCCTTTTCTCTTTCGTATTATTATACCGCCTCACGACACTCAATTCTCCTCTTCCTCTTTATCCCTCCATCCGTCCCCCATTCCCTCCACGCACGTTATCCCTTGTCTCCCTTTCTCCTTCGCTCTTTTCTTTTTTCTTAACACCCTTCCCCCTTTCCCTCTACCCCCTCTAGCTGCTTCCCTCTACTCCCCTCTAGCTGCTCCCCTCTATTCCCCTCTAGCTGCTCCCCTCTACCCCCCTCTTGCTGCTCCCCTCTATTCCCCTCTAGCTGCTCCCCTCTACCCCCCTCTTGCTGCTTCCCTCTACTCCCCTCTAGATGCTCCCCTCTACTCCCCTCTAGCTGCTCCCTCTACTCCTCCTCACCTTCCCTCTGCCCTCCTTTAGCCTCTCCTTCTACCTTTCATCTCTCACCAATTCTTATTCTCTTCTACCTTTAGATGCACAATCAGGTCCTTGGCACCTCTCCCTGTAATCACTTCCTCTTTGAGTGCAGAATTACACGGACGGCAAGGCATAAGATACCTCGAAGAATAAACTATATTTTGCTTATTTTATTCGTCCTGTATGACATATTTGACAAAGAAACAAACGAGCAAACAAGGACTGTGTAGGATCCTGAGCTTGGTGGAGCTTGATTTAGCCTTGTTTCCTTGTGTTTGAATATAAAGAGAGATTGAAGAGACGAGATCTGAAAAGAAGACAAAGCGAATGACGGTTCATGTTCAGTAATGGCCTGAAAGATGAGGCTAATTTGTGTTTCGACTCTGGCCAGGTTCAAGTGTGAACGGGTGTAAAAATGAGTGTAACAAGGATGTAAAAGTCAGGTCAAGATGGCCGGCATCCTGAAGACAAAAAAAAATTCGCCAGCAAAATGGACACTCAAGGCGTCAAACACCTTTTGTTGCCTTCTGTCAAATCAATGAGGCAAAAACAAAAAAAATGGACAATTCACAGATAAGGGCGTCGCCTAGTCAAATGACTTAAGGCATCCAGCAGCGCTGGTCAAACCAGGATTAGACCAATTGTCGGCAAATAAAAACCGCCTCCTTTCTGCTGTAATCCTTACTCAGTTGTAAAGGAAGCAGAATCGAGTTTTGTTTACAATGGGGTAAGAAAAGGCGATGCCGTATGTTCCTACAAGTATGTAAAAAATGGATTTGGGGCTAATTGATACACCATTGTAAACATTCCAAAAAAACCAGAGCCTTACTGGGTTGTTCGACCTTCGTTTTATGAAATGCTTACCTATGTGTGTTTATTCACTCGTTGAGTGCGTCTTACACTAATGTAAAAGACCCCCTTTCATCGAATCTTTACTCATAGTACACTTTCATGCATACACCCTTGTAAGCATTTAATTTACAGAGTATTGTAAGAAATTCTTTTTTGATTGTCGATATCCTTGAACGGAGGATTGTCGATATCCTTGGGCGGAGGACTGTCAATGTCCTTGGGTGGGGGATTGTTGAATTTGTCGTTTAAGGCAATGAGCATGTCAACCAGTCGCTTCTTGGAGCCAACAATCCACTCCGACCAGTCTATCATGTTGTCGATACTGTCGCAGGTGGAGATGCGACCAATCTTGGCGGAAAGTTTGTTGACATTACTATCATCCATAATTGTCTCAAGAACATAGCTCTCTGACTCTCCTGCAACTCCTCTCAACTCCTTGCGCCTCCAGCCTTCAATCAATTTTTTTGCCTCTAACTTTTGTGCCTGAGAACGGGAACGTGAGCGCTTCGGGGCTGAGTTTGACGGAAGCTTTTGGAGAGCTGTTGTTCCGGCATTATTGGAATCGGCAGAGCCTGCGTGAGTTTTGTTGAGCCTGGAATCACAAACATCACAGCAGTTGTCGACCTCTTTATGTTTGTTGTCAAAGACTCGGTTGAATATCTTTCTGCGACAGTCGTCGGTGTTGATGTAATCCCTGAGGTTGTGATCAATGCTGGCTTGTTTAGCGGTACCACGCAACACGCATAAAATACCAACGCCTCGAAGTGCTGAAGATCGAGCTGCACGTCCAAGACGTTGAGCGAGCGTGGTAATATTAGTCGGGCACTTGACTTGAACCACTCGAATGATGTCGTCAATGTCACATCCCATGCCTGCGGCCTCCGTAGACAACAGTACCCGGATCTGGCCCTTCCTGAATCTCGACATGTAGAGTTCCTTGGTTTCGAATGTGAGCCCTGCATAATAATAGCCGATCCAACGCGGGTTTTTATTGCTGGTCCTGGCTTTTTCAATAAGTCGCTTGTAAACTCTGACCAGAGTTGCGGTGGAGTCGAAGTAGACGACTGACTTTTTGAAATCCAGAAGAAAGTCTAAGCTCTCCATGCAAGTGTTGTTGTCCTTGAATTGTCTGACCTCATATCTGATATTTGGGCGATCGGTATTCCCTCTAACGACTGGGACATCCTTGCTGAAATGAAGACTCGTAATAACATCATCCAGAATCTGACCATGTAGCGTTGCCGAGACTGCGATAAATGCCACACCGGGCGGGACTCTACAACGCAGCTCTCCTATCAAAGCATAGTCCGTCCTGAAGTCCGAGCCCCAGGTACTTATGCAGTGCGCCTCGTCAATAACTACTGCCTGTACTCGCGTTCGCCATCTTGGATTCTCCCAAAGGGACACAAAACGGTCGTTCCCAAAGATGGTCTCCGGGGACATAAATACAGCTTGATACTCTCCGGCCGACAGCGCGCTCTCCAAGGTACTCGGCAGGTCCACACGACTATGAATGCAGATACTCTTGATGTCTACTGAGTGAAGTTTTCGGTGTTGTTCCTCCATAAGTGCAATCAAGGGCGAGATCACGACAATGACACGGCTTTTCCATAACACCAAAGGAAGGAAATAAGCCAACGTCTTCCCCCAGCCGCAGCCTGCAATAAGAATGCAATCCTCTCCCCGACCTATATGCTTGACGACGGCCTCTTGTTGCTTCTTGGGCTCAAATCCAAAGTATTCTTGACACAACTCTGAGGCGTTCGCTGGATACACACACACTTGTTTGAACGGGTTCGACTCGATGCTCTGGTGCGACTGGATTGTTGCAAAGCCTAATCGAGCTGTCATTCCTTTTTTCTTGCGTCTACGCACTGCTTGAGTGGCCTTCCTCACGATAGCCTTTCTCCCGATAGCCATACTGACAATGGGGCGAGAGAACTGAAAGGGGCAGTGACAATAGCAAAAGGCGACGGCAGAGAGAGAGAACAGTCGGAAGGCGCTGGCTTTGAAGCGGTGTTTGGTAGGGATAGAGAGAGCTGTAAATATGGCTAGTGGGGATATGAAAGGAGAGAGAAGCAAGGTTTATTTACTTAGGCTGAGGGAAGCAGAGAGAAAGGGGGATGAACTACAGAGATGACAAGCGTTGATGAGGGCAATCAGATGATGAAGAGAGATGAACAGTGCGAGTGTGAGAACGAGCAGCCTTGCTTTTGGGGAGTAAAAGACCCTTAACTGCCTTGCTATTGGGGGGAGAAACCCTTAACAACCTTCCTTTTTGGTTTTACGACCCGCTCCGCCAATAACTCAAAATTTTGACCCAGACCCTCACTGCGTGAGGTCTTCGCTGCGCGAAGGAATTGGATTCTAACCCACGAGGGGAGGGGATGGAAGCGAGACTACACTGCGCGACACTGTGGCAAAAGAAGTGGCAAATGGAGAGTATTTGTTTTCGTGTGGCAGTGTGACCAAATAAGGAGATTGACTTGGGTTCATTTGACCCTTACATGAATGCGACACAATATATGCCAGTAGACTCGGCCTCAAGACCTTACATCCTCTGCGCATGTGAGTCAGGATTGGAACGACTCTTTTACACCGCCACTCTACAAATCTGTCATATTGTCAAAACATTGCCCTAGCATAGAATCTGTCAAGAGAAACAAGCACTTCATATAATACCAGAAGATTCAGCACTCCGCCTTTGAACACTGTCGTCGACACCTGGACCAGACAAAGTAGTTTTATTGTGCCTTTCAACCATAATGAGCAAAAAAAACTAACCTCTAATGTAGTTGTTTTTCTTACCCTACACTCCATGTTTTCTTCAGTTCCCTTAAAATTTGTTTTATACAACCGTGATCGATGCCGAATGCCAATGTTGAGCACAAATCGTGTACTAATCCTTGTAGAAAATGGCGAAGCAAATGTTACATCTAACAACCCATGCTCTGATAGCTGTTTTCTTTTTCAGCTGATATTTTCCACGCCTTTCGTCAAAAGTCTTCTGCACAGCGGTCGATTGGCGAAGCAAAGGGAGTCGTCAAACTGCGCATTTGACATTTTTCTGTCAACTGCGCAGACCCTCTAATACGAAAATACGAACAAAAACCTACGCCCCGACGTACTCGCAAACACAAGGTGCACGCTTGCCAGTGGCAGAGATGTGTCGTCTGTGCTGTCTGTGTTCTGTTTGTTCCCGGTGATCCTGAAAGGGGCTCTCATTTTTCAATTTTGCAATGGTGTGAACATGCAAAATCATCCAGCTTTTCCTTTCTAGTCAAAAACAAACGGGAAAGATAACACACACTGAATAGGGAGAAGAATGTACTTCATGAGTGAAAGGGACCATTGTCGTTGTTCGCGTATCTTTTATTGAGTTTTTTTTTGTACATAGTATCATTCTCGCGGGCGAGTATGGGTGGAGTATCCCTGTCCTTCAAACTGCAGCGACAGGCTGCTCTGATGATCCGTCCGCCTGTGTTCTCGCCTGAGGTCCTTTGATATACAAACTGGGTTGATGTGCCCGTGGGATGGCGCCATTGTCCTCGGCCGGCGGCAAAAACGCAACCTGAGGACGATAGCAGAACTGACGAGACTCTACTTTCCGCATAACGAATCCAGGGATGTGCTTGAAAAATTGTCGAATGATCTTTGACTTAAACGACTATATATTGCACATAGAGTGAAGTTGCGGAGGAACAAAGGGGATGGGCAATTAATTAAAATACACTATACCAACCGAACAAACGAAAACTAGCATATTGCATGGATGCTTTTGATAGACATACCTGGCCAACCATCGTACGGAAGACCTTGCTGCTTTCAAAGGCAGTGTTGACCCAGCTGATACGCTCGTTCTTATACTCCCTGAAAACGGCTTCGATATCCTTGGTGGTAGGGTTTAGTGGCATTCCGTTGAGATAGTTTGCCAAGACAATGGCGTCGTGCATGGCGTTGGTAGCCCCCACGCCTCCAGAAGGACTGAACTATAAATGAACAAGATTAAGACAAACAAATCCAGTGAGTAAATAATTGCGTGCATATTGAGGGTCGACATTACCTCCTGTCCTTTTGAAAGGGAATCCAATCCTACCTTGTGGCATGCTAGCAGGAAATGGAGGGGATATAAGAAAAAAAATTAGCAAGGGAATGCTTGGGCACCTTGATACCTCCATCGTTTGCTGGTTATGCTGTGCCTGGTAGCTTACCGTCGCCAAGGAGGACAGTGCGACCGTCGTACCACGTCTCAAACACCTTTTCTTCCAAGCTAGCTTTAGAAATATACTCCTTCGAAGACCAGGCAAACAGGTCTCCTAGAGTAAGATCTTTGCCATCACCGCCCATAACAGGAAAATCCTTAACCTCATCACACATTGCTTTGGCTGCTTCGGGACCCCAGTCAGAGTTTTTGAACGCCTCGTCTTCCTTGTTGGTCTCATTTTCGAGAAAACGAATGACAAAGTATGCTACGGTTGACTCTGAGGTGGTGTACGTTGACCACTAGATACAGAGGCAAAAAAAAAAGGTGTGTCAGCCACCTTGGTGTTGTGTAACTTACAATTGACATTTCCCTACCCACATGAACGTTTTTTCAAGACTTACAGAGTACATTTTTTCGGTACCAATAATACGACGGAACAAACACTCCTGGTGCTTGAGATCGGGGAAATCCTCCGTCGTAATAGGAAGAGTCTGGCCGACAAGACAGATTGTGCTGAATGGGAGAGGCAACGCATCAGATGGTGGGAGTTTCTTAGCCTCCTTCAACTTCTCATAAAGACCATTACGCACGGCACTGTAAGCTCCGTCGGCTCCGATAAGGATATCACCTCTTGCTTCGGTTCCGTCACTGAAACGAAGGACGACGCCTTTGTCGTTTTGGTCCATACCGACGATCTTTTTGCCGGTATGAATGTGTTCCTTGGGCATGTGGCGCTGGAGTAGGCCGTAAAATTGTGGGCGAGTGACCATGTAACCCTTTGCGCCAAATCTATGATTACATATGAGGAGGAAGAACTTTGTTAGTCTTGTTCGCAAATCACGAAACGATATTCTCTCCGCAAATGAAGCGTCGCGCATCCGTTACTCTGGGGTGGTTGCGTACTCTGTCTCGTGTTGTGCAAACTCCATGGTGAAATCAACCTTGCGTTCTTCGGTACACATCAGGATATTGGCAGCATATTTGCCGATGGCAACAAAATCGTCGTAGATCCCGCACTGTTTGAAAAAAGGAGCCGTCGTGCTGTTTAGAAACATCGATGAGCCTTTGGATGTCATATGCAAAAAGAAAAATGTATGGGTCAGAAGGGTACTCTATGTCTGAGTGAGACAAAAAATATAAATCGATCGAATGGCGATCATCACATCATATTCAGGCACGGGCGACAGTGATGGAGATGGAGAAGGGAGAAAGGGGAAGAGAGAGGAAGAGACAGAGTGGGGTATGTCCAAGTTGAGACGTACCGAGGGGCTTGACGTCGGTGGCACGCTCATAGATTTCAAAGGGGATACCGGCCTTGTGAAGGAGCAGGCCCATGGTAAGACCTCCCAGTCCTCCTCCGGCGATAAGGACCTTAGGTCGCCCTTCGCTATGGCTCTGTTGTGTTGAAGTTGTTGACATGGAGGTGATGGTTGTTGTGCAGTTGTCGAGATCTCGAGTTGGTGGCGATTAGATGAGGATGAGAAGTAGGGGAGAGATTGAATGTAAAAAGAAAAAACGAGGAAGGAAGAGGTGATGAGGATGGAGAAGGCGAAGAAGAAAAGGTGAGAATTAGAAGAAAGAGATGTCGAAAACAAAAAGAAGGGAAAGACGAGGCAAAGGAGAGGAGAGGAAGAGACAATGTTCTGTCTTTAGAAACATGGATGGATCCCGTTTGTTATTTTTCCTTTGTACGACATTGACATCCTCACGTCTTCGGGCAAGTGGAAAATAAACAAAACTAAAAGAGAGCCATGGTCGGATGGAAAGGATGGAAAGGAGAGGAGCACAAACAGGTAATCCCAGGTTGGCAGAACATCAAGCTGCATCAGAATGGCCGCATGCTTGTTATCCTGCCCCAGCAAGGATGCCCATGCACCAATGCATGCTGTTTGCAGCCAGCTGGTGTCATGTATGAACTGACAGTAGCTAGGGGTGTGGGCGTTTGGTTTGTTTGCATTCCCTTGAATCCAATTGCTCACATTTTCATCACCTGTCTTCGAAAATTACCCACACTCATGCTTTTAGTTCTCAGACACAAACGAAAAGAGAGAGAGAGAGAGGAGTGCAAGGGTGTGGAGAGAGACGTATATAAAGGAGCCGTGGAAAGGTTTTCTCAAGAAGTACTACTTTTGACCTACGTCGAACTATTTGGAAGGGAAAGGGAGGGGGTATCAACTATTTACACAATGCGGGTCATCACAGTCTCAAGCCCGACGGGTGCCTTGACAGACAAACTGGGTTGATGAGCAGGGCGGACACGACCATTATCCTCGGCAAGAGGCAAGAACGCAACCTGAGGGCGGTAACTGAATGCGCGTGCCTGGATGCGATTGAAGAGCCATGGAGGGATGTGCTTTGAGACATATCTGGTTGACTTTGAGGCGAACGACTGAGATTCCCAGAACGAGAGGAGAAATAAAGTTAAAGAAAGAAGCGCTCATACATGTTGTTCACAATGTAGTCCCCAATTAGCCCGCCAGAGTGCTCTGCTTATTCTTACCTGCCCGACCATGGTTCGGTGAGTCTGACTGATTTTGTGTGCATCCTTGACCCATGGCATACGCTCTACCTGATATGCCTTGAAGGCTGCCTCGATCTCCTCGGCGATGGGGTGGAAGGGAAGACCGTTGATCAGGTTTGCGAGCACCATGGCATCTTGAACGGCGTTCGCAGGACCAACTCCTCCAGCAGGATTCAGCTACAGGAACGAAAATTCAAAGAGTTATAAAAGAGGCGAGTTAGGAAAGATGTTCTTGAGTTAGGACATGTCTGTATTCTCTTCTAGGAGACTAAGCGTGAAATCTACCTTGTGGCACGCTAAACAAAACGAAAAACAAAAAAAAAACGTTCGGTTAAAGAATAAAAACAACAAACATAAACAAGAATGCAAGAATGCAAGACATGTAACAATCACAGTCTCGATTGTCTTTCCTCTCTCCCCTGCCCTCCCCTCTGTTCACACATACCATCTCCAATGAGAACTGTGCGGCAATGGTACCAAGTCTTGAGTACCTTCTCCTCCAGCATAAATTTGGAGATGTGCTCCTTGTTTGACCAAGCAAAAAAGTCCGCCATTGTATACTTGTGGTCTCCTCCGCTGATGACTGGAAGTCCTTGACCTCCTCACACATCGCCAGTACTGCCTCGGGTCCAAATTCCGAGTTACGGAAAGCATCGTTTTCCTTGCTTGATTCACCTGTTAGAAATTGAATAACCATATATGCCATGGTTCCCTGGGCGGTGTTGTATGTCGACCACTAAAAGAAAAGGGCATCAGTGGGTGTCAGTTGTATTGGTGATTTTGCGGGATACATTTATGAGAGCATTATTTTTTCTTCACCCACACTTTCCGTCTCACCTCCTTCATACATACAGAATACATCTTGTCCGTGCCGATGGTACGGCGCATTCGACACTGCTCCTGTGCGATATCAGGGAACTCTTCGGGTGTGAGGGGACGAGTTTGGCCCACAAGGCAGACTGTGCTGAAAGGGAGAGGGAGTAGGTCGGATGGAGGGAGAGTACCAGCCTTCTTCAACTTGGCATAGAGCCCCTGGCGCACGGCACTGTAAGCACCATCAGCTCCGACAAGAATGTCTCCCTCAGCCTCTGTCCTGTCGCTGAAGCGGATAAGGACGCCATTCCCTCCCTGGTCCATGGTGAGCACCTTTTTGCCAAGGTGGATGCGTTCTTTGGGAATCTGACGCATGAGCAGGCCGTACAACGCTGGGCGAGTGATCATGTAGCCCCTTGCTCCAAACCTACAGGCAAGAAAAATAGAAACAGCGTGTTTAATTGCCAGGAATTAACAGTGAGGGATATCAAAGCATGGGATGATCAAAGCACTCCTTGCTTACTCTTGCTCGTGCCCTTCAAAATCTATAGAGAACTCAACCTCCCGTTGCTCGTTACACATCTTGATCGCAGAAACATATTTTCCCAGTGCAGCAAACTCTTCGTAGATCCCACACTGCTTAAAGAGGTTGGCAGTTGTGCAATTGAAGTACATCGCCGCACCTACCAAAATAAAAAGGTTAGATATGGGTTTTGAAGCCCTCTAGTAAGACTTTTAAGGTCACCAATCAGTCAACAGTGATCAAGAGCCAATTGAATAGAAGGATCCAGGAACAAAAGGTCTTACCGAGGGGTTTAACCTCAGGAGCTTTGTCGTAGATATCAAAGGGGATACCAGCCTTGTGGAGGAGCATGCCCAGGGTAAGCCCTCCCAGACCAGCTCCTACAATAAGGACCTTGGGTCGTTTGGCGTACATGATAGAACGGTCGTGCTTAAAGGTGACAGCTGGGTTGATCTCCATGGTGTGCTGATGTAGAAAAGTCGAAATGGCAGGTTGAAGAGAAAGGAAATTGGTTTTCGAATGGAGGGATGGAGACGATCAAGAAGGAAGAGAAAGGTGGTGATGACAAAGAAGTGATGCACAAAAAAAGAGAATGATGCACAAAAAGAGAGATGCCGAGTACAGACAAGAGGTGGGGGATGGAGAAATAAGTCGAAAAAGCTCACTCTACCTCTCTCCCTCTGTCTTACTTTCAGACATCGTGGTGTTGTTGCCTTTTGTATTTCGCATTTGTACGACAACGACCTGTTCTGCGAATGAAAGGATTAATGAACAAAATGAGCCAAAGGGCGACAAAGATGGAGGGAGGATGGGAGTACGAGATAAGTAATACAGACGTGAGTAAATTACCAGTCAGTACGGGCAAAAGGTTGCGCGAAGGGAGGGTCGAGAACCTAGTTCAAAGGGGAAGGACTGTCGCATCACATCCTCCTTTCGTCAACGGACGAGAGGAGGCAGAAAACGTCCTTTGCTCGGACCAGCTCCTCCAAGAAATACAATTGCGTTGAACGTTCATACAGACAGATTTATGCCATTTCCACAAAAGACGAAAAGGGTTGTGTTAAGAACTTACATGGACCAGGTCTGGCGTAAGTTGTCTTACTCTCTGTCTGTCATTTGCCTATCCTTTTTATGATCTCAATTGCTCTCATATCTTGTCATTTTTCACTGGCGTTCCTCCACACGTGTTCACGGCTCAATGCACTGGTCAGCTGCGACCATGCACACCTTGTGGGTTAACCATTGACATGTATGGACATGCACCTTTGGAGAAAAAATGAATAAAAAAGTGCAGAGAGCGCCATCTAACCAGCTGCAATACGAAGGATATTTTACCTCTGGATATAACAACACTAAACAAAATATCTCTAGTGAACTTATTTTTAGGAGCATCTAGCATAGTTCAGACATTCTAAACAGCTTGGGTTATTATTGACCTCTCGGTCTCATCAGGGGTCTTGATAGCCACGCTAGACTGAGGAGCTGCCTTGACATACCCCCTATCTTCAACCAGTGGCAAGAATGCTACCTGAGGGCGGTGTGTAAACTGTCGTCGTTCAATCTTCAGCATCACCCATTGAGGAGTATGCTTGACAAGGAATCGTGTGATCTTGGACGATGTGGACTAGATATCCCAGCAAATTCGAAGGAAGAAGAGCAAGAGAACAGGCAACATAATTAATTGCCATTCAAAATGATTGTGCAAACTCTTGCTGGGATCCATGACTGGGGAAAGACTTTACCTGGCCGACCATAGTCCTGAAAACCTTGCTGTTCACGAACGCTTTGGTGACCCAACCAATGCGCTCGCTTTTGTAGGCCATGAAAGCGTCCTCGATATCGCTGACGGTGGAGTGGAAGGGGAGACCGTTGATACGGTTGGCCAATTCGATGACATCGTGAATAGCGGTAGCAGCTCCGACACCTCCAGCAGGATTAAGCTGAAGAATGCACAGCAACAATGAAAAAAAAATGAAGGAAAATGTTATGTGTATGAACGGTTGATACACAATGCGTCACTCCGAGGCATGTGAAAGACGAGCAAACTATACCTTGTGGCATGCTAGGAGAAATGTACAAGAGGTGAAGCGAATAAAGCAATTGTGGATTAGAAAGTAGGACAACGGCACCTATCCTTGCACATGTTTCTCCTTAATGGATGACCAGAAAGTGTATACCCTACCATCTCCTACAAGAACTGTTCGGCCACTGTACCAGGTCTCAAAGACTTTCTCCTCGAGCATGACCTTCGAGAAATGACCGCTGGGTGTCAAGTCCATCAAATCCTTAAGAGTCAGTTTCTTGTCGCCCCCGCCAATGATAGGAAAATCCTTGACCTCCTCGCACATTGCCATCGCTGCCTCCTGTCCCCAGTCCGAGTTGCTGAAGGAATTGTCCTCCTTGCTCGATTCCTCATCCAGGAAGAGAATAGATCCCCAACAAACGGTATTTTGCGCGGTGGTAAGTGTTGACCACTAATAAAGTCGCGGAGGACAGGGAAGTTTTACATCAGAAAAAGTAGATTGCAATTAATATCATGCATAGTTACTACATCCATTCCTCTTACCGTGTACATCTTGTCTGTGGCGATGAAGTTGCGGAACTGACTCTCCTCCTGTGCAACGTCGGGAAACTCCTCTGGTGTGAGAGGACGGGTCTGTGCAAGAACGCATACAGTGGTGAAAGGAAGGGGGAGGTTGTCTGAGGGAGGAAGTTTGCCCTCATCTTTTAATTTGGCGTACAAACCCTTCCGAACCGCGCTGTAGGCGCCGTCAGCTCCGACAAGAATATCTCCCTTGACCTCTGAACCGTCCGTGAAGCGAATCAAGACACCGTTATCGTTACTTTCTGTTGTTGCGACCTTGGCACCGTAATGGATGCGCTCCTTGGGGATCTGGCGTGTGAGCAGGCTATGCACCTGTGGACGAGCAATAATATATCCGTTCGCACCGTACCTGCAAATAACATAAACGCCCAAAGGTCAAAGATGATTCGCTTTCTTTTCCACACCTCTTTCGAAAAAAGGTTTTACTTACAGAGCTTCATGTCCCCCAAAGTCCATGGAAAAGTCGACTACCCTGTCTTCGTTGCATAGTTTGATCGAGGACACGTATTTGCCGAGAGAGACAAACTCGTCGTAGATCCCGCATTGTTTGAAGAGGTTGGCTGTCGTACAGTTGAAGTACATCGCCGATCCTATATAACATAGATCCAAAGGATATAGTTCGTCTGTTATAAATCGAGGGAAAAATGAAACGAGCAAAGAGCAAAGGATGTTCACATTCAGAAATGATCAGAGGGAAAGGGGTGAGAACTTACCAAGGGGCTTGACAACAGCAGCTCTCTCATAGATCTCAAAGGGGATGCCAGCCTTGTGAAGGAGCATGCCCAAGGTGAGTCCAGCCAACCCCGCTCCGACGATAAGGACCTTGGGACGCCCGCCCTGACCTGGGTACTGATTGAGTTGCTTTAAGGTTTCTGCCATGGTTTTCCTGATGTGTGGTGTGAATGTGTCGCGATCCCGAAATTTAATGGGTGGATGAGTGCAAGAGACAGTAGTGATGTAAAGGAGAAAGGAATGAAGAAGGAAAAAAAGGGTAGATGAACGAAGAGAGATGCAGAGGTAATAAAAATGGAGATGAGGGCGATGGGCAGGAAACAGGTTAAAAACGATGTTCACTCTGTCTTTTTTACCACAGAATGCTCTTGCCAGAGAAGAAGCATATTTGCGCCTTTTGAACGACAGAAAACTTTAATTCGCCTGGAAAATGGAAGGCGCTGCCGTCGTTTTGTATCGTGGTTAGACAAGGGCCGTAATAATTGTTCGTTGCCTTTCTTTACTGTGTACTACACAGTGCATGCTTGTCCGGCAAACACAACTGCTCTCAATTACTTTTCTTTCATAAAAGAACACACATCGCAAAGTAGTGGAAGTCATTGGTGAGGTAGGCCGCAAAATGTGTGTGTATTTAGTATGTGGATGTATTATTACACCTTGATGTATACTATCTTATCCAGCGCATTAAGGTAAAAAATAGAAGCTTGCTCTCTCTCCGGCTGTCTCTCTTTCTCTCGCTCCCTTTATACAACTTGAGTTGTTTTCGATGGTTCAGTCTCCTCAGGAGCCTTGATAGACAAACTAGGCTGAGGAGCAGTCTTAATAGTACCCTTGTCCTCAGCTGCTGGCAAAAAGGCAGCCTGGGGACGATTGGTGAACTGGCGACGCTCAAACTTCCGCACGACCCATGCAGGCATATTCTTCACAATATACCGGGTGGCCTTGGACGAGACAGACTATTATGTACAATAGGGAGGGACCGGGACAACATCAATAACAGAATCAATCGCTGGTCGTTGGGCCTAAATATTGCAAAATGTGATAAAAAGCGAGAAAGCCATCTCTTACCTGACCCGCCATGGTCCTAAAGGCCTTGCTATTTTCGAATGCCTTCTCAACCCAATCGATGCGCTCCTCTTGGTAGGCCTTGAATGCATCTTCAATCTCCTCCGCGATAGGATGGAAGGGGAGTCCGTTGATGCGGTTCGCCAATGCTATGGCATCATGCATGGCGTTGGCAGCACCCACACCTCCAGCAGGATTGAACTAAGACACAGTGCAAAAAGAGAGTATGATAAGTACGCACAATAGTTTACAGTACTGTAGCAATATGCTTACTCATTTCACAACATCATTCGTTGGCTCTACCTTATGGCATGCTAAAATGCAAAATCCATAGAAAAAGTGTATAATCGGAGAACCGGGCGGAAAAGGTTAGGCACGATGAAGAAACATCCATATTTTGGTGAATACTTGCAAGTATGTGCAATTCAAACAGAAAAATGAACATACCATCACCGATGAGAACTGTACGACAGTCGTACCAGGTCTTGAAGACTTTCTCCTCCAGCATGACCTTGGAGATCAACTCCTTAGGAGAGCGGTCGATCAAGTCTTGAAGAGTGAGGATCTTGTCGCCTCCACTGATAATAGGAAAATCCTTAACTTGCTCGCACATCGCCGCAGCAGCCTCAGGTCCCCACTCTGAGTTACGAAAAGCGTCATTGTCTTTACTGGTTTCCTCATCAAGGAAGAGAATAGCACCCCAACACACAGTATTCTGGACTGTTGTTGCTGTGGACCACTAGCATGAACAATAAAACATAGATGTAGGGGTTAGGGTGGAGAGGCGAAAAAAGTAGGAGCCGGTTGGACCTATCCAAAAAAAATCAGTACCTACCGTGTACATCTTGTCAGTTGCGATAAAGTTGCGGAACTGAGAATTCTTGATTGCCAGATCAGGGAACTCTTCGGGAGAAAGAGGTCGAGTTTGGCCAACAAGGCGGACTGTGCTGAAGGGAAGTGGGAGTGCATCAGATGCTGGGAGCTTGTTCGTCTTCTTCAGCTTTTCGTACAGTCCTTGGCGAACAGCACTGTAGGCTCCATCAGCTCCGACGAGGATGTCGCCTTCAGCTTCGCTTTTATCGCTGAAGCGAATAAGGACGCCGTTGCCGCCTTGGTCCATGGAGAGAACCTTCTTTCCCAAGTGAACGCGCTCTTTTGGAATCTGGCGGAGAAGCAAATCATAAATCTGAGGTCGAGAAACAATGTATCCGTTGGCACCATACCTATTAGGGTAGACGAGAGATGTATGTTAGTTTCTAATTGGCAAGGCGTTCTTTGTTCAAGAAGAGCGAATCAAAAAGGCACCGTTATCTTACAGTTTCGTCGTGCCCCTCGAAATCCACTGAGAATTCGAGCTCTCTATTCTCGTTACACATCTTGATCGCAGAGACGTATTTGCCCAGGGCGAGAAACTCTTCATAAATCCCGCACTGCTTAAAGAGGTTGGCGGTGGTGCAGTTGAAGTACATCGCCGACCCTATAGCACAAAAAGAGTGTGGGTTAGATGATGGACGTTCTTCTGAGACAAATAGAGTTATCAGTGATCAATCAATAGAGTAATCCATGAACAGGGTGTTACCAAGGGGCTTGATTTCAGCGGCACGCTCATAGATCTCGAAGGGGATATCGGCCTTGTGAAGAAGCATGCCAAGGGTCAGACCTGCCAGACCTGCGCCAACGATGAGGACCTTGGGCCGTTTGGCATACATAATAGAACGGTCATGCTTAAAGGTGACGGCGGGGTTGATCTCCATGGTGATGACGTTTTACTTTCCTGATCTGAAGCGGCGAGATGAGAGAATGAAGGATGCCGGGAGGGAGAGTCGATGTCGTGTGGTGGGGATGATGAGCGATGGGAATGGAGAAAAAAGTAGATCAAGGAAAAAAAATGATCAACGGGGAAGAGAGATGCGGAAGGGCAAAGAAGTGGGCGTCGAGGAAAGAGGTACATAGGGAGGGAGAGCAAGTAGTCTCTCATGTCGCACAACGGATAGAGATGCAAAATAAAACAAACAGAGCAAAGGAGCATGGGCAAATAGACTTTTCCTACTGTGGGACAACATAGAGTAGGGGGTGG